>CANTUR010000292.1:0-600000 GCA_947683625.1 Mallotus nudiflorus
GTTCCGAGGAATTTATAATTTGGGATCCCGATCGAGGAGTTGTGAGAATTCTGGTTTGAAGTGTACTTTTCTTATAGGACCGACTCTACTTTTTAAGTAGAGAGATGTCAATTTTACAGAGGAGGTTCTACCAAATTTTTGATAGAATTCTCATAAAATGTGACATCGGGTCTAATTTCTATTCTCTGTCTGTGTTAGTAATCCTAGATTGAGTCTCTATAAGTTAAGTTAGATTTATTTTGATTTTTGTGTTATTAGTTTATTATTAGTTGTGTTGAGACCGAGGCCTAGTGGACCAAGTCCGTCGGACCTGTCTTGAGGAGCACACACCTGTGAGTTATTATTTTTATATATGCGTGCATTTATGTTGCATGTTTTAGAAATATATGTTTTAATTGTATGATTTATGCATAAATGACTTAATAAATGCTTAAGTATATTCTAGGTATATTTTAATATATTTTTGGTATATTATGAAATAAATGTATGTTTTCCTTTTTAATTAAATCTAGATTACTTTTAAATATATTATTGGTTTAATTTAATATATTCCATGATTTATTTGAATTGATTTTATGTATATATACTTGAAATATACTTAGTTTATTTTAGGTATATTTCTAATATATATATGGTTTATATGTTATTTATAATGATATCATGCATCATTATTTCATGAATGAAATGAGTTATTTTTAATGAATGATATCAATAGAACGTGCTTCCTAGTGGGCAGCACTAGGACCGAGTACGTACCGGTACAACGATAGATTGTAGGTTAAATTACTAACCTATTTGTGGATCATGACTTGATTGATTTGATTGTTATGTGAGGTGAATGTGAGTGTGATTGCTGGAGTTCGGTTGACCTAGTGTCTCGGGGCCAATCACACTGACAGTCAGACTACTGGAGCTCGGTTGACTTAGTGTCTCGGGGCCAGTCTATTGTCAATAAGGATTAAGTGGATTTATTTAGAAACAAGTAAGCATGTATGGCTAGAGTGTTGTCTGTTGTTATTTGAGGTTGCGATCATTTAGTGTTCTATTTGATCCTTCTTAAACTAATATTTTTCAGTATTATAAATAAAGTGATTTTTCAGCATCTGTGTGTACATGCCTGTATATATATTTATTATATACATATGATTGATTGCATTTGACATTTAGTAATGCGTGTATATATATTATAACAATTCATTCAGTGAGGTCTGACTCCCCTCCGTTAATGTTTTTACAGGAGAGTTCTCTTTTTTCATACCTCAACAGTAGACCTATTCATCGGATTTCTTCCATTCCAGCCCTATTATGTAAATCACTTACTTAAGTTTTATTTTGTACTCTAGACGTTGTAGTAGTAGTTATATTTATTTCTGTCGAGAGTTGTGTTTGATTTTATGTGTGTATGATATTTTAATTCAGAGTATTTCTCTGAAGATTTGTATTAAGAAATTTTATTTATGATATGAGATGTGATATTATTTTATGAAAGGAAGTTGAGGAATTTATTTTATTATTTGAGATTTAATTTTTGCTGCATAAATATTTTATTTATTTTATTTTATTGCATGCTTTTCTTTTAAGGCTTACTACGAGTTCCAGATTCGAAAGAATTCCCGTTCCCTAACGCCGGTCATGGCCCCTTATTTTGGGTTATGAAAAAGTTGGTATCAGAGTAGAGTTTTGTGTCAGGGCCTTAGTTGTGTGAGTTATGGCCCTAGTTTTCAGTGTTACATTTTCTTTTGAAACTACTGTAGTTAATTAGGTTTGAGTATGTCTTGATAAGTATTCCTTGATTTATTTTTCTGTGTTATCCTCCATTATCTATCTTGTCTAAATCCTTTTGCTTGTCTTTTCAGAATGAGGAGGCATTGAGGTCGAGGATGATGAGTTCTTCTAGGATGAGGTTTTACCTCCTGAGCTACCAGTTAAGCGCAGAGGTCATGGAAGAGGTAGACCTCGAGGAGCGACAGGTCTCCGTAGATAGAGAGAGCTACATGATGAGGAACTTGTAGAGCTAGAGTATGAGGATATTCCAGTACCTTTTATTGCACCACCCTGTTCAGCCTACCTATTAGTAGGGTATGTTTGACCCTGAGGTAGCCTTATTTTATGCTAGAGTCGATAAGATTGCACTCGATGGGACTTTAAACCCTCTAAATTTTATGCATGCGATCAAGACGAGGACTCGGACTGATCACACCGAGTACCAGCGAATCATAATAGTCTAGCTGTGTGTAGATGGACCAGCCCTAGACTGATTTATTCAGATGATCCAGCCATGTATGATGATGATGACCTGGGCTCAATTCAGAGAGCGATTCATGAGGAGATTCTGCCCAGAGCCACTCGTATGAGTTATAGACTTTGATTGACTAGCATTTCCTGAGGTGACAGATCTGTTGAGGACTACACTAGAGAGTTCCTTCAACTTGGCAGATATGCAGAGGATTTGATGCAAGACCAGTACTTCATAGTCACTACTTATGTTACTGGATTGGGTTCTGCATTTGCTGGTATGCCTACAGTGGGCCTTACTCTGGAGTCAATGATAGAGTTATCCAAGGAGATTGAGCTGAGGCTAGTCAAGCAAGGAGCTATGCCTGATTATTACCAATTGGGTGTTCAGTCAGGTGGATTTCAAACTACTTCGTACTTTAGTTCTCAGATTGGATCGAGTAGTCAGCAGAGGGGTCTAGCCCAGTAGAGTCAGAGATAGCAGCAGAGGGTACATCGGAGCAGTAGACATGGCCGTGGAAGTTAACGTAGACTGTTCAGACTTGGGTCAAGTGCTTCGAGCCAGCAGCAATGGTTGTAGTTATAGGTCAACTGCCAGTGTTTGTCTGACGTGTGGCAGAGTCCATCAGGGACCAGTGTTACATGACACTGTTGACGTGTTTCAGATGCGGGCAGACGAGACATTTTACCAGATCATGTCCTATTCTGGGTATCAGCAGTCGCAGATTCTACGATTCCTTCAACAGTAGATTTGCTAGTGTTGCAACCATTCCTTTTCAGTTGCCTTTAGCCCAGCACTAGAGTTCTACCTAGATTGTTCCCCAGCAGGGTCATGGTAGAGGTACTAGAGGAGGTGCCATAGGTATTGGCCAGGCTTCTACCAACCAACAGGGAGGTCGAGGACAGGCTAGAGTTTTCCATCTTACTTAGCAGGATGCTTAGGCATCTAATGTAGTCGTGCAGGTATTATTTCTGTCTGTTACCTGGATGCATGGGTTCTATTTGATCTGGTGCCATGCATTTGTTCGTTTCTCCTGTTTTTGCTTTCAAGTCTTATTGGCAAGCTTCGAGGATGGCTTTTTCTTTACTGTCACCACTCCTTTAAGTGATTCTTTAGACACCCGATGTTATTCTCTCTGGTTGTCCAGTTCTTATCGGAGGTAAAGAATTATCTACTAATTTAATTCTATTTAATGTGATGGAATTCGATGTTTTTCTAGGTATGGATTGTTATCTCAGCACCATGCCATGGTGGATTGTCAGAGTAAAGAGGTGACTTTCAGATTTCCTGATGAAGAAGAATTTAAGTTTATGGGTGATATGAGTTCAACACCTCAGAATCTCATTTCTGCTATTACTGCTAAAAAGTTATTGAGGAAGGGTTATCAGGGATATTTAGCATTAGTCAGGGATACTTCAGTGGAGAAGTTGTCACTCACAGATGTTCCTGTTGCCTGTGAGTTTCCTAATGTTTTTCCTGAGGAGTTACTAGGTTTACCACCTCACAAAGAGATTAAGTTCTGTATAGATGTGGTTCCAGGCACTACCCCTATTTCTATGCCACCCTACATAATGGCTCCTGCAGAGTTGAAAGAGCAGTGGTAAGAGTTGCTAGATAAGGGTTTTATTAGACCCAATATTTCTCCTTGGGGTGCATTAGTCCTGTTTATGAAGAAAAAGGATGGTACCCTGAGACTGTGCATTGACTATAGAGAGCTGTATAAGGTGACAGTGAAGAACAAGTATCCTCTCCCAAAGATAGATGACTTGTTTAATCAGCTTCAGGGTGCACAGTTCTTTTCTAAGATTGATTTAAGGTCGGGTTATCATCAGTTGTGGATTAGTGAAGCTGATGTTCCTAAAATAGCATTTCGCACTCGATATGGCCATTATGAGTTTCTGGTGATGTCTTTTGGTTTGACTAACGCATCAGCAACTTTTATAGACCTGATGAATAGGGTATTCAGACTATTTATGGATCAGTTTGTGGTAGTCTTCATCGATGATATACTGGTGTATTCAAGGAGTATGGAAGAACATGTATATCACTTGAGGCTTGTACTACAGACATTGAGAGAAAATTAGCTTTATGTTAAATTCTCAAAGTGTGATTTTTGAATGAAGGGTGTTGCATTTCTTGGACACGTGGTGTCAAAAGAAGGTATCCAGGTTGATCCATAGAAGATTAAGGCAGTGTTTGAGTGGCCTAGATCCACTTCAGTTATTGAGATTCTTAGTTTTCTGGGTTTAGCTGGGTACTATAGGAGGTTTGTAAAGGATTTTTCCAGAATTGCAGCTCCTATGACTCACTTGACTCAGAAGAATATGAGATTTGAGTGGTCAGAAGCTTATGAGAATAGTTTTCAGTTATTGAAGGAAAAGTTGACCACAGCTCCAGTTTTGGCTTTGCCTAATGGAGTAGAAAAGTTCACAGTTTATTGTGATGCCTTTAGAGTTGGCCTAGGTTATGTGTTGATGCAAAATGGTAGGGTGATAGCTTATGCTTTAAGGCAATTGAAGAAGCATGAACAGAACTATTCTACTCATGACCTAGAGATGGCTGAAGTGATTTTTGCTCTCAAGATCTGGAGACATTATCTGTATGGGGGTGACTTATGAGATTTTTACTGATCACAAGAGCCTTAAGTATATTTTTTAGCAAAGAGATTTGAATCTGAGGCAGAGGAGATGGTTAGAATTATTAAAAGATTATGATTGTGAAATTCTATATCATTCAAGCAAGGCTAATGTGGTAGCCGATGCCTTGAGTAGGAAGTCCTCAGGCAGTCCTTGCTCACGTTAGTGTACAGAGGAGACCATTGATCCAGGAGTTGCATCTGTTAGTGGATCAAGGTCTGGTGATGAAGGTGAGTAGATCAGGTGGACTGCTAGCTCAGTTTAAAGTGTGATCTATACTGAGAGATAGGATTAAGGCAGCTCAGAGCCGAGATCCTATTCTAGAAGAGCTTGCAGAGAATATCCGAGTAGGGAAGTTCACTGATTTCACACTTGATGATGATGGTGTTTTGTAGATCAGTGGTAGATTGTGTGTTCCTGATGTGGATAATTTGAGAGAAGAGATCCTAGAGGAAGCACATTCTATAACTTACAGCGTACATCCAGGTGTTACTAAGATGTATCACAATATCAGAGACTTGTACTAGTAGGATAGACTGAAGAAGGATGTCACTGATTATGTTGCTAAGTGTCTGATGTGTCAGCAAGTGAAAGCTGAGCATCAGAAGCCTTATGAGAAGCTTCAGCCTCTTCTTATTCTTGAGTGGAAGTGGGAAAGGATTGTTATGGATTTTGTGGTTGGTTTACATCATTCTAAGATGGATATAATTCCATCTGGGTGATTATGGACAGGTTGACCAAGTCTGCACATTTCTTGCCTGTGAAAGCCACTTATTCTATAGCTAGATTGACAAAGCTGTATGTGAAGCATATTATGTGCCTTCATGGAGTACCTGTGTCCATTGTGTCAGACAGAGGTTTAGTATTTACCTCTCATTTTTAGCAGAAGTTATAAGAAGCGATGGGCACTAGGTTAGATTTCAGTACTGCTTTTCATCCTCAGACAGATGGTCAGTCTGAGAGGACTATCCAGACACTGGAAGATATGTTGAGGATGTGTGTTTTGGATTTGGGAGGTAGTTGGGATGATCATTTTTCACTCATCGAGTTTGCATATAATAACAGCTACCATATCAGTATTGGAATGGCACCATATGAGGCTTTGTACGGAAGAAAGTGTAGATCCCCTTTGAGTTGGAATGAGATTGAAGAAAGAGCTTTGACTAGACTTGAGACGGTTCAAGATGCTGCAAAGAAAGTTATTATGATCAAGAGCAGATTAGAGACCATAGTTAGCAGGCAGAAGAGCTATATAGATCCTAGACGCAGAGATGTGGAGTTCCAGGTAGGACACTTTATTTTTCTGAAGGTGTCTTCGATGAAGGGTGTTATAAGATTTGACATGAAGGGTAAGCTAGCACCGAGATATATAGGACCGTTTGAGATCCTGGAGAGAGTTAGCACTGTTGCATATCGGTTGGCTTTGCCTCCGAATATGTCCCAAGTGCATCCAGTATTTCATATCTCGATGCTGAGGAAATATGTTTTAGACCCTTCACATGTGTTGCAGCCCGACAGTGTTGAAGTGAATGAAGACCTGACGTTTGTGGAAGAACTTGTTGCAATCATAGACTATCAAGTTCAGGAGTTGCGTTTGAAGTAGATTCCGATGGTCAAGGTGTTGTGGCGTAACAACAGACTAGAAGAGCATACTTGGGAGACTGAAGCTGAGATTCAAGCTTCTTACCCGTATCTTTTTCCTCCTTGATCTTTGTATATTCTTTTCTTGGAATTCGGGGACAAATTCTTATAAGGAGGGGAGATTGTAATAACCCGAGTTTTTTAAATTATTTTATTTTAAAATAGGATATGCATTATTAATAATTTTAAAACAATAATTGATTATTTTATTATCTTGTGAATTATTATCATTATTATTTTACGTTTAATTAACATTTTCTATGTAAATGTATGTATTTAAGTTCATTATTTTGGGAAATACTATTTTACTAATATTTAATTTGGTGCATTAGTATTTTAAATATTAATATTTTAATAAATTACATTATTTAAATGTAATTTAATGAGTTGATATATATATATGCATATATTAGGGTTAATATATGTGTATATTGTTATTTTATTGTGAGTAATATATGTATATGTGTGTGTATATATATATGCGTGTATTTAAATTTGTGGTGTGTGAATTTTGTAGAATATAATAATGTATATTATATTATATAGTTTATTAATTTTTATTATAAAGTATTATGAATATATATATATATACAAAATAACCAAAAACACCCTCCTCCCTCACTCTCTCTCCTCGATCACTCCCTCCCCTCACCCTCACCGTCTGTTTCTTCTGTTCACCGACCGAGAGAGTGCCTCCCCCACCTGCTCACGTCGTCGCAGCTTTCAGCCTCCATCTCCGGCGCCATTTGAAGCTTTTATAGCTAGAAAACCTGAAATCAAGCCCTTCGCCATTCGTCCCGTTTTCGGCCACCTCTGTCTACACCGCCAGTCTCATCCTGTTCCCTGAGCACTAGTGAGTGTGTTTCTAAGCTTCGTTTCATCCGGTTTGGTCTAGATTTTAGTGGTGAGCGATTTTAAGTTTCGATCACCTAGAGTTTTTTGATTTTTCTAGGCTTGATTCTTTGTGATTCATGCTTGATGCCTTAATAAATGTTGTTCCCTTAGCTTAATCTACATTTCAGAATTTTTGTATGATTTTTGGGAATTATTTTGATTTTTTGTGAATTTTTGGTTATTTTATTATTATTTTATTATTTTTGTAAATTACTTAAATAAATTATGAAATTGTGATTTTTGGTGTTATTGATGGTTATTGGTAATTTTAGGATTTAATTTATAATTTTTGTGTAATTTTTATAATTATTTTTAGTTTATGTTAGTTTTGAAAATATAAGTTAAATAGATATTTAATTAGAAATAATGGGTTAATTAAGTGTATTTTTTGATTTTAATGAATAATGTGTTGAGAAAATAATTTTTGTGTAAGTATATAATTTTTATTGAATTTTTTAATGTTTTTAGTATTCTATGTGTATTTTTATATATATTAGGGGTATTTTGGTAATTTGATGATAATTTTAGTTGAATATTAAATTTAATTGGTTTTAATATTTTTTGAGGTATAAAAATAATTTTTACAAACTATTTACTAATTTTAACTAATTAATACTATTTTTCAAAAATTATTTTTAAATTATATATAATATACTATTTTTGTAAATAAATGGATTTTTAGTAAATTTTAATATGTTTTTGGACTAATTAAGTAATTTGGATTTATAAAATGAATTTTTATTAATATTTGTGGACTTATCAAGAAATATCAATTTTAATAATATTATATTATTAATTAGGGTTTATAAGTAATTATTGTTAAAATAATTACTTTTGATGTTTTAATACTTAAATTGCCATATTTTGATACTTAAAGGGCATTTTTGATATTTATTGAATTTTAATATATTTTATTGTATTTTGTTGTGAATTGTGGACTTCAGTCAGGGGAATTTGTAGTTTGGGATCCCGACTGAGGAGTTGTGAGAATTCTGATTTGAAGTATACTTTTCTTGCAGGACCGGCTCCACTTTTTAAGTAGAGAGATGTCCGTTTTACAGAGAAGGTTCTATCGAATTTTTGATAGAATTCTCGTAAAATGTAACATCGGGTCTAATTCTTATTCTCTGTCTGTGTTAGTAATTCTAGATCGAGTCTCTAGAAGTTAAGTTAGACTTATTCTGATTTTCGTGTTATTATTTTATTGTTAGTTGCACTGAGACCGAGGCTTAGTGGACCAGGGCCGTCGGACTTGTATCGAGGAGTGCACACTTGTGAGTTGTTATTTTATATATGCGTGCATTTAGGTTGCATATTTTAGAAATATATATTTTAATTGTATGATTTATGCATAAATGACTTAATAAATACTTAAGTATATTCTAGATATATTTTCAATATATTTTCAGTATATTGTGAAATAAATGCATGTGTTCCTTTTTAATTAAATCTAGATTACTTTTAAATATATTATTGGTTTAATTTAATATATTCCATGATTTATTTGAATTGATTTTACGTATATATACTTGAAATATACTTAATTTATTTTAGGTATATTTCTAGTATATATGTGGTTTATAATGTTATTTATAATGATATCATGCATCATTATTTCATGAATGAAATGAGTTATTTTTAATGAAGGATATCAATAGAACATGCTTCCTAGTGGGCAGCACTAAAATCGAGTACGTACTGGTACGACGATAAATTATAGGTTAAATTACTAACCTAATTGTGGATCATGACTTGATTGATTTGATTGTTATGTGAGGTGAATGTGAGTGTGATTGCTGGAGTTCGGTTGACCTAGTGTCTCGGGGCCAATCACACTGATAATTAGACTGCTAGAGCTCGGTTGATTTAGTGTCTTGGGGCTAGTCTACAATCAATAAGGATTAAGTGAATTTATTTGGAAACAAGTGAGCCTGTATGCCTAGAGTGTTGTCTGTTGTTATTTAAGGTTGCGATCATTCAAGGTTCTATTTGATCATTCTTAAACTAATATTTTTCAATATTATAAATAAAGTGATTTTTCAGCATCTATGTGTACATGCTTGTATATATATTTATTATATACATATGATTGATTGCATTTGGCATTTAGTAATGCGTGTATATATATTATAAACAATTTACCCAGTAAGGTCTAACTCTCCTCCGTTGATGTTTTTACAGGAGAGTTCTCTTTTAGACCTTAGCAGTAGACCTATCTGCCGGATTTCTTCTATTCCGACCCTATTATGTAAATCACTTATTTGAATTTTATTTTGTACTCTAGACGCTGCAGTAGTAGTTGTATTTGTTTATGTCGAGAGTTATGTTTGATTTTATGCATGTATGATATTTTAATTCAGAGTATTTCTCTAAAGATTTGTATTAAGAAATTTTATTTATGATATGAGATGTAATATTATTTTATTAAAGAAAGTTGAGGAATTTATTTTATTATTTGAGATTTAATTTTCGCTGCATAAATATTTTATTTATTTTATTTTATTGCATGCTTTTCTTTTAAGGCTTGTTACGAGTTTCAGATTCGAAAGAATTCCCGTTCCCTAACGCCGGTCATGACTCTTTGTTTTGGATCGTGACACTAAAACAACCTAAGCTCCGGCAAACATTGCAACCACTGATGCCGAGATCCAACACACACTGAATCAAGCAACAACAGCTGGGAGAAGGAGCTCATACTAGCCATGGGTATGACTGACTTCTTCCAAGTCAAGAAACCGATCTCATCACACCCACACTGCTCAATATGGCAGACAAAATGAACTATGTACAATGGGATTAAACCCATACAAATCACCAAAAAATTATTCATAAGATGAGTTAATAACTCATTAAGATTTTAGATCTAAGCCCAAACCAAGTTAAACTACCATTAATATTACAGAAAAGAAAGATTTTTGGGTGATTATAATAGTGACAAGAAGAAACCAATTTCAGAGGAGCTTAGGAAAGAGAAGAGCTCTTGAATTGCAATTATTGTATTTTCGCAATTCTAAAAATAATTTAAATAATATCTCATACTACATAAAATAGTGTAATTTAATTGTCCATAAAAAAATAATTAAATAATAATTCATCTTAAATGATATTTAAAATGTAAAATTTAATTTTTATTATCGTTGATTAAAGATGATAGTTCTATAGTCAAATTAAAAATAAAAAACTTATTTTACTCGTTTACAAATGTAGGATCGATCACAGGAAGAATTCACCGATACTTAGAATATATATAAATGTATGTTGGACACAGGCAAACATTTTCTAAGACACGCATACATGTACAACTTCACTTAAGTTTCATTTTCACAGGCGATTGTGACCATAATGTTGAGCTCACAAGTGTCCTCTACAGCTGCCACAAATCCATCACTAACAGACCCAATCCAAAGTGAGACTCTAGCTGGTTTATTGCCTTCTCTGAAAGCCAACTCATTCAGCCCTAAATAGCCCTTCAAATTTGCGCAACTACTTGCACTTTTGACATGACCCTCCAAGTGGGTGCACTTGACAAAGTCACTTTTCTTGCAATTCTCTACCCTAATAGCCTCTGAAGATTCTTTCACAATAAGAGTGAACTCATCTAGTGACTTCTTGTTACCACCACCAAGCTTCTGCTCTGCCTGCTCAATGCAGAGGAATGCAACCTTCTTCATGGATGAATCTTTCTTCAAGTCCACACTCTCAGTGCTGATCTTGAAGATCATTGTTTGGCCACAGTTCTCTCTTGGAGTTGGGCTGAAGGTGCCATTAGGACCTAAATTGGCTGGTTTAAGTTTAGGAAGGTAAAATATAGGTACCTTCGGTTCATCGCTATTGTTGTTGGAGAAGATATCATTTTGAATTTTTGCCCACTTCTGAGCAAACTTGTCAAAGACAATAATATCTGCCAACAGAATGCTACAACTTATTCCAATAGAGTATCCACCACATTGAAAATTGGTTACCTGTAGAAGAAACAATTTTTTTTGCCTGAATTGAGTTTCTTTAGACATTCAGAAAAATGATTAATATTGCGGATTGCAACAATATCACAACCCGTAAAATGATAAAAACATTTACCTTTCTAGATGATAGAATCTATACATATAAGGACAAAAACAAAATTTTAAAAAAAATTGTGAACCATTATACATATTTTTATCCATATTTAAAATATCGTTCAAAAAATTGTGAGTTTGAAACAAAACAATATGCATTTTAAGGTGTAGTAACGTAAATTACAAAATAGATAATGCTTTCAAAGTATTGGTATTTAGGTTGAGGCAAATTGAACTATCATGTTCAATCTGTGTCAACGATAAAAATGTCACAAAAATTAAATGCTTCATGCTTTTAAAGCTAACAAACAAGTGGTAGTAGCTCCTATGGAGACAGCTAATGACAATGCTCTAATTAATGTCTAGCAAAAGTTCTGCACCATAGTTTATAGATTAGCAAAAAATGAACAATGAAATCTGGTCTAAACTCACCTGAACAAAAAATAATGGAGAGAACTGAGGATTCTGTTCATCAATATCCTTCCAGAAAATAAGTTCAGCTTCTGCTTTATCTGTTTCCTTCAAATCAAGAAACTCTTGCAAGCTCATATTAATCTTAGCCTCAAAAAGTCTAACCCCACTATCATTTGACACAATCTCAAGCTCACCATGACCATCTTCACCTCTTCTTAAACGCCCACTAAGCAGTGGCTGCTCTTTCAAAGCTTTTGCTAATGACTCCTTAATCCATCCAGCCATAAGCCAACCTGAATCCTTCTCCATAGCTTTGTTATAACATAGGACCATGTTGAGGCAACCCTTGTAAACTCCTGAGCCAATTGGCTCTTTCACCACCGAAACCTGGCGAACCTGTCTTGGCTCCGTGACAACGAAGGGTGGCACGGTTTGAATGGCTTCAATTTGAGATTTTGGAACATGGCTAGCCATCTTGGAGAAGAATGTGAAATGACGTTTAATGCGAGTGTGATTTTTATAGGAGAATTTCATGTGAATTTTTTCTACAAAATGTAAATGCAAAGGGAAATTTATTTATTTTTCAAAATGGAGCGGAGAATGAAAAAATCGAATTTTTAACCTATTAATATTTTAAAGGAACTATACTATTACGATGTTCAATTTTTGAAAAATTATTGAAAAAAATTATAACTCAATTTTTTAAATGTTGATAAACTCAGTTGGTAAATTATTTTTTATAAAAAATTTGGTGTGTGAACTTTAAAATAAATTGTGATTTAATTTATTTAGTAGGCTATTTTTAAATTCTATATCAAGTAATTAGTATTTAAATTTTTAAATAAAATGATTAATTCTTATATATATATATAAGATATCTAATTTTATATTGGAATATACAAATTTATTTTTATTTTACGATATAAAAATGTTATCTTTATTTAATAATTTAAAATGTAATTCATCGATTAATGTAGTTCACATGTTACAATTCCATTTTAAGTCATCTTGAAATTTTTACATATTTAAGAACTAATTTTATCGTGAATCATGATAGTATGCTTTGAAATTGATAAGACTAGTTAATCGTAAATTCGAGTGTGACTTATTAAATATACTAAATTATACTAATTTAGTTACAGATGCATACGTATTTGTTATAAAAAAAAAATTAAAACATTAAATTGTTCAAACCAAAATATCAAAATTTTAAAGTGATAATTTTTAAAAAGATCAATTTACATTTCAAATGAAATTAAATTTTTCTTTAAATAATTAACAAAATATATTGGTGATCCCTTTATTTATTATTATGTTTCTAACATAATAAGAGGACTTCATCACTTATATTATTATATGATTTTTTATACCTTAAAGAATTTCAGCATATATATATATTCAATATATTTATTTTAGCATTACAAAACTGGGAAAAAGGATAGAGGGGGGATTTGATATGGGATTTTCCTGCAACAACCGTAATAACTGTAAAGATTTTGATCATAAGGTCAAGATAATGTATTTATTATTTATTATTTTGTTGAAATATGATGCGCATATCATGGTTTGTACATTGGCATCCTTTATTAGCAAAAGGTGTGGCAACCCTTTATTGGCTAATAAGTAGGTGGGTGATTGGTTTGGTGTTGTACCAAACATGTTATATGAGTTTTAAGAGGAAAAGAAGGCATTCTAAGAAAAACATTTGGCTACCAAAATCAAGCCTTTTCATTTCCTCTTCATGGCACACACTACAAGAAACTGAATTCAACTTTAAGCTGAGAAGGGACATCCATCACCATCTTCATAATTGTTGTTGTTGTTTATTTATTGCAGGTTTAATAAGCTTAATTTTAAGCTTGCAAAGTGATACTAATAATTTTCATTTGAAGAAATATTCATTATAAAAGTGCTAATTTTCATTAATGTTGATAGATAAAAACTTGAATTTGATTTTTTTTTTAATTTTCTATGTTAAATATGAATATAAAAAATTTAATGAATTAGTCATTGTTTAATTATTTATTGCCCCCCTAATTCCGCCTCTCATTGAAAATCATTCATATGAGTAAAATAATTTTTTTTTTGTTTTAATATATTTATAGTTTTTTATAGCACTTTTATGAATCAATATCTATATTTATAAAATCTTGAGCTTTAAAATTATCAAATTCAAAATTTGACACTTACATTTCTTTAAAATTAAGTATTCACTTTTAATAATTTATTTATTAAATTATTAAAATTCACTATATAATTTCTATATAAAAAAGTATAAAAAAATCTTATTTTAAAATACAAATGTTATATTTTATGTAAAGCACTATAATTCTATTACATCTAAAAATATCACTTTTTTTCATCAAAAATTATATTTTTTATTCTAATTAAAACATTTATTTTTTAACTATTTTTTTCTTTTATTTTATTTATTCAATTATTATTGTTATATATATATATATATATATCTTAATAAAAATAATAAACTAAAATTATTGAAATAACTTTTTTTAAATTCTTATTTTTATATTTAATTAAATTTTAATTTTAATATATTAATATTAATATTATTTAATTAATTATTTTAAAATATATTTACAGTTGATGTAAAACAAGGATTCACAACTATTTATCTTTAAACTTTTAATAGATACTTGTTATATAATTTAAATGTCTATATATTTTTTTAATCAATTAATTTAAATTTATAAATTATGAGGAATTGAGGTTGAATTCATATGATACGAATTATTTTAGATATATTTATTTGACATGTTAATAAATACGTTGGTTGCCGCATATTTATTGACTGTTGGAGACCTTTCCATAAAGCCAACAGCAACAGACATGAAAAAAAAAAAAGGAAAATCATCCTTATTTTAATGTATTATACTATTTTATCTCTAATATTTTTAAAAAAATATTTATTTATTTTTAATATTTATTTTTTATGTACTACTTCATTTCTATATAAAAAGTAATGAATGTTAGAAAAAATAAATATCAAATATGAATAAATATTTTTTAAATATAATAAATGAAGGAATATAATGCAGTAAAAATACAGAAAAAATAGTAATCACGCAGAGCCAACACCATCATCCTCTAGAACACTACTTCATATTTAAATAGTACGGATTCATTTGTCCTCTACAAAAACAACAATAATTTAGAAATGTAATTTATATAAATAAATTTTAGAAAAATAATCAAATATATCTCGAACTATAAGTCAATTATCAATCTAATCATAATTTAAAGTTGTAACAATTTACTCCTCTAATTTTAAAAACTATTCCAAATCTATCCAAACGACATTAAGTTTATAATAGAAATGACATGACAATTTGACGTGATTAACATGATAAAAAACTTAAAACTCATATGATCAATTATATCCTTAACTGTAGACTAATTATTAAACTAATTCTAATTTCAAAATCATTTTAATTTGCTTCTCAAGTTTTTTGAGTTGTGTCAAATCTATCCAGAAATCAATAAACTTATGCCGAATAGCTGCAATGGCCATCTTACATGGCATAAAAATGTTTGATATGACAAAATTAAACTTCCTTAAAATAGGTGTAAAATTAAACTCAACCTTCAGTTATACGTTAGCATTTTTTTATTTGATGCATATGTAATGACCATAAAACGGTCAAAATTTTTTGAACATCTATTTTCTCTGTATATAAAGCTTGAAATTATAATTTTATTTAAAAATATTTAAACTTCTTATTACTTGGACTTCATGATACATTTTAGTGTTTTGATTTTGTATAAATATTTCAATTTTTTATGGGGGTCCTTTTTTTTTAAACCATACCTCAAAATGGGAAAAACACCAAAACAATCGACTTGAATTTGCATCAATTCCAAGATGTCTTCAAACGAGCTATGTTTCAACATTTGCATGTCATGATCTTATTATTCAAACCATATCATGATCTTATTATTCAAACCATATATTCTTGTTTTTTGCAATTATGATTTGGAAAATAGTAAGTTTTAGGTTTTTAATTTTTTTTGCCATGAAAAATGCTCTTATGACACGAAAGATAGTCATTGTAGCTATCTGGCACAAGTTTATTGACTTTTGAATATATTTGGTACAACTCAAAAAGTTGAAAGAGCAAATTGAAATGATTTTAAAATTAAGATTAGAATGATAATTGGTTTATAGTTTAGGATATAATTGATAAGGTGAGTTTTAAGTCTTTTGCCATGTCAACTATTCTTATGCCACGTCAGATTGCTACGTCATCTCTGTCACAAGTTCAATGTCGTTTTGATAGATTTGGAATAACTCTCAAAGTTGGAGGAACAAATTGATACAACTTTAAAATTATGATTAGATTGATAATTGATTTATAGTTCAGGATAAATTTGATTAATTTTTCATAAATTTTATGTTATTTTTATTACATAATATATTATTAAATTTTAGATTTATATTAAATATAATATGATAAATATCTAATTTATCTAAATTAATTTTATAAAATATTAATTTAAATTAAAACTTCATTATTAATAATTAAATTTTACATAAAATTTATTTCTAAATGAATTGAATTTTTAAAAAAATTGAATTGAACACAATATAAAAGTCTAATTTAATTTAATTTGTGTAGTAAAAGTAATAAAAGTTTGATGTGATAATATTGCAAGTTAATTTTATTTTTAAATTATTTATCATTTATTTTAATTTTTTGTTTCATATTTTTAAAATTATTTTGATTATTTTTTTTGAAATTACAAATTTCTTGAACACTTCTATAATAGGACAGAAATTTGCATCAAACAATTAATTGGAAATAAAGATTGGAAGCAAAACCAAGGGTTGTTAATCTACCATCACTTTCGAATGTACGAGGAAAAATTACAATATCTTGGGCTTTCCGAAAAACCAAAAACTCTATCTCACTTGGCATGTTTGAATTTTGATTGTTTGCATGTTTATTTAGTTAATTAATTAATTTTTGTCCTTGCGTTGGTTGGCGATTGGACCTGCGGTTAAATGTCTTTTTCTTGACAGAAAAAAAAATCAATATAATGTTATTATTATTACTATTATTTCCTCATACGAAAACAATACTCGCAAATATACAGAATCAACATTGTTCAAAAAAATATACAGAATCAACAAATAATAAAGAGTATTCCTAAAAAAAACAAAACAAATAATAAATAGTAAATCAAATCAACAAGCAATACCTGCAATTTCTTGCGCTTTTTTATTGCTACTCCTCCAAAAGTCTCTAGAATGTCTCTGCATGGATTTTGAACCTCTTTTTATATTTTTCTTGAATTATCCTTAATAAGTCCCTAGATTCACTCTGTTCTTGGCTCACACGTCAACTTGATGTGGCTGGTATCGAATTTCATGCAGAAGGTCTAACTCAATGAAATCTGCAATCGCAACAGTAAGAATCATATTAGTCAGGCTAAGAGCCTTCTTTTTAAAAACTTGTAAAACCTTGAGGGATAATGGTCACAAGTAAATAATTAAGTAAAATTATATTTAATCCGTATGCTTAAATGTTTATATTCAGATCAATTAAATTTGCAATAATCAGATGTGATACAAACAATAACAAATGCATCATGATCATAACTTGTTGACTTTGCATTATCAAATTCATAATTTTGTACTTTGACAACTAATTTAGATTTTAATGATTTCTTTTAAATGTGTAAAAAGTTGATTGATTATCAAAAATAATTATTTAATGACCAGACACAATGAAATACCTCTTGAAAGAGTATAAATATACATTTCGATAAAGTATCTAAATTTATGTAAGTCCCCAATATTTAATAAACAATTATATATAAAAAATATACAAATTTGGACTTACAGTGGTATACTCACAAGCACCTCATGAGTCAACCTTGTATAGTGCCTCAAGAGCTCATTTTTGACAAAATGGTCAGTGCTCCTCACTAGCTGCCCTCACGATCGTGAGGAGCAGAGCGCAGGTCATGAAGGGCAGTACTGATAGCATTCTACGAACATTTTTTAATGCAATAGTCCTTAAACTGTCTCTCACGAGCCAGGGTTTACTCCTCATGATCGTGAGCTCGTGAGCAGCGTTTTGACAAAAATAAATCCAAGATTATTCAAAAATCAACAAGAGACATTAGAGACATAATCAATATATCCAACAACCATAATCTAAGTTGTCTAACTGTAAAAACAACTTTTGAAGTTCAATTGGAAGTTTAAGAAACTTGTTTACTCATTACACTCTCTTAAACATTTAATTAAGCTCTCAAAACTCTCTTCAATTTCATTTTATATTTGAATAACTTGTTTGTATGAGAATTGAATTTTTATTTAAATTGTTTTAGTGTGGTTATTATGTAGTTTTTGTGTTTTAATTAAATTTATAATGTTAGTTTTTATATTTATTTTGTTTCTTTATTTTTGTAGGTGAATTAGGACTCTTTTAGGATGATTATAAGGAATTTGACATGAATTTAGAGCATGTTTTGGGTTACAATAGCAGCAATTTTATGTCTGGGAGTTAATCTACTAATGAGACAGCAGCCTAGGGGCTGCTACAGTAGCAGTAACATAGAGAAAATAGGGCTGATTTGAGGTTGAGACAGCAGCTCGTTGCTGTCACAGGCATCCTATTTGGAAAAATTTCGTCACCTAAATTTTGCTTATTTAAGGAGGACTCTTGGGAAATTTTAGGGAATGACTTACCTATCAATTGGAGATAATTTTTTAGAGAAATCAACACTAGAAAAGTGCAAGAAAAATTGGGAGAAGCTCAAGAGATATCAAGAGCCAAGATTGAAGAACACAATTCTAGTTTTTATTTTCTTCTCTCCTTCTTTATTCTTATAATTTCCATGGGTTGTTTTGAGAATTTTATTGGATATTTCTCCAACAGGTTAGGCTAAATTCATGTTGGTAAGAGATTGATGATTTAACATAAATTAGTTTTTCTTTTAATTAATGAGCTATTAGTTCTTGCAAACTATATTTATTGTGCTTATTATATGTTGATACTTGATCACTATTAGCATAATTAAAATTAGGGTTTAAGGTTGAGAGATCAAAACCTTAGTAGATATATAAATATAGATTTAAATTGCTTATAGGTAGATATATCGTAAGTAAATTAAATTCCAATAAGGTGTGGATTAATAAATTTATAATTTGATTCTGAGGATTGAGTTCACAACTAGAGTTGGGATTTAATATTCTTGTTTGAAAGTTATGAATTAAAATTGGTTGACACTTGAGAGAGATTAATCAATAAATTATAATTACCCGGGATTTGCAAGACTAGTAGGTTCATTAATTAAGGTTAACTAAGGATTGTGAAAAGATTCAATTCCTAACCATTGCATTCACTAATTGTTTATTCCTTCACTTTTAGAATTTATTTTTATTTATAAATTTATTTAATTGTTATTTAATTTTCTTTCAAAATTTCATATTCGAAAGTCTTAGACAATAAAGAATTAGGTTGATAGGTGATTAGAGTGAGTCCTAAATGATATTATACTACTTGGTGATACCGTGCGCTTGCGGTTTTGCACCAACATAACTATTATGAGAGTTAGTGAGTGTTAGAATAAATATTCTTATTCTTATATTTTTTGGGTTTAGAAAATGGGAAGTGAGATTCTAATATAAAGGAATTGGTTTAAGCGTTTAGCCATTTAAACACCTGAAAATTGGTTTAAGAGTGAGCTAAGAAACTCTTGATTGTAAGGTTAAAGAGTGAGCCTTAAATTCTTATGTAATCTTAATTTTATGAATAAGATTGTGGGGATTAAAAATCATAACTTAGGGATAAGTTAGGTGGAGACGTAGAATTGTTGAAAATATGAACTCCTTAAATTATTGTGTTAATCATTCTTCTTCTCAACTTTCTTTTAGTTCTTGCAAAGAATTCTTTTAATTTTTATTTGTTATTCAATTACTTTATTCACCCCCCCTTTTCGGCATTTTCATAACTGCACAAGTCAAGTTTTAAAAAGTTAGCACTTTGACTATATTAAGTTTGTAGTCCTGTCATGAGTGATAATGGACTAATCATGATTGTAATAAACTGAGAAAATGGAAGATTGTATTTTTTTTATCAAAAACTAAAGTCGAATTTCAAAAGTGATGGGAATCTTCATGAAAGTGCCTTAGAGGAAGGGTAGATAAGGCTAATAATGGTTTTAAGGAAATTAAAAATGAGTTTGAGAAATGAACAAGAATTGAAAGAGAATACAGAGGAAGAACAATGATTTAAGGAGTTCAGATTCTCAATAATTCTACATCTCCACCTAACTTATCCTCAATTTAAGATTTTCAACACCTACAATCTTATTCATAAGATTGAGATTACACAAGAGTTTGAGGCTCACTGTTCAACCTCACACGATCAAGAGTTTCTAGTCTCATTTTTAATTCAATTCCTAAGTGTTTTAATGGCAAACATTTAAACCAATTCCTTTAGAATAGAATCTCACTTCCCATTCTTTTAATCCTAGAAAATAGAAGAATAAAAATATTTATTCTAACACTCATCAACTTTTACAAGAGTTATACAAATATAAAATGATTTGAAAAGAGTTTTGAGAGCTTAATTGAATGCTTAAGAGAGCATAGTGAATAAAAAAGTTTCTTAACCCTTTAATTGAGCTTCAAGAGTTGTTTATATAGATGAACAACTCAAATTATGGCTATTAAAGCCAATAATTATGTTCTCAATGTCTTCAAGCTTTGGCTAATTCAAATTTGACTTATTTCTATTAGAACACCGTTCACGATCGTGAGGAGCATGCCCTGGCTTGTGAGTGTGGGTTTGAGGACCATTACATTAAAAAATATCCATTGAACGTTGTATGGATTACCCTAATGAGCTGCTCATGATCGTGAGGGAGCTCATGAGTAACACTATCCGAAAAATTTTTGGATGCTCAAATTTGCTTGAACAGTAGGCAGCTCATAACTGGGTTGTGAGTAGACACCTGTAAGTCTAAAAATGTGCATTTTGACTCCTAATTACTTCGCATACTTTGAGTATATCTTAGGGATAATATTCTTTAATGACATACACTTTTATGAGAGTATTTCATATCTTCGGACCTTAAACAAAAAAAAAAAGTTCCTACACACTTAAAAGAAATTATTAACAACTTAAATTATTTATCAAATTCCAAAATTTTTATAACCCGAATTTTTAAACTATTTTATTTAAAATCGGGATATGCAGTGTTAATAATCTTAAAACTATATATTTGATTATTTGATGATTTTGTGAATAATTAACGTTATTTTACATTTATTTATAGTTTTCTACGTAAAAATTATCCCCAAACTTATATTCTTTTAAAATAATATTTTAATAATATTTTATGTTTAATGTTATTTTATCTTACTAAGTTATATTGTTTCATGCATTATTATTATTTTATGTTTATATATATATATATATATATATATATATATATATATATATATATATATATATATGTGTGTGTGTGTGTGTGTGTGTGTGCATTTAAAACATGTTGTGTGTGTTTTTAGTACATATGATATAGTATTAAACTTTATTATAAAGTTAGAATATATATATATATATATATAAAAGAAGAAAGCATCTTCTTCTTCTTCTTCCTCCTTCACCCCGAAACCACATTGAGCCCTCCCCCTCCCTCATCGTCCATTCCCCTCCATTCAATGTGCCTCCCGGAGTGCCACCTCTTCCTCTAGTAGCTCCGCCACCCCTGTCATCCTCTCCGGCGTTGGCAACAGCTCGAGGAAGCCATTTTTGGCTGAAACCCATCCTCCCTCCGTTCACTGACTTTTCAACCACCAAATTTGGTGATTTCAGTGCCGTTGAACTCCTAGAACTCCATAGAAGTTGATTCCAAGCTTCTTGTAGCTTGAAAACTCGATATGGTAAAGTTTTTTTCTAGTTTCCATTTTCGGCCATTTATGCTTTTTGATTTTTTTGAACTTCATTATTTGAGATTCAAGCTTAGTTCCTTCATAAATTATGTTTCCCTTAGCTTAATCTACACTCTGAAATTTTTTTGTAATTTTTTGGAATTTATTTTGATTTTTTGTGAATTTTTGATTATTTTATTATTATTTTCTAATTTTCATAAATTAATTAAATAAATTATTAAATTGTGATTTTTAGTGTTTATGGTGGTTGAAATTAATTTTATAATTTAATTTATAATTTTTGTGTAATTATTATAATTTTATTTAGTTTATGTAAATTTTGGAAATATAGGTTATATGTGTATTTTGTTAAAATTAATTGGTTAATTGAGTATAATTGTTGATTTTATTGAATTATATGTTGAGAAAATAATTTTAGAATAATTATATAATTTTTATTGAATTTTTGAGTATTTTTAGTATATTATGTGAATTTTTATATATTAGGGGTATTTTGGTAATTTGGTAGTAACTATAGTTAAATATTAAGTTTAATTGGTTTTAATAATTATTTGAGGTATAAAAATTATTTTTACAAATTATTTAATATTTTTAACTAATTAAAACTATTTTTCAAACATTATTTTTAAATTATATATAATATACTATTTTTGTAAATAAATGAGTTTTTAGTAATTTTTAATATGTTTTTGGCCTAATTAAGTAATTTGAATTTATAAAATGAATTTTTATTAATAATTGTGAATTTATTGAGAAGTATCAATTTTTATTAATATTATATTAATATTAGGATTTTTAAGTAAATATCGGTGAAATAATTATTTTTAATGTTTAAATATTTAAATTGCTATATTTTGGAATCAAAAGGGTATTTTTGGTATTTATGGAATTTTAATATATTTTATGTATTTTGTTGTGAATTATGGACCTCAGTCGATGGAATTTGTAGTTTGAGGTCCGACCGAGGAGTTTTGTGGAATTTATTTCGAAGTGTATTTTTTTGTAGGACCGACTCTACTTTTTAAGTAAAGAGATGTCTATTTTACAAAGGAGGTTCTACCAAATTTTTGATAGAATTCTCATAAAACGTGATATTCGGTCAAATTCCTATTCTCTGTCTATATTTAGAATTCTAGATCGAGTTTCTAAAAATTAAGTTAGATTTATACTGATCTTCGTGTTATTTATTTATTGATTAGTTGCGCCGAAACTGAGGCCTAGTGGACCAGGCCTATCAGACCCGTCTCGAGGAGTGGACAACAGTGAGTTATTATGATATATATGCATTGCTTAGGGTGCATGTTTTAGAATTCTATGTTTTAAATATAAACTTTGCATAATTGCCTATTGAATATTTAAGTATATTTTAGGTATACTTTTAGTATATTTTTGGTATATTGTGAAATAAAAGTATGTTTTCCTCTTTAATTAAATCTATCTTGTTTTTAATTATCTTATTGGTTTAATTTAATATGTTTCACGATTTATTTGAGTTGATTATACGTATATATACCTGAAATATACTTAGTTTATTTTAGGTATATTTCTGGTATATATATGGTATATTTGTTTATTTGAAATATCATTATGCATCCTTTATTTTCTTGAATGTATGTTTTATATTAAAATGAAGGATATCAATAGAATGTGCTTCCTAGTGGGCAGCACTAAGACCAAGTACATACCAATACGATAGTAGATTTTAGGTTAAATTACTAACCTATTGGTGGATTATGACTTATTGATTGATTTGATTGATATGAGACGTGATTGAGAGTGTGATTGCTGGAGCTCGATTGACCAAGTGTCTCGGGGCCAATAACACTGACAGTCAGATTGCTAGAGCTCGGTTGACTTAGTGTCTCAGGTCCAGTCTATTGTCCAGTTGTACTAAGTGAATTATTTGGAACTAAGTTGGCCTGTATGGCTTAAGTGAGTTCTATTGATATTTGAGGTTGTGAAAATATAGGGTTCTATTTGATCCTTGATAACTGATGGTTTTGAGTATTTAAAATGATTTTTTGTTACATTTGTATGTATTTGCCTATATATATATTTATTATATATACTATTGAGTGTTTGCATTTGACATTTAGATGTGCATGTATATATATTATAATAATTCACTCAGTGAGGTCTGACTCCCCTCTGTTGATATTTTACAGGAGTGTCCTCTTCTTCAGACCTCAGCAGCAAACCTGTTCGTCGATTTTCTTTCGCTCCGGCTTTATTATGTAAATTGCTTACTTGAGTTTATTTTGTAATCTAGATACTGCAGTAGTGGTTGTATTTGAATCTATCATGAGTTGTATTGGTATTTATGTATGAACAAGGATTTTAAACTCGGAGTGTTACTCTGAAGAATTGTAATTAAAGATTTTATTTATGATATAAGATGTGACTTATGCTGTTAAAAGAAATTGAGAAATTATTATATCGAGATTTAATTTCCGCTGTATAATATTTTTTTCATTTTATTTTATTGCTTGCTTTTATTTTAAGGCTTGCTACGGGTTCCGAATTCGAAAGAATTCTCGTTCCCTAGCGCTGGTCATGGCCCCCTATTTTGGGTTGTGACAAAAATTATAAGTTTGATCATGCAAATAGTCAGCACTTCATTATAAATGGTCACAAGCAAATTCTAATTATTATAATAATTTTTCTAGCAAAATTACAAAAATTAAATTTGTAATTTTTTAAGAATTCTCGAAGCTAGTCATCTCTAGAGTTATAATCATGATAATGATCATGACGGACTATCACTACAAGTGTCATAATCATGACAACCAACTCTAGAAGTTCTCGAGAGTTGTCATGACCAGTGTCATGATCATGAAAGCGTGTGAATTCAAAATTTCTTCTTGGCACCTCCGATTATCATGACCATAATGAATTTTTTATAATCATAACAAGCATGCAGAGCTGCTTTTTCTAGGTGGTTAAAATGGCTCTATTTGCATTAAATACAACTCCAATAGCTTTCTTTCTCTAGGAGGGTTTAAATACTACTTACAATAGAGCTGGAACAAGCAAATGAAGTTGAGAAAAAAACCCTAAGAGCTATCTTTGAGCATTTAATCTTGAATTTCATCTTCAACCACCTAAGATCTTCACTTTTACTCTTTGTAATCTTTTTTATCTCAAGAGTGTTTTTTAGTGTGGATTGGTGAGTGTTTAATATAATCATTCAATAACTTAATAATGAGATTAAGTGAGTTGGGATTAGGATTTAAACACCTATATGTTAAGAGGATTATTTTTAGCATTTGGGTTTGAGTGTGAGCCTTTAAAAAAAGTTACTTGGGTCTGAGTGTGATCCTTAGGAAAACACTTATAAGCTAAGATGATTATTGTTGGCACTTAGGTTTGAGTGTGAACCTTAGAAAAACACTTATAAGATAAGAGAATTATTCTTATCAGTTAGGTTTGAGTGTGAGCATTGAGAAAACACTTGGGTAGCTTAGTGTAAGCTTGTAAGAGTTTAATCTACACCTTAAAGTTGATTGTTAGTGGATTAAAATTCTCAACAAGTGCTTGAGGAGAGGACGTAGGCTTTAAGGGCCAAAAATCTATAAATTCCTTATGTTTTCTAGCTTATCTTCCTCATTCTATTGTGCTCTAATTCTATTTTTAGCTTGCTCTTTGTTAAAAATCAAAATTTCTCATCTAGCTTAAAAAGACAATTTAGCCCCCCTCCTTCTTTGCACTTATGGAATTAAATTTGGTATTAGAGCTTTGGTCTATATTCTTGAAGATTTAATCATCTTGGAGAAAAGATCATGGTCTCTACAAATCAAGTTGTTGCGGCTCCCGATATTTATGGTCCTAACCACATAAGACCTTCATTTTTTTATGGTATCGATTTTGCAAATTGGAGAAATAAAATGAAGATATTTTTGGATAATAAATGAGTAATTTTATGGGATAATATTTAAGAGGGTTGGATTCCTAGATATTATTTAAGAGGATTTGAGTTTTCTAATAAAGAAAGATAATAAAAGCAATAAAGTAATTATTCTTAAAAAGGAATGGAGTGATGGGCAATCTAAAGCCAACTTGAGAAATAGGAAAGCAATTACCATTCTCTATTATGGCTTAAGTAGGAAAGAATATAATAGAATACAACACTTAAGGTGTGCCAAAGAAATTTGGGAGTGCTTAACTAGTCAAGATAAGAACAAGAAATTGAAAATTCTTGGAAAAGAGTATGAATTGGTTAAGATGAAGTCTTATGAGAAAATTAGTGATGTGTATAGTAAGCTTATCACTCTCATAAACTCTATGAGGAAACTTGGTAAGAAATTTTCAAATAAGGATGTCAACAACAATATTCTTATGAGTTTACCTCAAAAGGTTTGGGAAGCTAACATGGCCTCAATTGAAGAAGCAAATGGTTTTTCTATTCTACCTATAGATGAACTTTTTAGGCTTCTCACCCATAAAATCAAAATGACTCAAGTGATAAAAGAAGAGAATGCCAAGAATGACAACATATTGCTTTCAAGGCAAGTAGAGACACTAGTGATAGTGACTTAAGTGAGGATGAAGATGAGTATACAATGATTTCTAACAAAGTAATAAATCTCATTATGAAGAAGAGAAAGAGATTCAAGAATTAAGACTCAAGTAACAAGAATTAAGTGATTCGCTATAAATGTAATAAATTGGGTTATATTAAATTTGAATGCCCAAAGTCGAAGGAATCCTTTAAGAAAGATAAAAAGCATAAGAAGGAAAAGAAACAAGCATTTAAAGAAACTTGAGATGATTCTAGTGAGTGTAGTGATGATGACATTAATGGAGAAGTTGTAAATCTTTGCTTCATGGTCTTAGAGGAACCTTTAAGTGATGAGGTAACTATAGACTTTGAATCCAATAATGAGATATTGCTTGTTTGAGAAAAATTAGTGCATAAATATAATAAATACTTATTTAGAATTAATTCACTTAACGAAGTAATAAAAACTTTAGAAGAAGAACTTGAGAAATCAGGGCCCTCTAATGAAGAGTTAACCAATTCAATGAATGAAAGTAATTCTAAGAAAATTAAGATTGCTAATGAAAATGTAAAGCTTATTGAACAAAATGTCTATTTAGAAAATGAAAATGGCAATCTCAAGGAGTCCATCTCTAGATTTAATAAAGGAAAGGAAATTATTGATGGCATGATTTCTAAAACTTCCACTCTTTTGAAATCTAAAAGTGGTATTGGTTTTGAAAATTCTCATACAAGTGCATCAAAGGTTATAAGTCTAACTACTCCAATTATTAAGGTTTACCAAGAATCTAGTATTAAAACCAATAAACCTAAAAAGTCTATTGGTAAAAAGATGTAACATCCCTGACCCTAACCACAACTACTTTATTGAAATCTGCATGTATTGCATATAATTCAATTGAACATATACATCTCAAATCATTTCATTCAGTTATATGTATTTCACATTCATTCATTTATTTTTTATTTGTCAAAGTGCATTGCAATGATATATTTTGGTATGTGTGGTATAGGATGTATTTGGAGTATTATAAAATTAAGAGTTTAACTAATAAATAAATATGTAAAGAATTGAATCTTGTTGATTTGTTTGCATTAATAACATTTGGGACTAAATTGAACTTTTGCATAGAAGGAGGATTGATTTGTAGTTTGTCTTGATATTTAATAATAATAATAAGTAGTGGATATGTATGGGAGGTAGGAAAAAAATTAGAAAACTCCACTTGTTCATCTCCCATATGTCTCTTGATATTATATATATATATATATATATAAGTAGATAAATATAAAGGAAAAGGAGCTGGAACATGGAAGGACAAAAACAAAAGAAGAATAATAAGGAGAAGGAAAAAAAGAAAGAAAAGAAAAAGGAAGAAAATGGGGAAAATAATAGGGGTTTTCTAATTTTGGCAAAGGTAAGTGATTTCATTTTATTTTCTTGTATAATTCTTTCCTCTTGATATTTTGATTATGTGAAATTATAAAGAATTAAAAAGAAAAATAGGTTAAATTTAATTTTGAAGATGAATTAAAGAGGGGAAATAGGTTAATTGATTTTGAAGATAAATATGTTTCTTTATGTTGAAAATTCTAATTTTCAGCTGAATATTATACTTCGATTTTCATAGCCATAGAAGAAGAATTAGAAGAAACACAAAACATAAAATTTATAGATCTATGTTTTATCTTCATGTCTATAAAAGGGTTTTTTGAGATAGCAAGTGTGTAAAATTTTATGAAATTTTATTTGGGACTAGTTCAGGTAGCAGTTCTAGCAAGCTACCTGATGATGATTGATTTTTTTTTTAGGATGTTAGAGACTGAATTAGACAACATTATAAACATAAGTTTTGTTTCTTTATATTTTATCTAAAACCCTGTGATGTAATTTTATGAAATAATAGGCGTGTAATGAGAAATCATCCTTGAAGTGGGACGGGTTCTACTTGCAATGTCTACAGGAAGTCAAGTTTTCCTTGATTAGTACGAGAACCTTAGAGGCTGAATTAGACAAAGTTTAAAACATGAAATTTGTTTATTTATGTGTCAATGAAGTATTTGAAATTTTTTTTTGCAATTATATTTGTATAACGTGGGAAATTCTAAATTGATTGAGACCTGCTCAAACTATTTTTATGCAGAGCATATGTCTGAATTCAAAAATTCACCATTTATTGTGCAGGGCATATATTGAGCTAATTTTTGGATATGTTATAGTCTGTGTGTCTAGGTTTTTTTTTTAAAATTGAATTAAGTAATTTGGAATTATGTGGTAAAAGTTATTCACTCCTAGGTTTAGTATGGTTAAGCTATCTAATAAGGAGAAAAATATGTATAAATATTAAGTTTACACATATATAGAACATATCCCAATTGTATACCAAACATAAACACTTAGTGTAGGTATATTTTATTAATCAATATATGTTACATTTGAGGATCTAAAAGCATTGGTGAAGCTCGAGAAGGTGATTCAAATCATCTATAGAGTGTTTAACATCTTAAAGTGTGAGTATAAATATTGATTGAATTCTTGGGTGAAATTGTGTGATTAAGGTGAATTTCCTTTTGATTATTTAAATGTATATAGTTTTTTTTATTGATTTATAATGTCTATATATAAATGTTTTCATGTTAAATGCAAATTCACACGTGAACACTTGCATATGGATATAAAAGCATATTATGACCAGCTTGATAAATATTTGTAAATCACAAGGCAAATGCAAATGGTCAAAGAAAATCATATGATTCACATGTTATATACTGGCTAACAAAATCAAATGGTAATTATTTCACATGAATCCCGTGAGCCATATTTATCTTGTCAGGCCACAACAAAATCAATGAGTATTTCATTAACACTTGCATTTGAATGAATTGTACTTGTATTGTGATTTTTTTATCAATTATTTGTCTTTTTTTACCTTCATTGAGTCGCGACTCACCAAATCGCAATTATTTTTCCAAATAGTGAAGTTTAAAGTGTGACTGTTTTGAAGCATATCACATTATAAATAAAGCATGGAGTAAAGGTCACTGGCCGAACCCTCACTCTCTCTCCTTATATTACAAGCATACACTTAGACTAAAAGGATATGTTTTATACTTATTTTTAATTATAACTCTTCTGTATTATAAGAATAAAATTTTTGTAATCTTTTATGTACTTAAATAATATATGGACTTTGTTAATTATGATATAGTTGAATTAATATGTTTAATAAAGACTTGGGTTATTTTTATAGAAAAGAAATAGGGTGTTACATTTATATTTCATATAAATAAAGTATTGGGTTATTTTAATAGTAAAAAAAAGAATGTTATATTTATTGGTATCAGAGCGGGGATAGGTTCCATAGGACGCATACATAATAGCATGACATGATATGTGCATTGCTAAACATTGTCATATAATATAGTTTTACATGTCTATAGGACATCATCAAGGAGGGAGGAGTCGGCCGATACACATTCAATGGAAGCCTTATATCATCCATCATGAGATCAGCCTTGTAATAGAGTTATATCTCCTACACATTCTCATGCATAACATGCATCTTATGAACAAGCACACTTAGAGCAACATGAGCAGGAAGTATGGGGACCATAGGAGTACAGGGAAATACGATATGATAAATTAAGGAAAGAAGGTTCAGTTGATTTCCATGGCACTACATATCCTTTAATTGTAGAAACTTGGTTAAAAAGGACATAGAGAATTCTTAATATAATACAGTACACACTAGAAGAAAATTTGATTATGCAGCATTATTTTTATAAGGAGATGCTCATGAATGGTGGGAAATTATTCCCGAAAATGATATTCAACCTCCGGTGTTAACATGGGATGATTTTCTTCATGAATTCACTAATAGCTACTTACCAAAAGCATACAAAGATGATAAAAGAAAAGAGTTTTTAAACTTGAAATAAGGAACAATAACTGTAGCAGAACATGAAGTAAAATTCAATAAGTTATCTCATTATACTTCTTCTTTAGTAGCCACTGATAGAGACAAATGTCAAATGTTTAAAGAGAGACTAAGATATGAAATCAAAAACAAGATCACACCTACAGATTTTAAGAGTTACACTAAGTTGAGAGCTGCTGTAATTAGAGCCAAAAACTAGCAAAAGAGGGAACAAAACAACGAGCAAAAAAAGGACCAAAGGAGATTCTAGTAAAAAAAAAGGAAATGCAGAGGATATATACCACCATAGGTTAGTTCTTAATGTGGTTACTCTAATTTCATAGGAAGGGGATTTGGAGTCCCATCTTATTTAGGCAGACGTCAAAGTCAAGTTATAGCACAACAACCCATATGTGTACATTATGGGAAACAACATGGTGGTGAGTGTAAGAGACTTACTGGTACATGCTACTTCTGTGGATCTTTTGATCATATATATAGAGATTGTCCTGAAAGACCTAGTGTGGTAGAAGGTAGTAGAGGTAGAGTTATATCAGAACCTATAGTGGGAGATTCAACAAGTGGAGTTGGAGTAACATCTAGTAGGGGCAGAGGTAGAGGTAGAACAACTACAACTGGCAGAGGTATAAGTATAACAGAAAGTTAGGGTTCTAACCTCAAGCACAAGCTAGAGTGTTTTCCATGACTAGACAAGAAGTTATTGTTGCCCTATAAGTTATTAATGGTAAAATTCTTGTTCATGATTTAGAAGCTCATGTTTTAATTGATCCTAGCTCCATGCATTCTTTCATATCATGGGATATGGCATCTCAATTTTGTAATAATCATGAACCCTTAGGTTTTGACTTAAATGTGGGTACTCCTTTGGGAGAAATAATGATTGTGAACAGTGTTTATCGTGACTGTTTAATTTGCATTGATAAAGCAGAGTTGAGAGTTGATTTATTATTATTGCCACTTCATGAATTTGATGTGATATTTGGTATGGATTGGTTGACCAAATATTATGCCATAGTGAATTATTTCACTAAGGAGGTTATTTTAAAATCTCTAAATCAACCTAAAGTCATATTTCATGAGGAAAGACAAATTATTCTTGCATGTTTAATTTCTATTGTGAAGGCTTTCTGAATAATTAAAAGAGGTTGTGAAGTTTATCTAGCACATATGATAGATACTAGAACTATAAATAATACAATTGAGAATATCCCAATGGTAAATGAATTTCTAAATGTGTTTCCAGATGATTTACCGGGTTTGCCACTTGATAGAGAAGTAGAATTCACAATTGAATTAGTACCAAGAGTAGCATCGATATTCATTTCACCTTATAGAATGGCACCAATTAAACAGAAAGCATTGAAAACACAGATACATGAACTACTTGACAAGGGATTCATTAGGCCCAGTGTGTCACCTTGAGGTGCTCCAGTACTGTTTGTGAAAAAGAAAGATGGGATAATGAGGTTGTGTATTGATTATAGGCAGTTGAACCAGGTCACCGTGAAGAATAAATATCCTTTGCCCAAAATAGATGATTTGTTCGATTAGTTATAAGGAGCTCAGGTGTTTTCCAAGATTGATTTGAAATTAGGCTACTATTAGCTTAAAATTTCAAACCTAGACATATCAAAGATTGCTTTTCGAACCAGGTTTGGGAACTATTAATTTTTAGTGATGCCGTTTGGTTTAACTAATGCACCAGCTGCATTTATGGCTCTTATGAACAAGGTATTTCAGCCATAGTTAGATAGATTTTTTATTGTGTTCATTGATGACATAATTGTATATTCGAGGAGTAGGGAGGAACATGAACAACATTTGAGAATTATGTTACAAACCTTGAGAGAAAAATAATTGTATTCTAAATTGAGTAAATGTGAGTTTTGGATAGATGAAGTTATATTTTTGGGACATGTTATTTCTAGACGGGGCATAGAAGTGCATCTAAAGAAAATAGAAGCAATAGTGAAATGGTAAACTTTGAAGAATGTTATAGAAGTGCAAAGTTTCTTAGGATTAGCTGGGTACTATCGCCAATTTGTTGAGGAATTTTCACTGATAGCAAGCCCTTTAACAAAGTTACTTTGGAAAAATGTTGCATTTGAATGGTTTGAAGCATGTCAGAAGAGCTTTGATGAATCAAAAACCAAGTTCACAACTGCTCCGGTGCTAATAATTCCTATAGGTAGTGGAGGATTTGTAGTTTATAGTGATGCTTCTCATTTAGGATTTGGATATGTGTTAATGCAACATGGCAAGGTGATTGCATACGTGTTATAACCTGAATTTTTATAAATTATAAAAAATAAAATTTCTAGAATTTACAGTGTTAATAATTATTTTATTAAATTAAGATATTTGATTATTAGTGAAATTAAATTTGAATTTTGGTGTTGAATATTATTTTAATATTATTATTTATATAAATTATTGATTTAGTGTATTTGGAATACTTATATATATATAAAAACAATTTTTTTTCTTTTTTTTCCTCTTTCCTTCCCTTTTTCTTCCTTTTTTCCTTTTCTTTTCTTTTCTCTTCTCTTCCCCTACACACACCCGATGCCCAACGCCACCTCCACCATGTTGCCCGCCTCGACTAGACAACACCACTAGCTTGCCGACACCGACAGCAGCAGCACCACCCTCTCCTTCTTCCTTTCTCTTCTTCTCTCTCGGTGACCAGTTCACATTCGAGTTTGCCAACGACCTTTGAGCTTGCTATTGGTTCCAAATTAATTCTCATCCTCTGGGCTTCTTAAGCCCTCAATCAATTGTGATTTTCAACTCTAGTAAGTCTTCAATTTTGTGAATTTGTGTTTAGGCTAATTTTGTATATTTTGTGAAATTGAGTTTAAATTTGGTTGATTTATGTTAAATTGACTTTAGATTATTGTTATAGAGGTTGTGAGCTTTCTAAATATGCGTTTAAATTTTATTTTAGAAATTTTTTTCGGAATGGCACTATTCTGAGCTCGAAGTTACTATTCTGGTACTGTTCCGAGTCCAAGAATGTTATATTTATAATAAATTTTAGTGATAATTTTGAGTAAGTTTTGTGAATGAAGTTTATTCAAATTATGTGTAGAATTTTTATTATGAATTTTTGAATGTTTATGTGAAAAATGAATTTTTGGAAAAATTACTATAAATTAGTAATTTTATATTTTATTATTAATTATTATTTTTTTCTAGAATTTGAGTAACAAATAGCATTAAAATAATTTTTGTAATTTATTTCCTATTTTTAGCTAATTATTAGTAATTTCCAGGAAAATATATGAATAATAATTTTATTTATTATTTTAAAGCCTAAATGAGTTTTTGGTTATTTTTTTATGTTTGAGCAATTTAAATAATTATTTTTAATTAATACTATTTAATTTTGAATATTGGAAGAATATATTTTAATAATGAAATTTAATTATAAATGAGGATTTTATTATTTATTTAGGAAATAAAAATCTGTTATACTTTTATTACGTAAATAAATTGGTTTATGATATCTAAATGAATTTTTATGATTTTTGGTGAATAATTGGAATTTATATTATTTTATTATTAGTGGATCTTGTTGGTTCTTGGTTGGACAATAAGAGTAGTTTGAGGGCCCAATCCGAGAAGTTAAACTTTGTGGATTTTTTGAAGTGTGTTTGCATACATGATCGACTCTACTTTTGTATTGAGATTTTCGTTTTATAAAGAAGACTCTACTGAATTTTTGGTAGATTTCTCGTAAAACGTAACACCGGGTCGGTCCTAAATTTTGAGTTTTAGTCGAGTCATATCCTAAATCGAGTTATTTTTTAGAAATTCTAGATGTACAAAAATTAGGAATTTAATTCTATTATTATTATTATTATTATTATTCCTTAGCTACACCGCAAGCTAGGCCTACCGAACCGGGCCAACCGAATTGGAATGGTGGAACGCACTTGAACTGTGAGTTATTATTATATGTATGCATTGCATGTAGAAATATTTTGGCATCCACACTTTTTAATAAATATGATTTTCATTATGCTATGTTTGCATATATATTAAAGCGAATATTTATTTGTATAAAATTGGATGTTGTTCATATTGAATATATTATTTTATTATTTTATTTATAAAATGTTATTTTGGAGGATAATTGTAGAATGTGCCACCTAGTATATTACACTAGGGTTGTTGCGCAGTAGTACATTAGATGCTAAGCCATACATTTATTGATTTGTGTTATGATTAATTGATTATTGAGATTTATGGTAAGAGAGTGGTGTGATGGTGGGAGCTTGGTTGACCTAGTGTCTCGGGGTCAATCATGCTGGCAGTGAGACTGCAAGAGATCGGTTGACTTAGTGTCTTGGGGTCAGTCTATTGTCAAAATTTTGAGAAGAGAAATATTTTTAGAATTAAGTAAGCATATTGGCTAGTGAGGTTCAGTGATCGAGGTTGCAGAATATTTTGGGATTTTGCTGCGATACTCTACCTAATTATTATTGCATTTATTTGTTTATGAAAAATGTGACTTCGAGCATCTGTATGAAATGCATATATAAATTAAAATAAATATAAATATTATTATAGTAATGCTTGAATGTTTGTATCCTTAGGTTGCATGCATATATATAATAATGATTCACTCTTTAAGGTCTAACCCCCTTTAAATATTTTTTTTCAGGATCCTTCTCGTCAGAACTCACATAGTAATTCTCTTCGCCGAACCCTTTCCTCTCCAGTTGATCTATGTAAATTTTAAATTATTCTTTCCTTGTATTGTTAGATGCTACAGTAGTATTACATACTTAATGAATTTTATGATTGTTATTTTTTATGGTTGTATTTTTTATATTGTAAAATATTTTATTATGATATATATATGGAGATTTCCTTTTGATTTAAAAAGTTTTGATTCTAAGTAATATTTATATTTATGTTTTATTGAGTTTTTATTTTAAGGCTTGCTACGGTTTCTAAATTCTCGCTAATTCTCATTCTCTAGAGCTGATCATGACTCCCGGGTTTGGGTCGTAAGAATATGCATCTAGACAGCTAAGGCTATATGAATTATCTTATCCAATACATGATCTAGAACTTGTTGCAGTGGTGTTTACTTTAAAAATATGGAGGCATTATTTATATGGAGAAACATTTTAGATATTTACTTATCATAAGAGTTTATGATACAAATTGAGCCAAAAAGAGTTAAACATGAGACAAAGATGGTGGTTAGAATTGTTGAAGGATTATAACTATACAATTGAGTATCATTTAGGAAAGGAAAATGTGGTAGCTGATGCTCTGAGCAAGAAATCAAGAAGTAGTGTGGCTAATTTGTGGACACTTCCACTATCTTATTTAATTCAGCTATGAGCTATAAATGTGAAACTAAATTTGCAAGAAAATGGGATGATAATTGCTATTTTACAAGTTAGACCAATATTGTGAGATAGAATTAAAGTAGTGTAAAGCAAGGATCCACAATTGCAAAAAAAGATTGAGAAAGCAAGACAATGAGAGAATAAAGAGTTTAACATTCAAGATGATATTTTGATGATGGGGTCACATATTTGTGTACTTGATGTTGATAACCTACAATAAGAAATTTTAGAAGAGGCACATACTATTCCATATGCTATGCACCCAAGAATGACCAAAATGTACAACACCCTATGACCCTATTATTGATGGCCTAAAATGAAGAAAAATGTGGCAGATTATGTTTCAAAATGTTTAACATGTCAATAAGTCAAAGCAGAACACTAAGCTCCAATTGGAAAGTTGAGACGATTGTCAATTCCAGTATGGAAATGGGAAAGGATAACGATGGATTTTGTGTATGGATTACCAAAAACTCTAAAACTAATGTCATATAGGCGATCATTGATCGATTAACTAAGTTAGCTTACTTTTTACGTATCAGATGGGGTAGTTCACTTGAATTTTTTTGCCAAAGTGTATGTGAATGAAATTGTTAGAGTGCATGGAGTTCTAGTGTCCATTGTATCAGACAGGGATCCACAGTTTACATCTTACTTTTGGAAAATATTGCATGAGGCTTTAGGTACTAAATTGAATTTTAACACTACTTTCCATCCTTAGACAGATAAGTAATCAAAGAGAATAATTCAAACACTTGAAGATATGCTTCGAGCTTATGTATTAGAATTTAAAGGTGCATTGGATGAACATATATGTTTAATGAAATTTGCTTATAAAAACTAGTATTATAGTAGTATTCAGATGGCACCATATAAGGCATTATATGGAAGAAAGTGTTGTAGTCTTATTTATTGAGATGACGAGGGAACTTGTGTATTAGAAGGACCAGAGATAGTATAAGACATAATGGATAAAGTAAAACTAATCAGAAGTTGACTTAAAGCAGCACAAGATAGATAAAAAAAAGCTATGCAGACCAGTATATAAAGGAAATAAAATATGAAGTGGGTAAGAAAGTGTTTTTACGAGTTTCACCATGGAAATGAGTAATCAATTTTGGCAAAAAAGGCAAGTTGAGTCCTTGATATATATGGCCATATACAATTCTTCAAAGAATTGGTCCATTAACTTATAGATTAGCATTACCACTAGAAATGACTTAAATCCATGATGTGTTTCATGTGAGTATGCTTAGATGATATCGATATGATCCTACACATGTACTTAAAAATTAAGAAATAGAAATTGCCGATGATTTGAGTTTTATTGAAGAACCAGTAAAAATTATTAGTTATAAAACAAAACAGTTACAAAATTGAGAAATTTTCTTAGTTAAAGTGTTGTGAAGGAACCATTCATAAGAAGAGGCCACTTGAAAAATTGAGGAGAACATGAAGCATCAATATTCTTATTTATTTACAGGTATTGAATTTTAAGGATTAAATTTTTAAAAGAGGGGGAAAAATATAACACCCCTGACACTAACCATAAGCACTTCTTTGAAATCTGCAAGTATTGCATATAATTTACTTGAACATATACATCTCAAATCATTTCATTTAGTTATATGTATTTCACATTCATTCATTTGTTTTGTATTTGTCAAAATGCATTGAAATGATATATTTGGATATGTGTATTATAGGATGTAGTTGGAGTATTACAAAATTAAGATTTTAACCAATAAATAAATATGTAAAGAATTGAATTTAGTTTATTTGTTTACATTAGTAACATTTGGAACTAAATTGAACTTTTGCATAGAAGGAGGATTGATTTGTAGTTTTTCTTGATATTTAATAATAATATATTAAGTAGTGGATATGTATAGGAGGTAGGAAAAAAATTAGAAAACTCCATTTGTTCACCTCTCATATGTCTCTTAACATTATATATATATATATATATATATATATATATATATAAAGACAAATAAGTAGATAAATATAAGGGAAAGGGAGTTGGAACGTGGAAGGACAAAAACAAAAGAAGAAAAATAAGGAGAAGGAAGAAAAAGAAAGAAAGAAAGGAAAAAGGAAGAAAAGGGGGAAAATATTAGGGGTTTTCTAATTTTAGCAAAGGTAAGTGATTTCACTTTATTTTCTTATATAATTCTTCCCTCTTGATATGTTGATTATGTTTAATTAGAATGAATTAAAAAGAAAAAAAAAAGGTTAAATTGAATTTTTAAGATGAATTAAAAAAGGGAAATAGGTTAATTGATTTTGAAGATAAATATGGTTCTTCATGCTGAAAATTCTAGTTTTCAGCTGAATATTATACTCCAATTTTCATAGCCATAGAAAAAGAATTAAAAGAAACATAAACCTTAAATTTGTAGATCTATATCTTATCTTCATGTCTATAAAAGGGTTTTGTGAGATAACAAGTGTGTAAAATTTTATGAAAGTTTATTTGGGACTAGTTTAGGTAGTAGTTCCAGCAAGCTAACTGATGCTGATTGATTTTTTTTTTTAGGATGTTAGAGACTGAGTTAGACAACATGATAAATATAAGTTTTATTCCTTTATATGTAGTTTTGTGAAATATAGTTGTGTAATGAGAAATCATCCTTGGAGTGGGACTGGTTTTGCTTGCAATGTCTGCAGTTAGTCTAGTGTAAAACATGGAAGTTGTTCATTTATGTGTCAATGAAGTTTCTAAAAAATGTTTTTGCAATTATACTTTGATTAAGACCTGCTCAAACTATTTTTGTGTAGAGCACATGTCTGAATTCAAAAATTCACCATTTATTGTGCAAGGCATATATTAAGATGATTTTTGGAAATGTTGTAGCCCTATGTGTCTAGTTTTTGTTAAAAATTGAATCAAGTAATTTTGAGTTATGTGGTGAAAGTTATTCACTCCTAGGTCTAATATGGTGAAGCTGCCAAACAAGGAGAAATATATACATGAATGTTAAGTTTACACATATATAAAACATATCCCAATTGTATACCAAACATAAACACTCAGTGTAGGTATATTTTTTTAATCAAATATATGTTACATTTTAGGATCCCAAAGCATTAGTGAAGCTCGAGAAGGTGATTCAAATCATCCATATTATGTTTGGCATCTTAAAGTGTAAGTGTACATATTGATTGAATTCTTGGCTGAAATTATGTGATTAAGGTGAATTTTCTTTTAATTATTTAATTGTATATAGTTTATTTATTGATTGATTATATCTATACATAAGTGTTTACATGTTAAATGTAAATTCATACACGAGCACTTGCATATGGATATAAAAGGATGTTGTGACTGACTTGACAAATATTTGCAAATCATAAGGCAAATGCAAATGGTCAAAGAAAATAATGTGATTCATATGTTATATGTTGGCCAGCAAAATCAAATGGCAATTATTTCACATGCATCCTAAAAGAAATATTTGTCTTATCAGGCCACAACAAAATCAATGAATATTACATTAGCACTTGCATTTGAATGAATTGTACTTGTATTGTGATTTTTATCAATTTTTTTATGCCTTTAGAATTTAAATGATATTTGTATTCATTAAGTCGTGACTCACCAAATCACAATTAATTTTCTAGATAGTGAAGTTTGAATTGTGACTGTTTTGAAGCATATCACATTATAAATAAAGTATGGAGCAAAGGTCACTGGCTGAACCCTCACTCTCTCTCCTTGTATCATAAGCATACACTTAGACAAAAATTATATGTTTTGTACTTATTTTTAATTATAACTCTTATGTATTATAAGAATAAAAAATTTGTAATCTTTTATGTACTTAAATAATATATGGACTTTGTTAATCATGATATGGTTGAATTAATATGTTAAATAAAGACTTGAGTTATTTTAATAGCGAAGAAATAAGGTGTTACATTTATATTGCATATAAATAAAGACTTGGGCTATTTTAATAGCAAAAAAAAAAAGGTGGTACAAAGACTAACAAATCAAGAGTTAAGAGCTCAAGAAGACTTAAGCCTAGAAAACCCAATCATAGTCATTCTTATGGTTTTGAAATGAAAGAACATGCATTAAATGTTAGATACCATTGTTGTGGAGTGATGGGACATAAAAATTTTAAATATTATATTAGAAAGACTCATTTAGGTTACTCAAATGATGAATCTTTTAATGATAGCCGGGACCCAAGTACATTTAGGTATCTAAGGTGCGATGAAGTATTTTCTTGTAGGTGTGCTTGGAATCCACAATGTACAAAGAAAAGTGGTATCTAGATAATGGATATTCAAGGCACATAACCAGGAAAGCTAACCTCTTCACTCATTTGGGGATGGAAAAGGGAGGCAAAGTTACAAAACTAAATTGTTTTAGCTTGGATTGAATTATGTCAAGTTGCACTCACAGCCTTCCTTGCAATCACTTCCAAACTTGGTTTTAATTTTTTTCTTTCTCTTCCCCAAACCTCTATTCATTAGGGGTTTTAATCATGATTTTGTTTAGTCAGTTTAAAGCTTAAATTTCTAACCAAACCAATAAAGTAGGTTTTTAAATATGAGGACTCTTAACCAAACTAAATACCATAAAAAATTATCCAAACCAATGATACTTGAAATCAGTTTGAATGATAGGTTCGGTTGGTTTAATAAAAAAATAATGAATGAAAAAAATAGATTAAAATTATTAATAATACATCTCCGTGAAATCTACTAAAAATTCAACAAAATGCGAAATTCATATTATATACTTATCATTTATAGCATAATAATAATAATAATAATAATAATAATAATAATAATAATAATATCTACTTTTATGACAAAGTCCTTCAGTTTCAAAATAACAATCTAAAATATTCTAAAAAATATCAAATTTTTTAGTACAATGTCTTCATAAAAAATTTAAAATACAAATTGCTAATTAGTAGGATGGATCCTTGCTCAATCACAAATATGAAAAACATATGGATTTTATGAGTTCAATTTGATTTTATTGGATTTTTATTTTTTTAAACCATAATCAAATATAAAATTCGGTTAAAAAATTTTTCAAACCATAACCAAATATGTATTAACCACTGTAAACCACAGTTTTCTATTTGAATTGGTTTTGATTAATTTTGATCAGTTTGGTTGATTTTTGTACACCCCTACTACTCATCTACAAATTAAAACAAACATTTAAATCTTCACATTTACACATATTTAATCTATTCAAAATCATTGTTCAACCTAAAAACACTATAATGTGACACATAATCACCTTTTTTGACCAGTCAAATGTAGATATCATGATTTATTACTAATTTTTTTAAATAACTGATTCAGATACTATTATAGTCCAATTCCATTTTACATGACTGCAAAAGTAGTGAAAGTCTATCAATATCACAACTTAAAAGTTGATTAAATAATAACAGTTTTTATTAGTTGATTCTAAGAACTATTAGATAATTTTTTAATATGTATACAAAGTTTCAAGAAACTGTGATGTAATTTTCTTTCTATATGCATACAAAGTTTCAAGATGATTTCTAGCAAGAAATTGCAATGAACCTTGATGTTCAGGGACTGCCTTCCAATTATATAACACCATCATCAGGGTACACAATTTGAAGGCTAGTGCTACCGCGAACAAGAATTGTTTTGGGTACATAACTTGAAGGCAAGTGCTACCCTAAAGAAGGATTGTGATTATACTATCTGGTAGAATTCTTGTCATGATTTTGGTTTCAGGAACTGGTTGTGGTTGGTAATAATTCACTACCATTATTTACTCAATTTTGTATTTGCAATATGTTTTTTCTAAGTTCAAGCTTTCCATGATGGCTCCAAATATTTGAACAACTAGTCTTCTCACTTCCATTACTTTATGTAAACGTTCCCATTTTTTTTCTCCGTCTTAAGCAATTCTTTTAAATCTTGATTATAAGCCAATGAAACACAATTTTTTTTTTTTTTGCAAAAAGAAAATGTTATCATGATCATATTTGTGATTTTGGGTCTTGGAATCAATATAAAGTCTCACTAATCATTCTTAAGTGATGAAGGACTTGATTCTGAGTTTCCATAATATGCATAATAAGAGTTTTGCTCGTTAGATCAAAACAACGCAAACATTAATATAAATATAGATACATATATGTATCTATCCGCCTAGAGATGGATTGACATAATGTCTACCCATCCATGGGGTAGGTACCAAAGGGAAGGGATTTGAACCCTTGCTCTCCTCCCCAAGTAGTTCTATATATATATATATATATATATATATATAATCATTTTTGTTAAATATTTTTTTTGTTGTAAATGATTAGTGTATCGATATTTAAGGAGTTAGGATGAGGTTTGAATTCTTACCATTATATTTTATTATTTAATAAAAATATAATTGCAATACACAGATGCAAACTCATAGTTGAACATTTGCATAATATTTGATTTAATGAATTCAACAACTGCAACTTTTAATTCATGTTTGACCTTACCGGTTTATATGTACTATGGCTTAATTAATGTGTGAATCACAGATGAGAAGCTAGTGTTCTTCCATGTGGGTTCAATATCTAATTTCTTATTCAATCTTTTGCTAATTTCAACAATATCTTTTGCTAAATTGACATTTTATGCTAAATTATATATTCTATGTAAATATGTATTTTAGAAGTTAATACACTTATATTAGGGTTTATATTATTATTCTTATTTTAAAAATTATTACTTTAATAATATTAATTTAAATACTATATTATTTGATTGATTTACTTAATATTTTCTATATTATTAAATATTATTTAATTATTTCATAAATATAATTTATTCTATATTTGTCCTTATTATTTTCAAGACTATTATATGTATTCATGTAATATATAATTAACTAGGGTTTTATATTATATATATGTGTATATTAATGTCAGCATGTGCATGTAGATATATATGAATGAGTATATATATATATATATATATATATGTGGTATGTGTGTTATGGAGGTTAGTACATAAGCTTATTATATTATTATAATATAAAGTATATTATTTATACATACAATAAACATATACATACATATACAAAACATCAAAAACACATCATCATCACCCTCACCTTCTCTTCCCGTCGCGTGACCCGGACCCATAACCTTCACTGCGCCTTCCTCTCCTCCGGCCATCACCCACCATCATTCCCCTCCTCTTCCTTACCTCCGACCACCAGCAGCATCGCCGACAACGCAGAGAAACCGGAGAAGCCGAGAATCTCCATTAAAACCGATCAAGCTTCATCCGACCACCATTTCACACAATTTCGGTGTCATTCTCTTCCTCTTGCACTGGTGAGAACCATTCCAAGCTTAGTTTAAGCTTTAATCTCCATTTGGTTGAACTTTTGTTGATTTTTAGTTTTTGAGTTTTAGGGTTTCAATTTTTTTTTAGCTTGATATAGTTTGAATCTTGCAAAATCCCTTTACAAATGTGATTTCTAGTAGCTCAATCTACCTCTATGAATTTTTGTATGATTTTTGGAATTTATTTTGATTTTTTTGAATTTTTGAATATTTTATTATTATTTTATTAATTTTCGTAAATTAATTTATTAAATTATAAAATTGGTTGATTTAGTGATATTATATATTTTTATTAATTTTAGTGTTGAGAAATTAAATTTTGAGAATATTATATAATTTTTATGAATTTTTATAGTTTATGTCAAAATTGAATAATTAGGTTAGAGTTGGATTTTTGTTGGAATATTGGTTTAAATATGTGTTATAGTTAATATTAATAATATATATGTTGAGAAAATAATTTTTATGCATTTGTATAATTTTTATAGAATTTTTGAGTAATAATAGTATATTATGTATATTTTTGGTTTATAGGGGTAAATACGTAATTTTGCGCTAATTATAGCTAAATAATATATTTTAGTTGGTTTTAACAATATTTAAGGAATTAAAAGGATTCTTACAAATTATTTATTATTTTTAACTAATTAATACTAATTTTTGAAAATTATTTTCAAATAATATATTATATATTATTTTGGGTACTAAAATGGGTTTTAAACTAATTTTATTATACAATTAAACTATTTAAGTAATTAAATGTGAATTTTATTAATTAGAATTAAGTTGTGTTGTTTGGTTGGGTTGTGAACTCGGTCGGGTTAAATGCAGTATTAGAGAGCCAACCTGAGTATGGTTGAGTGTGAATGCTAGAAGTGCGTTTTTCTATGCAGGAATGGCTCTACCTACGGTAGAGAGATATCCGTTTTACAGGGGAGACTCTGCTGAAATTTCGATGGATTTTCAGTAAAACATGATATTTTCCGTAATTTCCTAGCATAAATTAGGGTATTCCAATCTATCAAGTCTTATCCGATTTTTCCCTAGTCATTCTAGAGTCTCATAAATTTTATTAATTTCCCTTCTTATTCCATAAGTATGATTTTGAAAATGAATATGTTATTTTTAGAGAGTACCGGAACGGGAGCTTTTGGATTGAGGCAGACACACGATCATCAGTCATCTCGCTCATCCTGTAAGTTAATAAACTTATCTGTGCGTGTGTTTTTTTTAAAAATTTACGTGCGCTCATATTTTTAGTATTACTTACATTATCGACTTGAAATAAATGCTGTTATCAAAAATTTCATTGCAATGTATTTATTTATTTAAAAAAAAATTAGTTTTGAGAAATTTTAGTAGAACGGGCTACCTGGTGGGTTTCACTAAGACCGTATGCACATGGTGGAGATTGAGAGATGGATCCAAAATATGAATGCCTTATGGTTATAGACTGGGATGGGTGCCTCGATGGAAGCCTCTACTCTCGGGGACAGCTAGTGATGTGGAAAGTTAAGAATGGACTGGGATGGGTGCCTCAGTGGATGCCTTAGCTCTCAGGGACCGCCAGTGCCATGTGTTTGGATTAAGTGGATGACTGCGGCTTGGTGCCTTAGTTGATGCCTCTGCTCTCGGGGACCGATAGTCTATTTGGATTAAGTGGGCCCAGTTGGCCATTTAGAATTGGGTTTAGGGTTCTACCGAGATTTTTCAAAAGGTATATATATATATATATATATATATATATATATATATATCACTATATCTATATGGTTTTCAAATCGTACAACTCTTTTATTAACTTACTCAGTGAGGTCTAACTCCCCTCAATTTTTTTTTTAGGAGTTTGAGACTTTTCTACTAGGCCTACTTCTCTTCGCCATGTAGTTTCTTCACCAGCTATTCTATGTAGGTCTACTTAGTTGTGTTGTATTTATTTTTGTGTACTGTAGTAGAGAAAACTGTTTAACTGCATATTTTATTTGGGATAGCATGTATTTATAATATTGTGTATTGAGACATTATTGTATAATTAAAGTTTATATATTTTATGCACTATGATATTATGGTTTAAATTATACTCAGAAAAATCAGTTTGATAATGTGCATTATAATTTAATTATTTATTATAAGGTTTCAAAGTTTTTAAATTCTGTATCTTCTTTTAAGGCTTACTATGGGATTCAGTAGTTTTACGTTTTCCTAATCTCTAGTGCCGGTCACGTGCCCTAGGTTCGGGTCGTGACAAGACTCTTTTAACTAAAGTTTTGAGTTCAAATAATTTTATTTGTCGAAAAAAATAAATAGTAAAAAATTTTATTCATTTGTGGATTCACTTGATTTAATTTGAATTATTCAAAGTTCTTATGGCTATCAATACCATAGGCAATTATTTAAAAAGGAGAAATTAAAAAAAATTGAGTTCAGAGAGTTCTCAATTCACTAATATAAATATATTAACTTATGGTAAATATTTTTTTTTGAACAACTAGGAATTCAACAACTGGAAGATCAAGGAGGAATGGAACATCGAATCGATGAGCTCACCTCATAATGTCAATCACATGAGCCACTATACTACAAAGGAAGGACAACTTATTATAAGTATTTTGCAAAAAGTAATCAACCGATTAGATAATTCTATAGAAACAACTTAAATTCTTCATTTAGTTCTATAGAAACAACTTAAATTCATCATTTAGTCTCTCTACATAACTCATGAGGTAATTTAATCTAAGATATAATAATAACAAAAATTCTTACATGTCATTATTTGGAATGTCCTCAGAAATTGAATTATAAGATTTTAGTAAATTTCAATAAAAAAAATTTTTTATTTCAAATACCATTTTGCAAAGGGTTCTAATGAAAGGTGTTGACACTTTAGAGGATATATGGTTGAGGAAGTCCTTTAAGCTACTTCCCTTATAGTACTTGCAATGCATTTGATCTACCAATTGCATTGCAGGCTCTACAACATCATCCATTATAAAGCTATGCAAACTAACTGAAAGCAAAGCCAATTAAAGAAACAAAATATTCCATATAGACAAAAGAAACAAATATCATTGCAGAAAATCAAGAAATAATTCAAAGGAATCATTCTCTTCAATTCATGCCTATAATTAAGGAGTTAATAAAGTGTACAGCTTGTGTCTTGCTATCTTGCTATTTTAATTCATCTTCCTCTATATATATATATATATATATATATATATATATATATATATATATATATATATATATTTGCCATGTATTTGAGCAATACATAGAAAACAGAATAAAGAGAGAACTGAGTACTTAATTTCATAAGAGTTTTCATGGTATCATAGATATAAAAATTGCAAGCGTAATAGCCCAATTCCTTCATTCTCTTTTTCATCAATCATGGAAGAACCCAAGCTTACAATACAATCATTTCATTAATGTGCTAATTAAACTACACTCAAATAACTATCTCATGTGGTGACCAAAAATCCTTCATTTGGCTCATAGTCTCAGCATGCTTCATCATTTGGAAAAGAATGATAGCAAACCTGAACATTCATTAAAAGATGGGCTTGTGAATCCAACTTATACCTTATGGTTAACAAATGATGGTCTCCTTATTTCATGCCTGATTGGCATAATAAATGAAGAAGCTTAACCATCTATTGCAGAAGATGCTACTACCTATGATGTGTGGAGCTCTATAGAAGAATAACTATTGCTACTCACAATTGAAAAGGAAGGTCATTTGAAAAATATGTTGATGACCATCAAGAAAGGATCACAATACTTAAATGATTACATAAAAGAACTTAAATCAATCTGTGACAACCTAGCAGTTATCAAAAAACCAATGGATGATCTTGATAAAGTCTTTTAATTTGCATGTGGACTAGGAGAGAAATATGAAAGCTTTCATCTAGCCATGGTAACTAAACCTCCTTATCCTAAATGTAACTAATTTTTACTTATGCTTCAGGGAAATGAGCAAACCTAGCTTCTCAAAAGGAAGAAGAGAAAAGCTATATTGAATACAACCAAGCACTCTTTAGCCAACATGGACATGGACATGGATAATTCAAAAGGTAGAGGATTTACTCTAGCCAAACAATACAACAATGTTGATTTTAATCACTTCAAGAGAGAAGGAACAAAAAATGTTGTATAATAAGCAAAAAGTGACAAACCAACATGTCAAATTTGTGGTAAGATGAATCATGTTGCTCTTGATTGTTGGTATAGGTTTGACTATTCCTATCAATCAGAAGAACTACCACAAAGCTTTAGTAGCTCTCACCTTAAATAACAATAACCCTTCTTTTTATATGGACTCAAGAGCTACAGCACACATGACCAACAATGTAGGTATGTTGTCCTATACAAAACCATATAAAGGAAAGGACGTTATTTATGTTGGAAATGGAAACAAACTTTATATAACACATACTAGAAATGCATGTGTTACAACATTAAATTTACAAAATGTTCTTGTTGTTCCGAAACTCAAAAAGAATTTTTTGACCTTAGCAATAATCAATCTTAATTTTGATCTTAACAAACTTAATTTTGAACATTTAATTTTTTTGTTTAAGTGTGTATAAGTTATGACTCTATTGGAAGTTAAAATGAAGTATGAATATCTTGGGCTAATTTGACCTCTGAGATTCAATAAGACTTTTGACATCCTTAGAGCTTTATAATAAAAAAGTTTTCTTCTTCACATTTAAAGTAGACATGTTAAGCTTTCTGAATTAAGCTTACTTTTCAAAATTTGAGTTTATTTGGGTATGCCAATATTCAGTCGAAGTCAACTTATGCAGCTGCCATTTTAAATTGCACAACTCTTAGTATTTTAGCAATATCTTGAGTTACAGAAGTCCAATCAAGGTGATTCAAAATGATATGGAAATCTAAGTCAAATATTTATAACTTTTATGAAGAAAGAGTAAGTAAATTCAAACATTTTTAGTAGCCAATCACGGTTTCAACCCATGCACAGTAGTTTGACAGCATTACTTTCAATAATTCAAAATTATAAATGTGGATTCAAAATATAGATGTTGAACACATTATTTGCACCTCTAAAAACTATATTTTTTAGTGTTTATCTATTTAAACACCTCTAGAATTGAATGAAAGTTAAGTCATTTTTTACTTGTTATCATTCTCTATTTTAATATTCATTAAAGCTCTCAAATATTCACTCTTTATTTATAACTCTTGTGAGAGTTGGTTGTGTTAGAAATAGAATTTCTCTTCATCTTAAATGTTGGGATAGATTAGTAGGGAAGTGAGATTTATTTCTAAAGGAATTGGTTTAAGTGTTGTCCATTGAAACACTTGGGATTTAGTTTTTTGAGTGAGCCTTAAAAACTCTTGTGTAATCTTAATCTTATGAATAAGATTGTGGGTGATTAAAAATCTTAACTTAGGGATAAGTTAAGTAGAGACGTAGGATTGTTATTGAATCCAAACTCCTTAAATCATTATATTCTTCATTCTTCCTTCTCAACATTCTTTCAATTCTTATAAAGAATTAGTTTTAATTCCGATTTTTATTTCATAGCCCTATTCACCCCCCCCCCCCTCTAAAGCTTTTTTAATTAATATTAGAGCTTAAATTCTAGGAATTTCATTGCTAGAATATAAGATCATGGAGAGTGAATCATAAAATATTTCTTCACTTAGACCATTCTTCGATGGTAGTGACTATCCTCATTGGAAGTTCAAAATAGAGCTATAATTTGATTATGATTCCATCAAATTTTGGGATATTGTCCTAAATGGTTAGGAACCACCTATAACTACCATTGATGGTATGGTAACTCTAACAAGGAGTTAATGAAACAACGAACAAAATGAAGAAAATCATAATAATAAAAAGGCAATGACCACTCTAGTCTCTTCAATGGCAAAGGAAGAAGGAGGCAAGCTTCAACATTGCATGTCAACCAAAGAAATGTGAGAGACCTTGGAAAATCATTATAAAGGCAATGTGCAAGTTAGATTTAAGAAGCTTCAACTTTACATGTATGAATATGAACTTTTCAAGATGAAGCCTCATGAGTCAATCATAGAGATGAAAAATTGACTGAGCACTTTTATCATGACCCTCAAGAAACTTGGAAAACATTTCTCTAAGGAAAAAGTAAATAATAAGATTCTAAGAATTCTACCTAAAAAGGATTGAGAATCTTAGGTTACTTCAATTGAAAAAGCTCAAGACGTCTCAACTCTCTCTACTAACGTGCTTACTGGAAAGCTCTTAACACATGAGCTAATAATTAAGCAAAGAGGTGAAGAGAAAGAAGAAAAGGAAGAGAAGAAGAAGAGCTTTGCCTTATAAGCTTTATAAAATGATAGTGAAGAAGAAAATGTTGAAGGTTCTATTGATAAAGATAATGAAATTAACATGCTCACTAAAAACTTTAAGAAGTTCTTGAAAAAGAAACATTCATCAAGAATAAGAGACTTCAATAAGAAGTATGACAAAGAAGGTAAAAAGAAAATCAAAGACATTAGTTGCTATGAATGCAAGAAACTGGGTCACATCCGAAGTGATATCTCATATTAGTATCCTATTCTAATAAGGGTTATATTCCCCCAAAGAGGAGGATTACTTAAATAAGAAGAAAGCTTAATAAAGAAGTCTATTCCAATTATGAGGATTAACTACAAAGGAAGTCTCCTTCTCTCCTAAACAAGGCAATCCTACAAGACTAAGGAATCATATTCCTAAGAGTTTTGAGCAATATCTTCTCCTATAAATACATCTTATGACATCTCATCTCATGTCATTCATTCTATTCTTATTATCATTCTCATATTCACTCATCTCCCTATTCTCATCATACAACATCACCAAGACACCACTTTATCACTCCATTATTACATCATCCAAGTAATCGCTATTTATTCTCTACTCTATTATGCATATTCGCTTTATTATATTTTTTCCTCATACTATTACTGACTTAAGCTTTGGAGTGTTTATGGGGGAAACCCAGCCCCTTTACCCGTTCTCCTCATCCATGCAGGTTCCACAAGAAAAATATCAATTCAAAGTTATCAAGTGGTACCGTCTGTAGGGAAAATCAAATTCAATTCCGAATTATCTTTGCTTGCTAGGAATTTTGCTCGACCTCTTAAAGACATAACCAAATCATAATTTCTCTAAGGATAATCATAAAGAAATCCAATTCAGTCATCAATGACAAATTCAGATTGAAATAGTGCAAAGAATTTACCTCTAGGGGTTAGTAGCTTATCATCAATTAAAGGAGGCACATATAATTTGAGATGATTGAAACAGAGACTTAAAGTGCCTAAGCGATCTACAGAGTTATGCAGCTTCAAGCTTCTAATTACCAGAGCAGTAGATTAGTATATAAATAATTCCTTAAAAATTGTTAGTAGAGTGAGCTCTGAACTATAAGCAACAACTTCATTGTATCTTCAATAAGGTGCAGAACACAAAGGCATGGCATTCGAGATCTGTCCATCTATGATCACGATATTGATGAGCTTTAAGATCCCTTGCATTAGCAGAGTTATGTGGTTAGAGGATCAAGTCACGAGGCATGAAAGGTTCAACAATGTTATAATGGCATTCTTATCAACTTACTTGCTATGGGATTAGCCTTCTATGACAATAAGTTAGCATGGAAAAGAAGCCAAAATTAGAAGCATCTGAGTTTTAAAGAAAGTTCTACTATGGGAGCAATAGTTTCTAAGGTTAGAATTCATAGCAAATAGTAAGACAGCAGGGCAACAAAAATGAATCACTAAGCATCGAGGCTTGGAAGTAGTTCGATACTAGGATCAGACATAGTGACAAAAATAAGTTGGACGTCTACATATTTTCCTCTAAATTCATAAAGCTAAACCACATAACCTCATACCGAGATTAAATAATGTGAGTATTCGATGAATGGTTCTTAAAACTGAAATTGAGTATTAAGTGAACATCAAACATTAAATACCAAACACTGAGATTTCAAGTCCGAGCATCAAGGATTTCGAACATCCAAGTCCGAGCATCAAGGAGTTTGGGCATCTAAGTTTGAGCATTAAAGAGTCTGGGCATCTAAGTCTGAGCATCAAGGATTTTGGGCATCCAAGTCCGAGCATCAAGGATTCCAGGCATCCAAGTCCGAGCATCAAGGAGTACAGGCATCCAAATCTGAGCATCAAGGAGTCTGGGCATCCAAGTCCGAGCAACAAGGAGTCTGGGCATCCAAGTTTGAGCATCAAAGAGTCTAAGCATTCAAGCCTAAACATCCAAAGTTTAAACCACGGTATTAAAACCTATCAATTCTCGAGCATCTGAGTCTCTGTTATTATAACCAAGGATATCCAAGCGAGCCTCAAACATTGAATCTAGAAATATTTGCATCCAAAACTTAACAATATTCAACATTAGTACAAGGTGCCAAGGAGTATAATATACTCAAAACTCATATAGTAACATAGACGTTCTTGGACAGTCAAATTACATCAACACCACAGATTAAGGAGAGACCTTCAAACACTCCACAACAACTAGATAATTTCAATGAACATAAATATTCATTCACTCATAGGCAGGGCAAGAGGTCATCAAGAGATAAGTTTTTCTTCTTAATTACTTATCTTTGATTATTTATTTTTATTATTTATTTTCACTGTTTAATTTTTTATTCTTATATAAAATATTTATAGCTTATCACACAAGCACGCTAACGCATCTACACATAAATGCTCAGCCATATATACATGATTATTATTCATGCAAAATATACATCAATTACATTTAATATATTTATTACACAAGGAATGACCATCAAATGAGATCGATTATATGATCCCAAAACTATTGTTCTTTTATCTATTACTATAGATAAGGAAAACGTATTTATTGAACATACTACTTTAAGCACCCATCAATCCAAACAATTAGACACTATGATCATCTCACCCGGCATCAACATGCAGAGATTGTCAAAAGACATTAGACATATTGTCAAGCAACATTAAGATAAATAAGCACTTACTCATGCATAGACAAAAAATGGTGATTCCTATTCAAAGCCATATAAAAAAAATTCAAGCAAATCCTACTTTGTAGAAAATCCTTGTTCATGAAATTTCAAAGAATATCTAACGAGGGAAATTCAAGAATGGAGTCAAGTATATCCGCCACACAACTAAATAAATCAAAAGGCAATTCCAAGCCTAACCAGCATCTCATACTATCCTCTATTTTAGAAGTAGTGTAACATTGACCCTTCACCTAAATTACAAATGCTCATTTCACAATTCAGATTAGGCAAGCCCAAATTTGGTCCTTTAAAACCCACTTTCCATCATTTCAAAAACCCTCACTAAATTACTATCCCATATTGTGGAGCTCAGATTGAAAGGGCTCAAACTCACTATCAGGATCACAAAACATCCTTCCTTTTGCAAAAATACTACAAACAACAAATGCTCAAAAAACTAAAAATCTACAGCAATAATGTCCTAACTCAATATCAATCATTTTTCTGACTAGGTAGCTGCTATCAATAGTCATTAAAGTTCATAAATTGGGCAACATTATATGGTACTCGGGTTGTGCTTTTAATGCACCAAGACTATATGACACTTGGGCCGCACTTTTAATGCACCAAGATTAAGTCCAGTAACTGAAGCTAGCACCCTCAGGTCGCTTCTATAGTACTAAGGTTTGACACTTGGGTTACGCTTCTAATACACCAAGATTAAGTCCAGTGACTGAAGCTGGTACCCTCAGGTCACTTCTATAGTACTAAGGTTCCAAGCATGTAAGCCTCACGTCCTTGCACCGAGCATCTAAGCCTCAAGCATCTAAGTCTAGTGACTAAAGTTGGCACCCTCAAGTCGCTTCTATAGTATTGAGGTTCGACACTCGGACCGTACTTTTAATGCACCAAGCATCAAAACTCCAGTGATGACTGGTTCCGTCATGTTATTTCCACACTAACGGGTTAATCTTTACCCCAAAACATTTTTATTGAAGGTTTTATGCACTCAAGTTCAGTTGGCACTTCAAACAACGTTCTTATATGATGATTTCAAGACTCAGTACCGAGCTTTTTCTTTTCTTGTGACTGAGGCTGGCCACCTTAGCTCTCCTTTCCAAAATAGATACAATGGCATTTTCTATCATTTACAGACCCAGATACGTCGGATATAAATATCCGAATAGACTTTCAAGGGGGACTCTTGATATTTCATATTAGTATACTATTCTAATAAAGGTTATATTCCCCCAAAGAGAAGGATTACTTGAATAAGAAGAAACCTTAATAAAGAAGTCTATTTTAATTAGGAAGATTAACTAAAAAGGGAGTCTCCTTCTCTCCTAAACAAGGCAATCCTATAAGACTAAGGAATCATATTCCTAAGAGGTTTGAGCAATATCTTCTCTTATAAATACATCTCATGACATCTTATATCATTCATTTTATTCTTAATCTCATTCACATATTCACTCATCTCCCTATTCTTATCATACAACATCACTAAGACATCATTCTATCACTTCATCACATCATGCAAGCAATCGTTCTTTATTCTCTACTTTATTATGCCTATTCACTTTATTATATTTTTTCCTCATAACATTACTAACTTAAGCTTCAAAATATTTATGGTAAAAACCCCACCCCTTTACTCATTCTCCTTGTCCATGCAGGTTCCACAAGTAAAATATCAATTCAGAGTTATCACGAAGTAAGTGTCCCAAACTAAAAAATAAAAGCAAAGGAACAAAAAAGAAAATAAGGGCTTATAAGGCAACTTGGGATGACTCCTCCAAATTGAAAATGGAATAGGAACAATAAGAAGTAGCCAACCTTTGTTTCATGGCTCTTGAAAGCAAAAAAGAGGTACCATCTATATATAATTTTTCCTGTGATGATGGTTATTATAATGATGATGACAATGATATTGAAAGCTCTATGGTAAGGAAACTCTTACTTAAATGAAAAAACTTATTATCTAAAAAGAAGCATTATAAGCACGAGTTATCTTGCCTAACCAAGGAATTCAAAAAATTGAAAAATGAATTTTCTAATCTTGTTAAATCGAATGATAAATTATTTAATGATTTGAAAATTTCAAATTCCTTGGAAGATCAACTTAAGAAAGCAAATGATGAAAATCAAAAGCTGAAAGAGTCCTAGAGGGGGGTAAATAGGACAATTGAACAAAAGTAGGAAATTAAATGAATTCTTTGCAAGACTTAAGTAAGAGTTGAGAAGGAAGAATAAAGAACACAAATATTTAAGGAGTTTGAATTCAACAATAATCCAACGTCTCCACCTAACTTATCCCCAAATTAGGATTTTTTAATTACCCATAATCTTATTCATAAGATTGAGAATACACAAGAGTTTTATGACTTACTCTTACAAGCTTACAACTAGAGTTTTCAAGGCTCACTCAAAAACCAAATTACAAGTGTTTTTAAGGCTCACACTAAAACTAATCTCCCAAGTGGTTTAATGGCTAAACACTTAAGCCAATTCCTTTAGAATAGAATCTCACTTCCCATTTTCTAAACCCAAAAAATAGAAAAATAAGAATGTCTATTCTAATCACTCACCAACTCTCACAAGAGTTATACACAAAGAATTGTTTAAAGGAAAGTTTAAGAGCTCAATTAAATGTTTCAGAAAATAATGAATGATAAATAAGTTTTCTTAACATTTCAATTGAATTCTAAGTTGTGTTTACATAGACAAACACTTAAAAATATAGTTGTTGGATGTATCAATTATTTCTCCAACATTTAGAATTGATTTTGAATCAATTCTTGGACTTTTGGAAGCTCAAAGGATGCTCAAGGGCGGCTCACGAGTGAACAGTGCTCATGAGGGGTGAAAATATATCCGTTGCATTCAAAAATTCCCATTGGAATGTTGTCAGTGGTCTACTCATGAGCAGGTCACGAGCAATCAGCTTGTGAGAGATTTTGCCATATTTTGGCAAAAACGTGCTCCAAATACTCCATTGACAGACAACTCGTGACCACTTTAAAAGATTCTCATGAACGGGACTAAAGAAGATCGATTCAGTCAAAACATTCTTTATAAAAGTTGTAGAAAATTGTCTTATCTTTCCATACAACTTTAAATCACCTCAATTGAACATCTATAGCTCAAGACTCAAGATATTTCTGAAATACCAAGAGCTGTGCAAACTGAAATGCAAGCTGCATATGCTAACTTCGACTGAAGATTTGCATATCCAAATGAACTTGGATTTTGACAAGAAAGCTCAATCTCGAAAGCTTAAGATGTCTACCTCAAAAGTGAAGAGGCTCTTTTTCTCATTTAAGAGCTCTAAATATGTCAAAAGTCTTCTTCAATCTCAGAGGTTCAATCAGCCCAAAAAGTCACTATTCATCCAAAAGTGTATATGCTTGGTATATGTTTGGTATATAATTCCCTAAACACTTAATTGAAATTATTAGTATAAAAATTGTTTGTCAAATTCCAAAATTAGGAGTTTGATCATGCAAATGGTCAACAATCTCCCATTTTTTGGTTTTGACAACTAATTTGAAAAGATGATAAATAATATGTGTGTGTAAAAAAAAATAACATGCATAAGTACATTAAATAAAAATAGCTCCCCCTTTCAAATTAAATAGATGCAAAAAGAGAAAATATTTTTCTCCCCCTTAACATGTGTATAAATTCAATATTTATCATGTATCAGAGCATATAAATAAATGAATTATCATAGCATGTATAAGGGTTTAACAAATATATTCCTTTAACAAATTGTATTTCTTTATTTCTCCTCCTTATTGGAAATGATAAGAAATATAAATAAATTTTATTATCCTTCTTCTCAAACATAAAGACAACATAAAAAGTTATAAAAAACTTGGCCTAACATAACAAATGATGATAACATGATTATTAAAAAAATGTTAGACAACATGAAGGAAATAATTTAAACATATATGCATATAGTGTTACTATAATGCATCACAAAATAGTATATATGCTATATTCAAACATCATATGATCATGTAGAGTTTTAACTAATCAATCAATCTTACATAATCATGTAATACTTAGCATATCTTAAACACAATTATTTATCCCCTAAGCACATAGCTTCTTCTCCCCCTTTGTCAAAGACAAAAAGAAAAGAGAGAGATATAAGGGGAAATAGACCTAAAGGAGCCAAAAATACTAGAGGGAATAAAAGATCAAGAACCAAAATAATGCAATAAAAAATACTCAAAATCTTTATGAAATTCATGTCATTTTAAAAGATAAAAATCATTCCCAAGAAGAATTTATATATGAATAAGCATAATTAGTAGTCATGCATAAAAAAAATTGATGTCATATAAAAAAAAAGTAAGCAAAACAAGGCTATTTATCACAAGGATAAAACTAGCCACATTTACATTGTTACTATGCATTCAAAAAAAAATTTTGTGAAATAAATTCAAACAATTTTCTACCCCTATTTCAATGGATTTAAAAAATTGATATTAAGGACACACTATCACATAGTTATGTCACTTACATAAACACATCTTTGAAAAAAAATTTTCTCTTCCTTAAAAGAAATTAACTAAGTACGCATGTAAACTCAAATATTTTTCCTCCTTTGTCAAAATGCAAAGATAGACCAAATCTTAAAAATATCCATGTATTATCAAAGATAAAAACAATTCCTAAGCAAAATTGATACATGAATAAATTAAACATTAATTATGCATGTATAAAGATAATAAAAAAAATATTCACGCGTAAACACAGTAAAAAAAAATTAAACAAACTCAAATATTTTTCCCCCCTTGTCAAAATACAAATAAAATTGCATTAAAAAAAAGAGTTACAATGATATTAAAATGCCAATTGTAAACAAGACATAAAACTAACAGTTCATATCTTATATCCAGAAAATATCCAAAAGATAAACCAAACTGAAACTAACACAAAATAATTATAAAATAGACTAACAACTCATGGTTTATATCCAGAAAATAAATCGAACATAAACTAACAAAAAATATTCATAAAACACACTTAATAACTCAAAACTTAGATACGAAAAGTATACTGAGAATAAACCTAATAGAAATTGGCATAAAATGAATTAAAAAAAATAAACTAACAGCTCAAAACTTAGATACGAAAAGTATACTGAAAATAAACCAAACAGAAACTAGCATAAAAATACAAAGAAAATTTTGTTGAGGAGGAGGAATATTTATGCTAAATTAAAATAATTAATTAATTGAATTTAGCTCAATAATTAATTATTAATTTGCAAAATAGGAGGGATTTTTAAAAAAAAATTAATGAATCTACACAAATCCAATTCAACTAAGATTAAAATTAATACAAAGATCATACAAATGGGAAATACAATATATCATGTATATGAAGTAAATTTTGCTAAAGCAAATACTTTTAAAACAAAATGTATACATGATGCTGAAAATTTTTTTTCTAAAGAACATGATCACATAAGACTCTAATTATCAATTCATTAATTTTAACAAATGATCAAGACAAGCTTGAGCCATCAATCATACCAAGTTCATGTTTAATAAAATTCAATCTTTCCTCACAAAGAGGCTCGGTAAAGATGTCTCCTAATTGATGATTAGTATCAACAAAATCAAGAAAAATATCACCATTTTGCACATGATCACGCAAGAAATGATGTCTAATATCAATATGCTTAGTTCTAGAATGTTGAATGGGATTTTTACTAAGATTTATAGCACTTGTATTATCACACTTAATTGGAATGTGATTAATATCAATGCCAGTCCAAAAGTTGTTATTTTTACCATAGAACTTGGGTGCAAAAACAACTAGCCGCCACATATTCAAAATCAGCGGTGGACAAGGCAACAAAAACTTGTTTCTTACTAAACCAAGAAACTAAGCAATCTCCTAAAATTTGACAAGTTCCAGAAGTGCTTTTTCTATCTAGTAGGCTACCGACAAAATCAGCATCATAATAACTAATCAAGTCAAAGGAAGAACTCCTAGGATACCAAAGTCCTAAATGCATTGTACCACAAAGATATTTAAAAAGTCTTTTGATAGCATTCAAATGAGACTCTCTAGGACTTGATTGAAATCTAGCACACAAGCAAGTAGCAAACATAATATCGAGTCTACTAGCAGTTAAATAAAGAAGAGATCTGATCATACCTCTAAATCGCTTTTCATCAACCAGTTTGCCATTCTCATCCTTATTGAGTTTGGTTGTGGTGCTCTTTGGAGTTTTGCTTGATTTAGCTCCATCCATTCTAAACTTCTTGAGAATGTCCCTTGCATATTTGGTTTGATTGATGAAAATCTCACCTTTACATTACTTGATTTGAAGTCCAAGAAAGAACTTGAGTTCTCCCATCATACTCATCTTAAATTCTCCTTGCATTAGCTTAGAAAATTCCTCACACAAGCAATGGTTAGTAGCACCGAAATTAATATCATCAACATAAATTTGAACAATTAATAAATCATGCTTGGATTTCTTGATGAAAAGAGTTGTGTCAACCTTTCCTTTAGAGAAACCTTTCTCTAGTAAAAAGTTACTCAATCTTTTATACCAAGCTCTTAGAGCTTGTTTCAATCCATACAATTCTTTTGATAAATTAAAAACATGATTTGGAGAGTCAAAATTTTCAAAACCCGGAGGTTGTTCAATATATACCTCCTCTTCAATAAAACCATTTAAAAATGCACTTTTAACATCCATTTGATAAAGTTTAAAATCTATGTATGATGCAAATGCAAGTAACATCCTAATAGCTTTTAACCTTGCAATGGGGGTAAAGGTTTCATCATAATCAATTCCTTCCTCTTGATTATAACCTTTAGCTACTAGTTTGGCTTTGTTCTTAGTTATGACACCTTGTTCATTCATCTTATTTCTAAACACCCATTTGGTGCCAATAATAGGATGATGTTTAAGTCTAGGAACCAAGGTCCAAACCTTGTTTCTCTCAAATTGATTTAATTCTTCTTGCATAGCAAGGACCCAAAATTCATCACTCAAAGCATCATCAACATTTTTGGGTTCAATTTGAGAAATGAAAGCTAAATTAACAATAGACTTGAGTTTAGATCTAGTAGTTACCCTTTTTTTAGTGTCACCTATAATGAGATCTTGAGGGTGAGCTTTCTTGAATTGTTCATCCTTCAATGTAGGTTGAGGTGTCTCCTCATTTTCCTTCTTGCTTGGATATTCAAGTTCCAAAGGCTTACTAGCATTTTCTTTTTGTGTTTCCACAATCTCATTGTCACCTACAAGATCATCAACACTACAAACATCCTTTCTAGGATCAAGTGAGTTTGATTCATCAAATACCACATGCATTAACTCTTCAACTACTAGAGTTCTTTTATTAAGGACCCTATATTCTTTGCTAAAGATGGAATAGCCTAGGAAAATTGCTTCATTGACTTTGGAATCAAATTTCCCAAGATTATCCTTGGTGCTCAATATAAAGCACTTGCATCCAAATACTGTTAGATATGAGATTTTGGGTTTTCTATTGTTCCATAGCTCATAAGATGTTTTATTTAAAATTGGTCTTTTAAAAACTCGGTTTGAAATATAACAAGATGTGTTAACGGCTTCCGCCCAAAAGTATAGAGGCAAATTATACTCATAAAGCATTGTTCTAGCCATTTCCACAAGTGTTCTATATTTCCTTTCAACTACCCCATTTTGTTGAGGAGTTCTAGGAGATAAAAATGTATGAGAAATACCATTTTCATTACAATAGTTTTTGAAAAATTCATTTTCAAATTCGGTTCCATGATCACTTCTAATGGATGAAATACAAAATCCTTTTTCTTTTTTTAACTCTTTTTGAAAAATTTTCAAAAGCTTTAAATGCATCATTCTTATGAGTAAGAAAACACACCCAAGTGTATCTAGAGTAGTCATCAACCAATACATAAGCACAGTGCATTCCACCGAGACTATGGTCCAAACAAATCCATATGTATAAGTTCAAGTGATCTAGAAGTGGACACTACATTTTTTAGCTTAAATGAATACCTAGATTGTTTTCCCTTTTAATAAGCATCATAAGGTTTATCCTTAGTGAATTCAAGCTTAGGTAAACCAATCACAAGTTCATGTTTACAAAGATCATTAAAAAGCTCAAAATTTGCATGTCCTAACCTTCTATGCCATGTCCATATGTCATGGGAAATTTACATTAAGCATTTCATGTCTTTGTTATCAATTTTATTCAAATTAATAACATAAACATTATTTACTCTTTCACCACTAAAAATTACTTTGTCTTCATTAAGACTACTAACAAAGCAATTTTTAGGATAGAAAGTCACCTTATTTCCCATATCACATCATTGACTTATACTTAGCAAATTATGTTTAAGGCCATTAACAAACAACACATGATGTATAGATAAGGATTGAGGATTACCTATTTCTCCAATGCCAATAATTTTTCTTTTTTCATTATCACCGAAGGTAACATGTCCTCCATCCTTAGCATCAAGTTTGTTGAATTGCTCCTTGTCTCCCATCATGTGCCTTGAACATCCACTATCGAGATACCGCTTGCTTTTTGTTCTTGCGAATTTCAAGCACACCTACATAAAATATTTTAAATGTTCTTTTGAACCCAAACCTTTCTTGGTCTAGGTTGTTTAGTTTCACGATAATCCAAAGGAAGCAAATTCATGTGTAATTTTCCATAAAAGCACACATTATTGGTATATCCTTTGATCATGCAATATGAGCATACAATATTTTCAAATTTATTTCTCCTAGAATGAAATGTTTTCCTAGTGTGTGCAACATGCCTTTGGTGTTGTGTACATCTTTTATTATTTTGTGACATTGACTGAGACATACATTGGCAATGGTGATAAACATTTTAATAAGTTTGTGCAATATGTTTATGTACATTGTGTTATGCAGTATGCCTATTATAATTATATCTAGTGTACATATAAGTAAGCTTAGGTTGAGATGTTATAGTTTGAGTCTTACCTCTTTGTGTGTAATGAAGGGTTAATCTTATAAGACTTTGCCTTGTTATTTAAAACATGAGATTTTTTAGCTTGAATCTCATTTAAAGTTGAAGGAGTAGAATCATGTGAAGCTTTAACAAAAGTAATATGTGATGAGGATGATGAAGACATTCCATTTTTATATCCAATTCCATGGGTATCTCCATGAAATTTTTGAGATTCAAGAAGACTATTTAAAGTTTCTTTTCCTCTCTTAAATTTAGCAATGGAATTTTTTAATTCTAAGACTTCCTTAGAAAGCTTATGATTTTTATCATTTTCTTTCTTAAGTTGGTCTTCCAAAGAATTAGAAGATTTAGCATCACTTACAAGTTTTTCATTTGATGCAACAAGTTTAGCAAAATCAATTTTTAAACATTCAAAATCCTTATTTAATTTAGCTAACTCATGTTTATATTGTTTCTTCTTAAATAACAAACTTTTGCATTTAACAAGTAATTTGCTCACAATAGAGCTCTTATTATCATCATCACCACCACCATCATCATCACAATATTAATCACAATCATCAAAGGAAGAATAAGAAGTGGATGGTACCTCATTTTCATTTTCAATGGCCATGAAGCAAAGATTGGCAACTTCTTGTTGTTCCTCTTCCTCTTCGGATTCGGAGGAATCATCCCAAGTAGCTTTGAATGCCTTCTTCTTATCTTTTGCTCCTTTGCTCTTAAATTTAAGTTTGGGACATTCACTTTTAATGTGTCCTGGTTTCTTGCATTCATAGAAAGCAACCTCTTTTATTTTCTTCTTCCCATTTCCTTCGAACTTCTTGTTGAAGTCCCTTATTCTTAAGAAATTTTTATTTTTTAAGAACTTCTTGAAGTTCCTAGTGAGCATGGAAATGTCACCATCTTCATCAATAGAATCTTTGATGCTTTCCTCTTCACTATCTTCTTGAAAATATTTTAGAGCAATGCTCTTTTTCTTTTCTTCTTTCTCTTCTTATTCTTCACTTTTTTACTTGATGGTGAGCTCATATGTTAAGAGCTTACCCATAAGCACATCGATTGATAGAGTAGAGAAGTCTTGAGCTTCCTCAATTGAGGTAACATGAGATTCCCAATCCTTTTTAGGTAGGATTCTTAGAATCTTGTTGTTTACCTCTTCCTTAGAGAAATGTTTTCCAAGTTTCTTGAGGGTTGTGAGGAGAGCATTGAGACGGTTTGTCATCTCCGTAATTGATTCTTGAGGCTCAATTTTGAAGAGTTCATATTCATACATATGAAGTTGAACCCTCTTGCTTCTTACTTGAATATTGCCTTCATAGTGATTCTCTAAGGTCTCGCACATTTCTTTAGCTGAAATGCAATGTTGAAGCTTGCCTTTTCTTCTCTTGTCATGAAGGAGATTAGAGTAATTATAGCCTTTTTATTTTTGTGATTTTATTCCTTTTGATTAACACTCCATTAGCTTCTTGCAAGACTAGTTATCATACCATCAATGATGGTTGTAAGTGGTTCCCAACCTCTTAGGACAATATCCCAAAGTTTGATGGAATCATAATCAAGATATAATTCGATTTTGAATTTCCAATGTGGATAGTCACTACCATTAAAGAATGGTTTAAGAGAAGAGATGTTTTGAGATTCACTCCCCATGATCTTGTATTCTAGCAATGAAGTACCTAGAATTCAAGCTCTGATACCAATTGAAAGAGTCCTAGAAGGGGGGTGAATAGGACTATTAAACAAAATTAGAAAATTAAAGGAATTATTTATAAGAATTAAGTAAGAGTTGAGAAGAAAAAATGAACAACATAAATATTTAAGGAGTTCGAATTCAACAATAATCCTATGTCTCTACCTAACTTATCCCCAAGTTAGGATTTTTTAATCACCCGCAATCTTATTCACAAGATTGAGAATGAGAATACACAAGAGTTTTATGGCTCACTCTTACAACCTTACAACTTGAGTTTTCAAGGCTCACTCACAAACTAAATTACAAGTGTTTTCAAGGCTCACACTAAAACCAATTTCCCAAGTGTTTTAATGGCTAAACACTTAAACCAATTTCCTTAGAATAGAATCTCACTTCCCATTTTCTAAACCCAGAAAATAGAATAATAAGAATGTCTATTCTAATCACTCACCAACTCTCATAAGATTTATACATAAATAATTGTTTAAATGAAAGTTTAAGAGCTCAATTAAATGTTTAAGAAAATAATGAATGATAAACAAGTTTTCTTAACCTTTCAATTGAATTCTAAGTTGTGTTTATACAGAAAAACACTTAAAAATGTAGCTTTTGGATGTATCAATCATGTCTCTAACATTTAGAATTGATTTTGAATCAATTCTTGGACTTTTGGCAGCTCAAAGGATGCTTACGGGCAGCTCATAAGTGAACAGTGCTCGTGAAGGGTGAAAATATATCCGTTGCATTCAAAAATTCCCATTGGAATGCTATCAGTGCTCTAATCATAAGTAGGTTACGATCAATCAACTCGTGAGGAGCGCTCGTGAGAGGTTCTGCCATATTTTGGCAAAAACGTGCTCTAAATGCTCCATTGATGGATAGCTCATGACCACTTCGAAATATGCTCATGAACGGGACTGAAAACGATAGATTCAATTAAAAAATAATTCATAAAAATTTTAGATAATTTTCTTATCTTTCCATAAAACTTTTAATCACCTCAATTGGATATTTGTAGCTCAAGATATTGCTGAAATACCAAGAGCTATGCAAGCTGTATATGCTAACTTCGACTAAAGATTTACATACCCAAAAGAACTTGGATTGTGACAAGAAAGCTCAATATGGAATGATTAAGATGTCTACCTCAAAAGTTAATAAGCTCATTTTCTCATTTAAGAGCTCTAAATATGTCAAAAGTCTTCTTCAATCTCAGAGGTTCAATCAGCCCGAAAAGTCACTAATCATCCAAAAGTGTATATGCTTGGTATATGTTTGGTATATAATTCCCTACACACTTAATTGAAATTATTAGTATAAAATTTTTTTGTCAAAGTCCAAAATTAGGAGTTTGATTATGCAAATGGTCAACAAAAGCTTTCTAAGGAAGTCTTAAATTTGAAAATTTCCATTAAGAAACTCATGAAAGGAAAAGAATCTTTGAATAATATTCTTGACTCTCAAAAATTCCATGGAAATATACATGGAATTAGATATACCAATGGAATAGCTTCCTTGTCATCATCACATATTAATTTTGTTAAAGCCTCAAATAGTTCTGCTCCTTCTACCACAAAACAAAATGAGACTCAAGCTTTCAAAGCTAAAAGATCTCATGTGTCAAATACTCAAGAAAAGTCTTATAAGACCTTATATGACACAAAGAGGTAAGCATCATGCTAGGAAAACACAACTTAAACATGCTTACATATACACTAGACACAATACTCATAAGTATGTTACACAATATAATGCACCTAGACATATTGCACAAACCTATCAAAATACACATTGTCATTGCCAATGCATGTCTCACACTATGACATAAAAGAACTTTAGGAGACACACACCACAACATCAACAAAGGCATGCTTCATGCATTAGGAATGTATATCCTCTTAGGAGAAATAAGTTTGCAAATGTTGAATGTTCATATTGCATGATCAAGGGACATACCAATATTGTATACTTCTGTAGAAGACTGCACATAAACTTGCTTCATACGGACTATCTTGAAACTAATCAACCTAGACCAAGAAAGGTTTGGGTTTAAAATAATGCTTAAATTATCTTGTATAGGTGTGCTTGAAGTCCACAAGATCAAAAAGCAAATGGTATCTTGATAGTGGATGCTCAAGGCACATAATAGGAGACAATGAGCAATTCAACAAGCTTGATGCTAAGGATGGAGGACATGTTACTTTCGGGACAATGTAAAAGGAAAGATTATTGACATTAGAGAAATTAGTAATCCTAAATCCTTAACTATACACTATGTGTTGCTTTTTAATGGTCTTAAACATAACTTACTTAGTATAAGTCAATTATATGATATGGGAAATAAGGTCACTTTCTATCCTAAGAATTATTTTATTAGTAGTTTTGATAAAGACAAAGTAATTTTTAGTGGTGAAAGAATTGATAATGTTTATGTTATTGATTTGAATAAGATTTAAATGCTTAATGTCAGTTTCCCATGACATATGGACTTAGTATAGTAGGTTTGGACATGAAAATTTTGAGCTATTGAATGATCTTTGTAAACATGAACTTGTGATTGCTTTACCTAAGCTTAAATTCACTAAGAATAAACCTTATGATACTTGCCAAAAGAGAAAACAATCCAAGTCCTCATTAAAGCTAAAAAATTTAGTGTCCACTTCTAGGCCACTTGAACTTGTACATATGGATTTGTTTCAACCAACTACAGTTGCTAGTCTCGGTGGTATGCACTATGCATATATATTGGTTAATGATTACTCTAGATTTACTTGGGTATGTTTACTTGCTCATAAGAATTATGCATTTAAAGCTTTTAAAAAGTTTACAAAGAGAGTTCAAAAAGAAAAAGGTTTTTGTACATTGTCACGACCCAAACTATGAGTCATGACCAGTGCTAGGGAATGAAAATTCTTTTGAATTCAGAACCCGTAGCAAGCCTTAGAAAATAAAATCATGCAATAAATAAATAAAACGTACGACAGAATTAATATTTTTTTGAATCAATGTACAAACGTACTCCAAATTCTTCCATAAATAAATGTATTCATAAAATGTTCGAATACAACTCTCCAAGTATTAGATATTAAAACAAAATAATACTTTGCTATTACAATAACATAACTACTGCAGTTTCTAGAATACAATTCAAAGTTCAAATTATACATTTACATAAAATAGCTGGGATGGAAGAACACCAGCAAGGAACTCTACTGCTAAGGTCTGACGATATAGGATCTCCTGAAAAAAAAATATTTGAGGGGGGTCAGACCTCATTGAGTGAATTATTATACTATATATACATGCAATCTAAAACATATCCAATCATGCATTCACACACACACACACACACACACACACACACACACACACACACACACACACATATATATATATATATATATATATATATATATATATATATATATATATATATATTCACTTATTCCATATATATGCCAACTCTGCTTATATAAATATACTAAATGCAGAAAACGTTTAGTTTAATTCATGAAGGATCCATAGAACCCTAATAATAGCAACCTCAATTAACCCCATTATCACTCTAGTTATACAGGCTCACTTAATTCCAAATAGAACACTTATTCCAATCTGGACAGCAGATTGGCCCCAAGACACTAAGTCAACTAAGCTCCAGCAGTCTGGCTGTCAGTATGATTAGCCCCGAGACACTTGGTCAATCGAGCTCCAACAATCACACTATCTATCACCTCACATCTCAATCAAATCAATAGATCATTCATTCCATTATGGACGGTAGACTGACCCTGAGACACTAAGTCAACCGAGCTCTAGCAGTCTGACTATCAATGTGATTAGCCCCGCAATCACACTATCTATCATACCATTAATCTTAGTCAAATTAATCAAATCAATTATAATCATCAAAATTAATTCTCACTCAACCCTTATCTATCGCACCAGTACGTACACGGTCCTATTGTTGCCCACTAGGAAGCACATTCTATTAATATCCTTCACTTAAAATAAATCATTCATTCAAAAAATAATTAATATAGAATAATATTCATAATAGTAAAATCAACCATATATATATATCAAAAATATACCTAAATTATACCCGGTATATTTTGGGTATATATATGTCAAATAAAATATGAAATATACTAAAGATAAACAATTAATATAGTTAAAAATAATTTAAGTGCATTTTAATAATACAACATGCATTCGCTTAAAAATGTACCTAAATATACAAAGAATATACCCTAAGTACACAAATCACTTAATAAATCAATTATGTATAAATATTCATTTAAATATGTATATGTACTAAAACATACGTTTAGGTTTACATATATTTACAATATACCAAAATAACTTAATTTTCTAGCATGCATATATTACAAATAAACCCTAAGTACACCACTAATGTGTTAGGTTTGAATTAATAATAAAACATGCATTTATTTGGAAATATATCAAAAATATACTAAAAATAAACTTAAAAACAATTTAAGTACAGGTTCATATAAAGCATGCAATTATTTAAGAATAAACCTAAAATATACTGAAACTATACCTAAAGTATACTAATCATTCAAGAAAATAATTATGACTAAATGTACATTTAAAACATGTATATATACTAAAATGTATTAAACATAAACCTAATCGTTTAACGTGCATATATCAAAATAACATGCATAATTATTTAACATGCATATATACAAAAATACAAACCCTAGGTATACCAAAAAATATTATAATTTAAATCACTTTAAAAACATATAATGAAAATGAAAAACAAGTGATGCATCCTATATGCAATGCATATATATACAGTATAATAACTCACATATTAGCGCTCTACGAGACAAACACAGCGGGCCTGATCCGTTAGGCCTCGGTCTCAGTGCAGCTAGAAAAATAAAATAATAATAACCGTCAGCATAAACTTCTAACTCTATACTTCTAGGATTACTATAGACAGATTCAATCAAGAATTCAAAATTTGACTCGAACTGGTTGTCACATTTTACGAGAAATCTATCAAAATTTTGGCAGAGTCTCCTCTGTAAAATGGACATCTCCCTACAAAAGTAGGGCCGATCCTGCACAAAAAACACACTTCGAAATAAAATTCTCAAAACCCCTCGGTTGAACCTCAAACTGCAAATTCCAACAACCAAGGTTCACAATTCACAAGAATATGCACAAAATATATTAAAATTCCTTAAATACCAAGAATACCCTTTTTAATACCAAAATATAGCAAATTTAATATTTAAATATTAAAAATAATTATTTCATCGATATTTATTTAAAAACCCTAATATTAATATAATATCACTAAAAATCAATAATTCTCGATAAATTCACAAATATTAACCAAAATTCATTTTCTAAATCCAAAATTAGACCAAAAACATATTAAAAATCACTAAAAACTCGTTTATTTAAAAAAACAGTATATTTTATATAATTTGAAAATAAATTTCAAAAAATAGTTCTAATTAGTTAAAAATACTAAAAAATTTCTAGAAATCATTTTTATACCTCAAATAACTATTAAAACCAATTTAATTATACTTTTTAGCCAATTTAGTGCCAAATTACCAAAATACCCCTAGTTATATATAAATTCACATAATTCACTATAATTATACAAAAATTCACTAAAAATAGTATAATTACTCAAAAATTAATTTCTCAACATATAATTCAATAATATCAACAAATATACTCAATTAACCAATTAATGTCAATAAAATACATAATTAACCTAATTTTCTAAAAATCACATAAACTAAATAAATTAAAAATAATTATACAAAAATCATAAAAATTAAAAATAAATTTCTAAAATTCATTTTAACACCTATAAACACCATAAATCATAATTTCATAATTTAATTAATTAATTTACGAAAATTAGAAAATATTAATAAAATAATAAAAAAATCACAAAAATCAAAATAATTCCCAAAAATTCCAAAAAAATTACAGCATGTAGATTGAGCTAATATAAGAAAATTTTGTGAAGGAATTTAGCTTGAATCATTAAGATCAAAGTTCAAAAAAATCAAGAAACTCAAATGGCCGAAAATGAGATCAAGCTTAAATCCTTACCAAATCGAGTTTTCAAGCTAAAGGAAGCTTGGAATCAACTTCTACGGAGTTCTAAGAACAAAAAAGCACTAGAATCATCAAAAATAGTGATCGAAAAGTAGTTGAACGGAGTTGGCTTGATTTCTCGGCTTCTCGGGTTTAGCAGCGATCACCGGCGTCGGAGATGATAGAAGAGAGTGGCGGAGCAGCTGGGGAAGGCGGCAGCACTCCGGGACGCACACTGAACGGAGGGGAACAGCATTGCACAGTGAAGAAAGGGGGTGAGACGTCGAGGAAGAGAGGCTAAGGGTGATGGCACGTTTTGTAAATTTCTATAAGTCTTATATATATATATATATATATTAATATGCAAAATATAATCATGCATGAAACCATGCAATTTAATAAAATGAACTAACGTAAATAAATAATTTATTATTTAAGTATTATTTTCCCAAAAATATAGGTTTCGAAAAAATTTTACGTAAAAAACTTAAAATATTAAAAATTATCTTTAATTATTAACAAAATAACTAGAGAGTCAAACATATATATTAAAATTATTAATACTATATATCCCGATATAGTATAAAAATGTTTAAAAACATCGGGTTATCACATATATCTTCTATTAAAAGTGATTATGGAACCGAGTTTTGAAAATGGATTTTTCAAAACCTTTTCTGATGAAAATGAGATTTCACATACATTCTCTTCTCTTAGAACTCCTCAATAAAATGGGGTAGTTGAAAGGAAAAATATAACTCTAGTGGAAATGGCTAGAACAATGTTTCATGAGTATAATTTGCCTCTATATTTTTTAGCAGAAGCAGTTAACATGTCTTGCTACATTTCAAATAGAGTTTTCAAAAGACCAATTTTGAATAAAACTTCTTATGAGCTATGGAACAATAAAAAAATCCAAAATCTCATATCTAAGAGTATTTGGATGTAAGTTCTTTATATAAAACAGCAAGGATAATCTTAGAAAATTTAATTCCAAAGCCAATAAAGGAATTTTCCTAAACTATTCTATTTCTAGTTAAGCATATAGAGTTTTTAATAAGAGAACTTTAGTAGTTGAAGAGTCAATGCATGTTGTATTTGATGAATCAAACTCACACAATCCTAGAAAGGATATTTGTAGTGTTAATGTTCTAATACATAACAATTAGATTATAAAAACTCAAGAAGAAAATGCTAGTAAGTCTTTGGAACTTAAAGGTCCAAACAAGGAAGACAATGAGGAAATGTCTCAACCTACCTTGAAGGATGAACTTCTAAAGGATTAGCAATTCAAGATAGCTCATCCTCAAGACCTCATTATAGGTGACACTACAAAAGGGGTCATTACTATATCTCATTTAAAGTCTATTGTTAATTTAGCCTTCATTTCTCAAATTTTACCCAAAAATATTTATGATGCTTTGTGTGATGAATTTTGGGTCCTTACTATGCAAGAAGATTTAAATCAATTTGAGAGAAACAAGGTTTGGACCTTGATTTCTAGACCAAAACATCATCCTATTATAGGTGCCAAATGGGAGTTTAGAAATAAAATGAATGAACAAGGTGTCATAACTAAGAATAAAGCTAGACTAGTAGCTAAAGGTTATAATCAAGAGGAATGTATTGATTATGATGAAAATTATACCCCCGTTGTAGGGTTGGAAGCTATTAGAATGCTACTTGCATTTGCATCATTTATAGATTTCAAACTTTATCAAATGGATGTTAAAAGTGAGTTTTTAAATGGTTTTATTGAAGAAGAGGTGTATGTTGAATAACCTTCAGGTTTTGAAAGCTTTAATTTCCAAATCATGTATTTAAACTTTCCAAAGCATTATATGGATTAAAACAAGCTCCTAGAGCATGGTATGAAAGATTGAACAACTTCTTGTTAAAGAAAAATTTCTCTAAAGTAAAAGTTTATACAACTTTTTTCATAAAGAAATCTAAGTATGATTTATTAATTGTTCAAATATATGTTAATGACATTATATTTAGTGCTACTAACCATTATTTGTATAAGGAATTCTCTAATTTAATGCAAAAATAATTTGAAATAAGTATGATGGGTGAACTCAAATTCTTTCTTGGACTATAAATCAAACAATGCAAAAGTAGGATTTTCATCAATCAAACCAAGTATGCAAGAGATGTTCTCAAGAAGTTTGGCATGGATGGAGCTAAGATAAGTAAAACTACAATGAGCACCACAACCAAACTTAACAAAGATGAGAATGGCAAACTGGTTGATGAAAATTGATTTAGAGGTATGATCGGATCACTTCTTTATTTAACTATTAATAGACCTGATATTATGTTTGCTACTTGTTTGTGTGCTCGATTTTAATCAAGTCCTAGAGGGTCTCATTTGAATGCTATTTAAATATCTTTGTGGTACAATGCATTTAGGACTTTGGAATCCTAGGAGTTTATCCTTTGACTTGATTAGTTATTCTAATGTAGACTTTGTCGATAGTTTATTAGATAGAAAAAGCACTTATGAAACTTGTCAATTTTTAGGACAATGTTTAGTTTCTTGGTTTAGTAAGAAATAAGTTTTTGTTGCCTTGTCCACTACTAAAGTTGAATATATTGTCGCAAGTCTTTGTTGTTCACAAGTTTTATGGCAAAAAACAATAGTTGTTAGACTATGGTGTAAAACTTGATCACATTCCAATCAAGTGTGACAATACAAGTGCTATCAACCATAACAAAAATCTCATTTAGCATTCTAAAACAAAGCATATAGACATTAGACGTCATTTTTTGCATGATCATGTTCAAATGGTGATATCTCATTTGAATTTGTTGATATAAATAATCAACTTGCAGATATCTTCACCAAACCTCTCAATAAAAGGAGATTGAATTTCATTAAGTATGAACTTAGCATGCTTAATGGTTCTAGTTTATCTTGATTTTATGTTTAATTGATGGTTGAATTATTTTCATATGAAAGCATGTTATGCTTATTGATTACTTTCATTGATAAATGTTTTTATTTTGATCTTAAATTTTTTTTATGGTCATCAGTTTATATTTGGTTATCTTTTTAAATTTTATTTTGCATTTTTTCAAAGGAGAAGAAATAATTTGAGTTTGCATGTGTACCTAGTTAATTTTTTTTAACATGTTTATTTTTTTTTTAATTTTAAAACTCCCTTAAAAAATGTGTTTATGTTAGTGATATATTATATTTTTGTTTGATATAGGGGGAGAAAATTTTTTAAAATTTTTGCAAGCATATTAACATTGTAAGTATGGATAATTTTATTGTATATCATATGTGACAAAAGGCTTTGTTTTGCTTAATTTGTTTATGTATGACATAAATTTTATAAAGATTTTGTGTAACTTTGTTTTCATTTCCCTTTATATCTCTCTTTTTTTTTTTTTTTTTTGGTTTTTGACAAAAGGGGAGAAGTATATTTGAATTTGTTATTTATTACTATACATATGTATAATATTTTATTATTGTGTTTATACAATCGTAACGGATGTATAATTTCTTCTTGAAAATTATTTTGATCTTTGATAAGGCATGAATATTTTTACAAAGATTTGGTGTATCTTTGATTTGTTCCTATAGGAATTTTGATTCCTTTAGGTTCATTTCTCCTTATTTCTCTCTCTTTTCCTTTTGCCTTTGTACAAAAAAAGGAAAATATGTTATGGATAATTTGTGTTTATTTTTTTTATATGCTAAGTGCTACATGTTTGATTAGCTAGCTAAACTCTATATGATTATGTGATGGTTAAGCTCGTTTAGCATCAACATTATTGTTATATATACTATTTTTGTGATGCATTTTAGTGGCACTATATGCATATGTGTTTGACATTATTTCCTCACAATGTCTAACATTTATTTAAATGATCATGTTATCATATTTTATATTTTTAATACATTTGTCATAAGAATGCCATGTTTTTATCCCTTTTGCTATATTTTACATTGTTTTTATTTTTATTTTTTGGTCAAGGGAAATAATCTATAAATATATATTTCTTATCATATCCATATTTATGGGGGAGGGGGGGAATAAATAAATATATTTTATTTCATTTGATATCATTATTATCACAAATATTATCACACATTTTGCTTTGTATTATTTTTTTATCAAACTCAAAATAAGTTTGTCAAAACCAAAAAGGGGGCAATTGTTGACCTTAGTAATAATCAATCTTCATTTTGATCTTAAGAAACTTAATTTTGAGCATTTAATTTGTTTATTTAAGTGTGTATAAATTAGGACTCTATTGGAAGTTAAAATGAAGTATGAATATCTTGAGTTTATTCAACCTCTGAGATTCAAGGAGACTTTTGACATCCTTAAAGCTTTATAATGAAAAAGTTATCTTCTTCACATTTAAAGTAAGTATCTTGAGCTTTCTGAATTTATCTTATTTTTCAAAATCCAAGTTCATTTGGGTATGCAAATATTGATTTGAAGTCAACATATGCAACTGCCATTTTAGATTGCACAGCTCTTAGTATTTCAGTAATATCTTGAGATAAAAAAAGTCTAATTAAGGTGATTTAAAATGATATGGAAATCTAAGTTAAATATTTACAACTTTTATGAAGAAAGAGTAGGAAAATTATAAACATGGTTTCAATCTATAGTAGCCAATCATGGTTTCAACCCATGTATAGCAGTTTAACAACATTACTTTCAATAATTCAAAATTATAAACGTTGGATTCAAAATATAGATATTGAACACATTTTTTGTACCTTCAATAGCTATATTTTTTAGTGTTTATCTATATAAACACCTCTAGAGCTGAATGAAAGTTAAGATGTTTTTGTTTATTATCATTCTCTATCTTAACATTCATTAAAGCTCTCAAATTCTCAAATATTCACTCTTTGTTTATAACTCTTATGAGAGTTGATTGTGTGTTAGAAATAGAATTTCTTTTCACCTTAAATCTTGGGATAGATTAGTAAGAAAGTGAGATTATTTCTGAAAGAATTGGTTTAAGTGTTGTCCATTGAAACATTTAGGATTTGGTTTTTTGAGTGAGCCTTGAAAACTCATGTTGTAAGGTTATAAGAGTGAGCCATAAAACTCTTGTGTAATTTCAATCTTATGAATAAGATTATGGATGATTAAAAATCCTAACTTAGGGATAAGTTAAGTGGAGACGTAGGATTGTTGTTGAATCCAAACTCTATAGATCATTGTATTCTTCATTCTTCTCAACATTCTTTCAATTCTTACAAAGAATTATTTTTAATTCTAATTTTTATTTAATAGCCTTATTCACCCCCCTCTGGGGCTTTTTTAGAATTTAATTTCAATAAGTAAAATCACTAGTGATAACTCTTGTACTGTTAAATTCATAACATATGATTTTGTTATTAAGGATTAAAATAGGAGAACAATAGGGAAGGGATGTAGACAAGGACAACTCTATGCTTTGGATTCTAGTTGTCAAGAAGCTTTATCTGCAATAAAAGGAGATAACTCACTCTCTTTGTGGCACTAGTGCCTTGGACATCCAAGTGCTAGGATTTTATCTTTGTTAAAAGGAAAGAAAGTCATTGATGTTACTAATTGACAAACTAAGTCTTCAATTTATGTTATTTGTCAATCTGAAAAGAGTTGTAAACTACCCTTTAATTTGAATAATGACATTTCTAATTATCCATTACAAAAGTGCATTGTGATCATTGGGGACTAGCTCCCACTGTCTCAAATCAAGGTTTTCAATTTGATGTCATTTTTATATATGACTTTTCATGATTTTCTTGGTTATATCCTTTAAATAAAAATTAAAAATTTTTCCTCTATTTTTAAAATTTTCAAAAATTTGATAGAAAAATTAAAAATTTTCAATGTGATGGGGGTGGAGAATTTAATTCTTTTGAATTTCTCAGTCATATCAGTAATTATGGTATTTAGCTTCAAGTTTCATGTCCTAGAACATCGAAGCAAAATGCAGTGGTCAGGAGAAAGCATCAGCACATCATTGAGACAGGTTTAACTATGTTATTCCATGCTAACTTGCCATTATTTTTATGGATTAAAGCTTTTCTTGCAGCTATTTATTTAATCAACTAAATGCTAACTTTAGTTTTTCATAATCAATCTCTATATTCTAAGCTGTATCACAAGGAACCAAATTACAAAAGCTTGCTGAGTGTTTAAATGTTTATGCTTCCTTTCTTTAAGACATCAAGGAGGTAATAAATTTGTTAAGAAAACTTATCCTTGTGTATTCATTGGTTATAGTCCTATTCAGAAAACTTATCTTTATGTATTCGTTGGTTACAATCCTATACATAAGGGTTATAGTATGTATATCAAGACACATTGCCTTTGATAAAGATAAATTCCTCCACGAACCCTCTCTTTAAGAATCCATTCCTGCATCATTAGAATTTGCTAAATTTCTAGCATTTGATGAATGGTTTAAATTCACACTCAAAGTTGAACTTGTAAAGGTAAAAATAAATGCATAGTTAGATAACATTTATAATCTTGCAAATGTTTTGGAGGTTGCGAATGGCATTGAGGATGAACATAAATTCCTCCACGAACCCTCTCTTTAAGAATCCATTCCTGCATCATTAGAATTTGCTAAATTTCTAGCATTTGATGAATGGTTTAAATTCACACTCAAAGTTGAACTTGTAAAGGTAAAAATAAATGCATAGTTAGCAACACAAACATTTATTATAACTACTAACAATTATTATGATAAAAATAATGATCATGATAGATGTTATTATGACAATAATGTTGAATATCTTGACAATAATATAGTTTTTTCTAATGTTAATGAGCCTCATGAAGATGAAAGCTTATTTGTAGGTGAACCAACAAATACATAAATTCCCACTTTGATTGATGAATTACTTGGGCATATAGTTTATACCAATAATAACAAAAGTGAAAATTATGTTCATCCTCAATGCCATTCGCAACCTCCAAAACATTTGCAAGATTATAAATGTTATCTATCTCAATTTAAGTTACCTGTTGAACCTCGAAATTATCATGTTGCACTAAAGGATCCTTGATGGGTTCTGGCCATAAAAGAGGAACTACAAGCTCTTCATTCAAACCAAACCTAGTCACTAGTTCCTCGACCTTGAAATATGAATATTGTTAGGTCAAAATGGATCTATCGCATAAAGTAATAAGAGGATGGATCTATTAAGCATTTCAAGGCTCGTCTTGTTGCCTGTGGTTTTACTCAAGTCTCAGGCATCGATTCTGATGAGACTTATAACCCAGTTATTCATCACACTACTATTCACCTTATGATAGCTCTTTTGACTTCTTAAAACTGGCACATGAGACAACTTGATGTGAAGAACCCTTTTTTACATGAAAATTTAAAGGAGATTATGTATATAGAACAACCACTTAGTTTTATAGATCCACACAAACTTAATCATGTATGCCTTCTTTACAAGTCTCTCTATAGGCTAAAGTAAGCAGCTTAGTTTAATCGTTTATCTCAGTTTCTTCTTCATTTTGGTTTTTACTATAGTAAGGTAGACTCTTCTTTATTTGTTTATCATCAAAATTCAATTATAATATTGCTTCTTATTTATATAGATGACATATTGGTGATTGGAAATAATGACTCATTTGTCTCTAACTTAATTTATAAATTGAGTGCAGAATTTACTATAAAGGATTTTGGATGTCTAACTTTCTTTTTAGGTGTAGAAGTTAAATATTTCAATGGAGGAGTTATCCTTTCTCAAAGCAAATACATCAAGGATCTTCTTAACCATACAAGAATGGCAAATTGTACTCCTAATGCTACTCCTATGGTTCTCAAAGAAAAGGATAATATCTAAAAACAAAATGGTGTAGATGCAATATATTATAAAAGTATTATTGGCACCCTTTAATACCTCACATTCACTTGACTAGTCATTCAATAGACTATAAACAAAGTCTGTCAATTCTTTAACTCTCCTATTGAACTACCTCTTAAAGTCATCAAGCAAATTCTTTGCTACCTTAAAGGTACATAAAACTATGGCTTACAATTCATTTCTAACAGTCCTCTCTCTTTATATGCTTTTTCAGGTGCCGATTGGGCAAGTTGTCCCTTGACTAGACGAAGCATAACTAGTTTTTGTGCCTTTCTCAATGCAAATTGCATCTCTTGGTATTTAAAGAAGCAACCTACAGTTGCTTGATCAAGTTCATAAGCTAAATATAGGTCTATGGCTTCTACCACAGCTAAATTAACTTGGCTCACATTCTTATTACGTGACATTGGCATTCCTTTACTTCATGCTCCTTAATTATTCTGCGACAATCTTAACACTCTTCATATGTCAGTTAATCCTCTTTTTCATATGAGGAGAAAGCATATAAAAATAGACTATTATTTTGTCCAAAATCTTGTCACTCAATTTGTGTCATCTTCTCATCAAATAATAAATATTCTAACTAAGTCTTTACTAAAAGCACTTTTTGTTTTCCTTCGCAACAAGATAGGACTCCATTTACACTTCGTCTCCATCTTGAAGGGGGTTGATAAGAAAGCAAAGCCTATTAAAAAAAGAAAACATTCCACAGAGATAAAGGAAACAAATATCATTGTAGAAAATCAAGAAATTATTCAAAGGAATCATTCTCATTAATTCATGCCTATAATCAAGGAGTTAATATACTGTATAGCTTGTGTCTTACTATCTTGCTATTTTAATTCATCTTCCTCTATATATATATATATATATATATATATATATATATATATATATATATATATATATATATATATATATTTGCCATGCATTTGAGCAATACATAGAAAACAGAATAAAGAGAGAACTGAATACTTAATTTCATAAAAGTTTTCACTAACAACAGACAATCTTCTCTTATTCTCCAAGCTTGGAATTTAATGGTATGAAACACTCTTGTACAAGCCACTGCTTAGCACTTCAAGATGATCTCCAACAAGAACTTGTAATGAACCTTAATGTTCAGGGACTACCTTCCAAGTAACACCATCATTAAGGTCTATAACTTGAAGGCCAGAGCTACTCTAAAGGAGTATTGTGATTATACTATGGTCTGTTTGTGGTGGAATTCCTGTCAGGAAGTTGGTTTTATAAATTAGCTTATAATGCCATCATGTGCATTAGTTGTTCAACTTTGTGTTTGCAATTCATTTCTTCCAAGTTTGAACTCTCTATAATGGCTCCAAATATTTGAATGCCTAGTCTTCTCACTTCCATACTATTTGTTCCCATTTGTTCCTTGCCTTGAGCAATTTATTTTAATTTTGATTATAAGCCAATATGAATAGTTTTTTTTTACAGTAAATAAAATAGTTATTATATTGATGTTTATGGATTAGTTAGAGTCTAGTTGATTTTGAATACCAATAGTTCAGAAAAAAAATAGATATAAATTTGTCATTCAACATTTGAATGACATTTGATGTGATACTCCACTTGAGGTTGGTGGAATGGTGTGGCTTTTAACTACACTTAGTGGGAACTCGAGACTTTCTCTCATCTCCTGAAGAAATTTCTGTAAGGATTTACTCGAGTCCTTTAAGATTCTGCATACTTTATCAATTGGTGAGTGTGATGATCTGTTTGGATTAAAATATCCTAACATATTAATAATTGTAATGGTTATTCACTCTTAAGTCCTTTAAGACTCTGCATACTTTATAATGGTTATTTAGATTAAAACATCCTAACATACTAATAATTGTAATAGTTAATATATATATATATATATATAAGTGCTCTTTTTTTGTCATATTTGACTTAGGGGCATACATGGACTGTGGTTTAATTAATGCGTTAATTACAGATGAGAGGCTAGTGTTGCATGTGCGTTAAATATTTAATTTTTCCTTCAATCTTGTTTCGCCAATATCAACAGTATCTTTCTGACCATCACACATAAATTAATGCTCACAAGGTTTTGTAATTTGAACATGCATTAACATGTAATTTATGGGAAATGAGATTTTCATTTCAAATTCGGCTCCTATTGATAATAAAATATATCAGTACAAATGATATTTGGCTTAAAAATACCGAAATTATTTAAAAAATATTGATATTAGAATTCAAATCTTTATCATTATTCAATTAAATAATGATAAGGTGTTTGTATCAGCTCAAAGGGTCCAAATTGGTCAAGTTCATGTCAGCCCAAGACCTTCAGCAGGCTCGATGAGCATTTAGAGGTTGGATCCACAACAGAGCTGGCTCATTTCATTCTTGGAAGGCCCGTATAGTGGTTTGAATAAAGGCTACTACAGTAACAAAGTTGGTGGGAGTTTATTTGAAGTGGTTTCTTACTTTCCCATTGATTTAGATTATTACCTTAGGAAGGTGATTACTATGATTTGTTTCCTTAGTCTGGTTTATGCAAGTTTATATTTACATTTATTTCCTTTCTTAGTTAGGCTCCAATGCTTAATCCAAAACTCATACATTGTAAACTCTCTCTACACATTTTTATACAAACTAATATATTGTTCAAGTTTATTTTCACATACCTGATGTCTACTTATCTTTTGATCCCAGAGATCGGACTTCCCGATAGAGCCAAACTCTTGTTTGATTCACTTCAGGCAAGTTAAAAGGGTCAAGAATCTATTATTGCTCCTGCTGTCACCCTGAGTTGATAGCAAAACCTCTATCATTTGGTCAATTTTCTGTGAAATTATAATAAGGTTCGGAAGACCCGTTTTTAAAACAATCTAAATGTGCTTTGAGTCCAAATTCATATTTTCTGGACCAAACATTAAGGTAACAAACTTTTGGCAAGCTCTTCCAAAGTTCCAATTTCGATGATTTTAGCCTTGCTGTGAGAATTCTAAGACAAAAGTAAGAAATCAATAATAGGGAGGTTAGCATGTAGTTCATGGTCTGAACTTGCCATGCTTAGAGGAGATCTGGAGAAATAAAATGCAACAGAGTCTGTCTTTAAAAGATACTGAGTCTGAGTCTGGAACAATCAACCAATCCATAAGGGACAGATTGGCTATGGTTAGTCATTTGTTTTCTTGTATCATTTTTGGGAATAAACTATAACAATAATATAATAAATTAGAGCGCTTTGACCATTATTGCCAGATTGTTATTATCCATAACATATGTTAGGAATCAGCATTATATCATCTGAAGATCTGATCTGATCTGATCTACCTCAACCAATACATTTTGTACTTTTGTTTCTTGGTCATGACAGCCCAAAATTATGAGCTCATAAAAACAAACAACTAAAACACTTGTATTTTGTACAAGATTCAGAGTCTAAATTCATTACACTTATGTCTAATGTTGTGATCTCATAAATACCATTTTTTATTAATAAAAAAATCAAATAAGATACTAGACAAAAATTATTCACGAGACCACATAATAAAAATAATTTTCTTATTTAAATTAAATTAAATTAAAATTTCTTTCAAATGAAATAAATGTTATGTTTGGATGTTAAGAATTTAAGTATGGATTTAAAATTTAATTAAATCTCTTATTTATGAACTATTTGAAATTATATTTATGAGGATTTAAAATAAATTCACAATGAATTTAAAAACTCATTTAATAAGAATTTGAAATTATAACTACATGTTATTTAAAATATCAAATATCAAATCAAATGTTTGCATCCAAATATATTTTAAAATTATTTATCATCTATGGAATATATAATGGATAGCAGCAATTTTTTCTAAATCATATAAAAATCATTTTTACAATCGTTAACTATCGAATACTACAATTCATAAATGTTATTGAGGAAAATGGCAAGTAAACAGTTTCATTATTGACTAAACACTGATTTTTAAATTAACAACTATACTTTCCTTATAATACAAAAATTTATATTTTTTTACCTGAAGTAGTTATTTTCCACCACAGGGTAATTGTAAGAGGGAGACAAAAGTTCAAACTCTACTCTTTATATTTATATATTTATATTTTTTGACACTTGAACAGGAGATTACAAAAATTTAGATTAAATCAACAATTGTATGTTTATTTATTTATTTATTTTTTTGAACAATTAAGAGTTTAAGGGAGGAGTAGGAGATTAAACATATGACTACATTTTATAATGTCTATCACCTCAACTATTAAGCTACATAGGGAGTACGAATGTTTATTTAATTTTCTCAAGCACTTGTAAAACAATTTTCATAATGTGCATTCAGCGACGATCAAAACTACAAAATTAAGATAAAATTTTAAGAGTTTCAATAAAGGGTTTTGATTCTTTAGAAGAGATTTACCTGAGAAAGTCTCTTAAGCTACTCCCCTTGTAGCACTTTGGATGCTTCTCATTAACCAAATCCATGGCAGGCTCCACCACCTCATCCATTGCAAAATTATTGAAACTAGCAATAGATAACCTACTTTCACCTGAACTAGCTGCAGGTATCGCCCGGTGCAAAACACTCTTATACCCACCATTGCTAAGCACTCCAAGATGATCCCCAACTAGGACACGCAAGGACCCTTGGGTTGTATTGCAGCCTTCCAAGTACCATCACAAGGATCCATGACATGAAGGCCAGGACTAATCCGCAGAAGAAAAGTAATTACATAAAATCTCTATGTGGTTCTGCTCCTATATGGATGTTAGATTGATCAGAACATGTTGATTTGTAGTTGTTTATACCAATCATGTGCATTCCTTGGTTTAATCGTGGTTTCCAATCTGCTGAGTTCATGTTAAAACTTTCCAAAATGCCACCAAATATTTCATTGCTGAGTCTCCTCATTTCTTCTGCGTATGCTCTCATCTTTGGCCTATTTCATGATTAAGCAAAAACCACAGCAGTTAAGTTTAGAATTCTCTAAAATAGTTAAAATGTAAAAATTTTGAGTTCTCAATAGAATGTTAAAAAAAAAATTAAATCAATATATGTCGGTTTAAATGATAAAAAATTTAAATTCTTTTATTCAAGTTTTATATATAAAAAATAAATATTCAAAGAGTTTTGTCCTCATAAAATATAGACTTGATCTAAAATAATCCAGTCCTTATAACTACCAAATATAGAAAATAATTACCAAAAAATAAATTAATCTTTTGTTTGGTGTTTGATTCAATTTCACTAAGGAATTCATTTTATTTCCAAATAAATTTCAAATTCAATTAAATCAAACATATTTCATTAATAAAAATTGATTTAGTTTCAAACAATTCTACAAAACTAAAAAGTTGGAATTCAAAATGAATTTACAAAGTTTATATTTAAATAAAATATATTTACTTGGATTTATAAATAAATTTCACAAAATTTTATAGAATTTATTAGAACCAAACAAATAACTAAAATAAAAAAAAGTGTTAGATGTCAAGTTTAAATTACAAGAGAAAAAAGTCAGGTAACATAAGTAAACCCTGCAATTGATTAAGGAGAAAGAGAAGTGAATTATTAGTTACCTGTAATCTGGTGGATTTCTAGGCCATGATCCAATCCAGTTTTCAACTGGGTGTGCATAAATCTTCAGAAAGTCTCTTTTGAATTTCTTGTTGTCACTTTCACCCAGAATCACTGTCCCATATCTTACTGGCTTATAGATATCATTAGACAGCAGCTCCTGTTTCTCTTCTACTGGCATGTCGAAGAATCTTGAGTTTGCACCCAGGGCTTCTTCTATAATTGATTCACTTGCTTCATGATTAATGATCTACACATACAATGCACAAAAAATTAAAGAAAGTTGGAGAACAAGATTAAATTTAATTAGCAAGAATAGGTGACTAAGGAAAATGAGGTGATGATTACTGTGAGGAAGCCAAAATCTTGACAAGCTTTGCCAATTTCTTTGGCGACATGATGTTTCATCTCATGAGAATCTTTGCTCAACACTGAGACATCAATGATGGGTGCAGCTGTAAACTCCATGGTAGGAACCTTTTGCATATCATGATCATTGGATAAACTTGCCATTAGGATTTGAAATGAAAACCCAAATCAATATTTGTTTCGTGTTCTTCACTTGCTTCTTAAACTAATCTTGAAAAGTACTACAATGATCTGCAGATCAAAACTCTTGTCTTTTTCTTAATACATTTGTCAGGGGCACGATTTGGCAATTTCGGTTGACTATTTTAATATATTAACTTGCTAAAAATGTTACTTATAAATAATTTGTAACAAATTTAGATATATAAATAATTTTATTCTAATTTATAAAAATATTTTTTAAATATTGAGAAAAGTAAAATAAAATACTGATGATTAGGTGATTTATTACTTAAAGGATTATGATATTTTTGTAATATTTAAGAGTATGTGATTTGTTTCTAGTTGCATATTGCTATTTTAGTTAGTAATATTATTAAAAATATTTATAATATAATGTCAAAATAATATGAATTTTTAATAATAAAATTATTTATTAATATAGCACTCAACTAATTAAAATAAATTCACAATAAATAAAAATAAAATATATTTTTAATTTTATTAGCAATAAAAAGAAATAATTTTAAAATAATTTGAAGTATTTAAGTAGTTATATTAATGGTTTATCACATATAAAATATTTTTATTATTGAAAAGAATTATTATATTAAAATTTAATTACAAAATAATAACTGTATTAATTGATAAGGTATTAAAGTGTTAAAAAATGAAACCATATACCTTTAAATATCATGAAAAAAAATCAAGGTATTTTTTTGTATTTATCTCTTGACTCAAAATTCATGATATAATTGATGGTTTTTCCAAAAGTAAATGGCGGAACATTTTGCTCTCTTGTTGATCTACCTACTTTAATTCAAATTACTCAGAATTTTTATAGCTCTCAATACTAGGAGTAATTATTAAAAAAAAAAAAAGAAATTAAAAAAATTTGAGTTCAGAGTTCTTAGTTCACTGATATAAGTATGTTAATTTATGATGAATATTTTGCAAAAAAAGCAATTAACGATTGGATATTTCTATAGAAACAACTTAAATTCATCATTTGGTCCATTTACATAAGGCAATTTAATCTCAAGCTATAATAAGAACAAAAATTCTTACATGTCATTTTTGGAATGTCCGCAGAAATTGAATTTTAAGATTTTGATAAACTTTAATAAAAAATTTTGATTCCTAATGCTATTTTGCAAAAATTACAGAATTAAAAACTTTTCAGCTAAGAAGTAATTTTAAGGGTTTGTATGAAAGGTGTTGACACTTCAGAGGATTTATGGTTGAGGAAGTCCCTTAAGCTACTTCCCTTATAGTACTTGAAATGCATTTGATCTACCAATTCCATTGCAGGCTCTACAACATCATCCATTGCAAAGCTATGCAAACTAACAACAGACAATCTTCTCTTATTCTCTAAGCTTGGAATCGCCCGGTGCAAAACACTCTTGTAAAAGCCATTGCTCAGCACTTCAAGATGATCTCCAACAAGAACTTGCAATGAACCTGGATGTTCAGGGACTGCCTTCCAAGTAACACCATCATCAGTGTCCATAACTTGAAGGCCAGGGCTACTCTGAAGGAGTATTGTGATTATACTATGGTCTGTATGTGATGGAATTCCTGTCAGGAAGTTGGTTTCAGGAATTAGCTTATAACAATTCACTGCCATCATGTGCATTCCTTGTTCAAGTTTGTGCTTGCAATACGTTTCTTCCAAGTTCAAGCTTTCCATGATGGCTCCAAACATTTGAACGCCTAGTCTTCTCACTTCCATACTGTATGTTCCCATCTGTTCCCTGCCTCAAGCAATTTCTTTTAATCTTGAGCAATTTTTTAAATCTTGATTACAAGCCAATATGAACAGGTTTTTACAGTAAATAAAATAGTTATTATATTGGTGTTAATGTGTTAGTATTTGAGAAGGGTGAAATTCCAACTCTTACCATTGCACTTTATTACCTAACATAAATATCACTGCATTACAAAGGTATCGATTTATCATTCAACATTTGAATGATATTTGATCTAATATCCCACTTGAGGTGGGTGGAATGATGTGACTTTTAGCTACACCAAGTGGGAATTTGAGACACTCTCTCACCCTCCAAGAAAATTTGTTTAAGGATCTTGAGTTTTGTAGGATTTCGTCTACTTTACTGATTAGTGAGTGTAATGACATGCATGAATTAGAACATCCTAACATACTGATAAATTGTAATGGGTAATATATATATATATAATGAATTCAATAAGTGCAATTTTTTGTCATATTTGACTTAGGGGTATACGTGGACTATGGTTTAATTAATCTGTTAATTACAGATGAGAGGCTATTTATGAGAAATGAGATTTTCGTTTCTAATTCTGTTTCTATTGATGATAAAATATATCAGTCCAAATGATATTTGGCTTAAAAATACTGAAATTATTTCAAAATTTTGATATTAGAACTCAAATCTTAATCATAATTCAATTAAATAATGATAAGATAAAACTATAAAACTATATATTGACCTGTAACTTGATGGATTTTGAGGCCAAGATCCAATCCACTCTTCTATTGGATGAGCATAAAGCTTAAGAAAGTCCCCTGTAAAATTTCCATCTTTAACTGTTCCAAATCTTATTGGTTTGTGGATATCATCAGAAATAAGCTCTCTTCTATCATCAACTGGCAAATCAAAAAATCTTGAATTAGTTTCTAGGACTGCTTCCATGGTTGATTCACTGATTCCATGATTAATGATCTGCATTAAAAAAAAAAAAGATAATTAAAGAAAATGAAAACAAAAAGGCACAAGCATATATAGTACAATTGAAATGAAAAAGAGGTGGAGAAATCTATAATTACAGTGAAGAAACCAAACTCTTGGCAAGCTCTTCCAATATCTTGGATGGCTTTAGCTTTGCTGTAAGAATTCTGAGACAAAAGTGAGAAATCAATAATGGGGAAGCTAGAATGTAATTCATGGTCTGAACTTGCCATGCTTAGAGGAGACCCAGAGAAATAAAATGTAAAAGTCTGGTCTATAAAAGGATACTGAAACATTGCTTCAAAAAAAAAAAAAAGGATAATGGACAGATTATGGTTAGTCACATGTTTGCTTGTCTCATTCTTGAGAATAGTCTGTAACAATAATATAATAATCAGAGCACTTTGGCTATATTGCCAAATTATTATTATTATACATAGTATATTTTTTGGCAAAAGGTACCCAAAAAAACCTTCAACTTGAACTTTTATAAGAATAGCATTTAGCATCATAAACTTTTTAAATTTAAAATATTTATTAATTAATATTTTATTTTAAAAATTTATTTTAGAGTGTAAAATTATTTTAAAAATTAACTTATTTTTAAAAATATATGTTACTTATTTTCTTAAAAATAAATTTACATTAAAATTGATAAAATTTATTGAAAAATATAAAAAATATCATTAAAAATTATTAAACTATATATATTCCTTCTTAAAAAAATAATTATTATTTAAGAATATTTTTATATTTAAGAATAATTAAAATTGACTAAATAATATAAATCAATAATTTTTAATGATGTTTTAATAATTAATAATTAATTATTGATTAAGTGTATAAAATATCATTAAAAATGATTGATATATTTTCATTCTTAAAATGATTGATTTAAGTTATTCTAAACTATATATTTTCATTCTTAAAAGATAATAATTTTTAAGAGTATTTTTATTTTAAAAATAAAAATATTTTTATTTATGAAAATTATTATGAAATAAACTGCTTTTATGAATAAAAATATTTTTATTCATGAAAATTATTGTGAAATAATATGCTTTTATGAATAAAAATATTTTTATTCATGAAATTATTGTGAAATGTTATGCATTCATAAATAAAAAGATTTTTATTCTTAAAAATAAAAATATTTTTAAATAATAATTATTTTTTAAGAATAAACATATATAATTTAATAATTTTTAATGATATTTTTTGCATTTTTCAATAAATTTTATTAATTTAATGTAAATTTATTTTTAAGAAAATAAGTTACATATGTTTCAAAATAAATAATCTTTAAGAATAAATTAATTTTTTAAAATAATTTTACGTTCTAAAATAAATTTTTAAAATAAAATGTTAATTAATAAATATTTTAATTTTAAAAAATGATCTGTTTAAACCATTTTTAAAAATTTATTAACTTTATTGTAAAATGCTCTTAACATAAAAATTCAAGAGTTTTTTTTTTTTTTTAACCTTTTGTCATGTTTTTTCTATGCTAAACTTTTAGAAGCTCTCTTTCTTCTAATTAAACCAACACCTCTATTTCTGGTTTTCATAGGTTGGTTTTTAGGGTGGTTTGATTAGTATTTAATTTTTTAATGCATTAATAATTAGATCTGAGTATAATATCAAATATTTTAGTTTTATCTATCTTGATATATATATGGATATGGTACTTTCTGTGTTCGTGATATTATTGTGCAGTTTGTATAAAGATGCAAAGATTTTGAGGAGCTAATTCAAGTTCTCCATTGCTCGCACGATGAGGAGATTTATAGTATCCTCAGTGATGCTGTAAAAAACGCCATCTTCAAAGAACCCGGTTTGTGACTAAGGAGTTGGTAACACCATTAACTACTTTCTTGTGATTCCAACATTTAAGTTTTACTCATGGAAAAGCAAGCACTCATAAGACTGGAGGTGGGTCTCCCATCTTCATCCTGATTCCACTATTCCCATGAGCTGCTGCAAACTCTATACTCTCCAGCACTTAAGGGTTTATTCTTCTAAGCTGGAAATCATTGTATTGGGTCTGTGTTATTGATTGAGATCATTTCACCCACTATCCCTTTAAACAGCATTCATTTCATTCGTGATTTTGGTCCCTTTTTTTTTCAAAAGTAGCCTTCCATGCTTTCAATTATAAACTTCTGCATTTTCTGTTTTTTTTTTTTTTTTTCATTTTTGAATTTTTTCTTTGTAATTTTTTCTGTAACTTTTTTTTACCTATTTGTTATTTTTGAAGTTATCTTTAATTGAAATTGATTATATATATTTATTTAATTTTTATATTATAAATAATTTTAATTTACATTCTAAATAATAATGTTTTAATTTTGAAACTTATCATTATTTAATAATTAATTAGAATATAATAATTAAACTAATTTAAATAAAAATTACCTATAGTCTTCTATAATTATTTTTTCATAATTATTTAGAATATGAAAATTAAACTAATTAAATTAAAAATTATCAATAGTATTCAATAATAAATTTTTTAATTAAAAAATTATGAAATATATCAAATAAATTATTTTTTTATTATTAATATTGAAGAAACTAAAAATTCTATTTATGACCTTAATTTTATTATTAATAATGAAAAAATGGAAAAAATAACAAATAGTAACAAAAATCAACAACTGTAATTTTTTGTTGATTTTTGTTGTTTTAGTTGTTGTTTTCATTTGTTTTTGTTGTTTTTATTTATTTTTTATTTTTATTATAAATAAAAAATAACAAATATATGAAATATATCAAAAATTTATTATTTTTATCATTAATAATAATAAAATTAAAAATTTTATTTATAAACTTAATTTTATTATTAATAATGAAAAAAACAATTGAACAAATAAGAAAAATAAATAATCATAAAATCTTATTGATTTTTGTTGTTTCAGTTGTTGTTTTTTTGTTGTTTCCATTTGTTGATTTTTTTTCAATTTTTTTGTTAATATTATAGATAGATCATAAGTATCGTAAATATATTACATATTGATTATCAATAAATATCAAATATTTTTTTAAAAAAAATTATTAGATATTTTAATAAATAAATTAAAGTAAAAAAATTCTTATTTTTTAAGAATATAAAAAAAGAAAATTTTGTTTATTTCTTGTTGTTACAACTATTGAAAATATTTATTACTTGGTTTAACAACAATTGAATATGTTTAGCTTCTAATTACTTATTTCAAAAAAAAAATCTTAAAAGAAAAAATATTGAGCAAAAAGGGAAAACATTGAAAATAAAATGAAGATAGTATTTTAAAATTTTATAAAAAAATGTTGAGAAAAACAAACATTGAGAAAAAATAAATGAAAATAGTATAAAATAAAAAAAATGTTGAAAAAAATAAATAAAATATTGAGAAAAAAAGAAGTTGAAAAATTAGTAAAAAGGAAAAAAATTGTAAAAAAAAATAATCCTAAAAATAAAGATAGCAATGTAAATGGTCTATATTTAAAAGAAAAAAATTAGTAAAATTAGTTTTGATTTTTTTTTTTTTCAATGTCATTTTTAAATTTTTTTTTTTACTCAGTAGCTTTGATAACTTCCCTATTACATTCATAGCTCTCCCTATTTATGTGGTGTTAGCCTTTTTAATCAATGAAAGATATTTAGTTGTTAATATATATATATATTCTGAAGATGTGACCTAACTCAACTGCTACATTTTGTAATTTAGTTTCTTGGTCATGACAGCCCAAAATGATGAGTTAATAAAAACAACTGCTACATTTTGTATTTTAGTTTCTTGGTCATAATGAGCTAATAAAAACAAACAGCTAAACACTTGCATTTTGGACAATATTCAGAGTTACACTTATTTCTAATGTTTTCTGATCTCATAAATACCATTTTTTTATTAATAGAAAAATTAAATTAGATACTAAATAAAAATTATTAATGATCTATGAATTATATAATAGGATATAATTTTCTCTTTTAAATTATATAAAAAAATTTAAATGAGATAAAAATTATTGATGATCCATAAAATACATCATAGAGAGCAGTTATTTTTTTTAAATCATATAAAAATTATTTTTACAATTGTTAATTATTCTAACTCTACAATTCATAATATCCTTAGTAAATCATTTCATTTCTAAAATTTAAGTGATTGTAAATTAATAAAAATATAATCTAATTTACCCTGATTTGTAAATTAACAGAAATATTTTTCTTATAATACAAAAATTTTAATTTTTTTAACTAATTAAAATTGTTAATTTTTCACCACAATAGAGAGTAAGGGGGTGACAGAATTTGAACTCTACTCTTCATATTTATTTATTTATTAAATAACTAAATGGGAGAGTAAGAGAATTGGGGATCAAACTCTACTTAACTAAATAATTTGGTCTTGTAACATAATATTTTACTATCCATTCTAAACGAGTTAGACAATCTGCTCTCCACATTTAATTGTTCACAATTTTGCTACCTCAATTACTTAGAAAGGACTACAAAATTTTAGATTAAATCAATGATGGAATGTTCATTTGATTTTCACAAGCACTTATAAAAGAGAATTTTCATACATGTGCATTCAGTAACAACCAAAACTACGAAATTAAGATAAAATTTTAAGAGTTTCAATAAATGGTTTTGATTCTTTGGAAGAGAGAAGCCTAAGAAAGTCTCTTAAGCTGCTGCCCTTGTAGCACTTTAGATGCTTCTTATCAACCAAATCCATGGCAGGCTCCACCATTTCATCCATTGCAAAATTACGGAAACTAGCAATAAATAACCTACTTTCACCTAAACTAGCTGCAGGTATAGCCCGGTGCAGAACACTCTTGTACCCACCATTGCTAAGCACTTCAAGATGATCCCCAATTAGGACATGCAAGGAACCCTTGGGTTGTAGTGCAGCCTTCCAAGTACCATCAAAAGGGTCCACGACATGAAGGTCAGGACTACTCTGTAGAAGAATAGTTATTACAGTATGATCTGTATGTGGTGCTGCTCCTATCTTGATGTTAGATTGATCAGAACATGTTGATTGATAATTGTTTATACCAATCATGTGCATTCCTTGGTCTAATTTTAGTTTCCAATCTGTTGAGTTCATGTTCAAACTTTCCAACTATTTCACTGCTCAATCTCCTCATTTCTTCTGTGTATGCTCTCATTTTTTGCCTATTTCATGATTAAGCAAAAATCAGAGCGGTCAAGTTTGGAATTTTCTAAAATAGTTAAAATGGAAAAATTTTGAGTTCTAATAAATAAAAATTAAATCAATATCTGTCGGTTAAAATAATAAAATATTTAAATATCTGTCAAATTTTATATATAAAAAAATAAATATTCAAAGATTTTTATCCCCTATAAATATATATTCAACCGAGTATAGAAAATAATTACTAAAAAAGAAAGAAATTAGAAGATTTTCTTAAAAAAAAAAAAAGTAATTATCTCCATAAGACAATTTGATCTAACTATAATTAAAAAAAAAAAAATTGTTAGATGCCAAGTTTAAATTACAGGAGAAAGAAGTCAGTTAAAATAAGTAAAACCTGCAATTGATTAATGAGAAAGACAAGTGAATTAGGCACCTGTAATTTGGTGGATTTCCAGGCCATGATCCAATCCAGTTTTCAGCTGGGTGTGCATATATCTTCAGAAAGTCTCTTTTGAATATCTTGTTGTCACTGTCATTCTGAATCAGTGTCCCATATCTTACTGGCTTAGAGACATCATTAGACAGCAGCTCCTGTTTCTCTTCTACTGGCATGTCAAAGAATCTGGAGTTTGCATCCAAGACTTCTTCTATTACTGATTCACTTACTCCATGATTAATGATCTACACATACCATACACAAAACTTTAAAGAAAGTTGCAGAACAGATTAAATTTGATTAGCAAGAATAGGCGACTAAGGAAAATTCAGGTGAGAATTCATGATTACTGTGAAAAAACCAAAATCTTGACAAGCTTTGCCAATTTCTTTGACGACTAGATGTTTCATCTCATGAGAATCTTTGCTCAAAACTGAGACATCAATGATGGGTGCAGCTGTAAACTCCATGGGAGGAACTTTTTGCATATCATGATCATTGGTTACACTTGCCATTGGTATTTGAAATGAAAACCCAAATCAGTATTTGTTACGTGTTCTTCACCTGCTTCTTAAACTAATCTTGAAAAGTACAACAATGATCTGTAGATCAAAACTCTTGTCTTTTTCTTAATACATTTGTCAGGGCCACGATTTGGCAATTTTGGTTGACGATTTTAATATATTAACTTGCTAAAAATAAAAATGTGACTTATAAATAATTTGTAATGAATTTAGATATTTAAATAATTTTATTTTAATTTATAAAAATATTATTTAAATATTGAGAAAAATAAAAAAAAAATAATGATGGTTAGATACTTTATCACTTAAAAATTATAGTATTTTTCCTAAATGTGTAGTTTGTTTTTATTTGCATATTGCTACTTTAGTTAGTAATATTATTATAAATATTTATAATATAATGTTAAAATAATATAAATTTTTAATAGTAAAATTATTTATTAAGTAGTATAGCATTCAACTAACTAAAATAAAATCCACAATAAATAAAAATAAAATGTATTTCTAATTTTATTTAGAATAAAAAGAAATAATTTTAAAAGAAATTTATAATAACTTTAAAGTATTTAAGTAGTTATGTTGACGCTAAATGACATAAAATATTTTTATTATTGAAAATGATTGTTATATAAAAATTTAATTAAAAAAATAATAATATTAATTAATAAGGTATTAAAATATTAAATAATAAAATTACATACCCGACAAAAAAAAACACAAACTTTAAGTAAAAATACGGTACATTTTTATATTTATCGATTAGAACATTACAAACAGAGTAAAAAATGTTAACAAATTAAAATATTAAAGTGGTTTGTTTGTAAGTTAAAAAGATACAAAGAACCAAGAGATGTAAAGTTACGGGATTGAAATATATATATATATATATATTAAGCATAACAGTTCGTTAGCTTTCAAAATTGGTTCTAATTTTCTTCCTTTCCTTCTCCAAACCTCCATTCACCTACAAATTAAAATATTGACATTTTAATCTATTCAAATCACTAATCAATCTAAAAACACTATAATGTAACACACAATAACCTCGTATGGCCAATCAAGTGTGGATATCATGATTTAAATCACGGCTCTGATACCATTTATTATAGAACTATCACCCTCTTCCCAAAAAATTAATCTATTAGTGTGTGTAATATTCACTTTTATAAGTCCAATACCTCTCCACAACCTTTCAATGTGAGATTTGTGACATTTTAGGCTTTCATTAGTCACAATTCACTGCCATTATTTGTTCAATTTTGTATTTGCAATATGTTTCTTCTAAGTTCAAACTTTCCATGAGTTCCTTTTTTTTTTCCCTGTCTCAAGCAATTCTTTTAAATCTTGATTATAAGCCAATTATTTTTTTTTTTTTTAGGCAAAAGGAAAATATTATCATACTTGGTGATTTTGGGTCTTGGAATCAATATAAAGCCTCATTGATCACTCTTATGGGAGGGATGAGAGAATTGATTCTGAGTTCCCCATAATATTCATGAAGGTTTTAACTATCAGACCAAAGCAGTATAAACAATAATATAAATATAGAGATATATATATATAATTATTATTATTTATTATTATTAAATATTATGAAATGATCATGTATTAATATTTAAGAAGGATGAGGTTAGAACTCTTACCGTTATATTTTATTATTTAATAAAAATATAATTACAATACGCATGCAAACTTATAGCTGAAGATTTGCATAATATTTGATTTAATGAATTCAACAAGTGCAGAAGATTTTGATAAATTTTAATAAAAAATTTTGATCTCTAATACTATTACGTACAGAAATTAAAAACTTTTCAGCTAAGAAGTAATTTTAAGGTTTTGAACGAAAGTTATTGACACTTCAGAGGACTTATGGTTAAGGAAGTCCCTCAAGCTACTTCCCGTATAGTACTTGCAATGCATTTGATCTACCAATTGCATTGCAGGCTCTATAAAATCATCCATAGCAAAGCTATGCATACTAACAACAGACAATCTTCTCTTATTCTCTAAGCTTGGAATCGCCCGGTGCAAAACACTCTTGTAAAAGCCATTGCTCAGCACTGCAAGATGATCTCCAACAAGAACTTGCAATGAACCTTGATGTTCAGGGACTGCCTTCCAATTAACACTATCGTCAGGGTCCATAACTTGAAGGCCAGAGCTACTCTGAAGGAGTATTGTGATTATACTATGGTCTGTATGTGGTAGAATTCCTGTCAGGAAGTTGGTTTCAGGAATTAGCTTATAACAATTCACTGCCATCATGCGCATTCCTTGTTCAACTTTGTGTTTGCAATATGTTTCTTCCAAGTTCAAACTCTCATGATGGCTCCATATATTTGAACGCCTAGTCTTCTCACTTCCATACTGTATGTTCCCGTCTGTTCCCTGCCTCAAGCAATTTCTTTTAATCTTGAGAAATTTTTTAAATCTTGATTACAAGCCAATATGAACAGTTTTTTACAGTAAATAAAATAGTTATTATATTGGTGTTAATGTGTTAATATTTGAGAAGGGTGAAATTCCAACTCTTACCATTGCACCTTATTACCTAACAGAAATGTCACTGCATTATACAGGTATGGATTTATCATTCAACATTTGAATGATATTTGATCCAGTACCCCACTTGAGGTGGGTGGAATGATGTGACTTTTAGCTACACCAAATGGGAACTTGAGATCTGCTCTTACTCTCTATGAAATTTTCTTTAAAGATCTGGAGTTTTCTAGGCTTCCGCCTACTTTACTGGTCGGTGAATTTAATGGCCCGCTTGAATTAGAACATCCTAACATCCTGATAATCGTGATGGTTAAGATATGTATATATATTTGTATAATGAACTCAATAAGTGCAATTTTTGGTCATATTTGACTTAGTTATACACATGGACTATGGTTTTAATTAATGTGTGCTATTGATGAGAAATGAGATTTTCGTTTCAAATTCTGTTCCTATTAGTGATAAAATATATCAGTCCAAAGGACATTTGGCTTAAAAATACTGAAATTATTTCAAAAATTTTGATATTAGAATTCAAATATTTATTATAATTCAATTAAATAATGATAAGGTAACACTATAAAACTATATACTGACCTGTAGCTTGATGGATTTTGAGGCCATGATCCAACCACTCTTCCATTGGATGAGCATAAAGCTTAAGAAAGCTGCTTGTAAAATTTCCATCTTCAACTGTTCCAAATCTCATTGGTTTATAGATATCATCAGAAATAAGCTCTCTTTTATCATCAACTGGCAAATCAAAAAATCTTGAATTAGTTTCCAAGACTCCTTCCATGGTTGATTCACTGATTCCATGATTAATGATCTGATTAAGAAAAAAAAGATAATTAAAGAAAATGAAATTGAAAAAAGACACAAGCATATATATATATATAAATGGTACAGTGAAATGAAAAAGAGGTAAAGAAATCTATAATTACATTGAAGAAACCAAACTCTTGGTAAGCCCTTCCAATATCTTGGATGGCTTTAGCTTTGCTGTGAGAATTCTGAGACAAAAGTGAGAAATAAATAATGGGGAGGCTATAATGTAGTTCATGGTCTAAACTTACCATGCTTAGAGGAGACCCAGAGAAATAAAATGTAACAGAGTCTGGTCTTTAAAAGGATACTAAAACATTGCTTAAAAAAAAAGGATACTGGAACAATCAACCAATCCATAATGGACAGATTGGTTATGGTTAGTCGCATGTTTTCTTGTCTCATTCTTGAGAATGGACTGTAACAATAACATAATAATCAGAGCACTTTGACCATATTGCGAAATTATTGATATATGTTTTTTCTATGCTAAACTTTTAGAAGCTCTCTTTCTAGTTTTCGTCAGTTGGTTTTTTAGGGTGGTCTGTTTAGTTTTTTATGTTTTAATGCATTAATAATTAGATCTGAGTATAACATCAAATCTCTTAGTTATATCTATCTTGATATATATATGGATATAGTTCTTTTTATGTTCTTGATATTATTGTGTAGCTTATGTAAAGGTGCAGGGATTTTGTGGAGCTGGTTCAAGTTCTCCATACCTTGCACGATCAGGAGATTTACAGTATCCTTAATGGCACTGTCACAAATGTCATCTTCAAAGAACCGGTCACTCTGGTTTGTGACTAAGGAGTTGGTAATACCACTAACTACTCTTCTTATGATTCCAACATTTAAATTTTAATAATGAAAAAGCAAGCACTCACAAAACTAGAGGTAGGTATCCCATCTTCATCATGATTCCACCATTCCCGTAAGCTGCTGCCAACTCTCTACTCTCCAGCACTCCAGGGTTTCTTCTCCTAAGTTGGAAATCCTTGTATTGGGCCTGTATCATAGGCCAAGTTTGATGGGCTTGTTCGTTGGATTTAGTCATTTGACCAACATTCATTTCAGTCGTGACTTTGGTCCATTTTTTTTTTTTTTTTAAAGTAGCCTTCTGTGTTTTAAATTGCAAACTACGGCATTTTTCCCTTTTTTTTTTTTCATTTTTGTCTTTTTTTTTAATTTTTTCTGTAACTTTTTTTTACCTATTTGTTATTTTTAAAGTCATATTTAATTGAAATTGATTATATGTATTTATTTAATATACATATTTTAAATAATTTTAATTTTATATTCTAAATAATAATTTTGAAATTTATTATTATTTAAAATATAATAATTAAGCTAATTAAATTAAAAATTATCCATAGTCTTTTATAATTATCTTTTCATAATTATTTAGAATATAAAAACTAAATTAATTAAACTAAAAACACTCCATAGTATTCAATAATAATTTTTTAATAAAAACAACAAAAAATTATGAAATATATCAAATAAATTATTTTTTATTATTAATATTGATAAAATTAAAAATTCTATTTATGGCTTTAATTTTATTATTAATAATGAAAAAATTAAAAAAAATAATAACAAAAATTAACAATTGCAATTTTTGTTGATCTTCGTTATTTTTGTTGATCTTTGTTATTTTTGTTATTTTTATTATTTTTTGTAGTTTTAGTTGTTGTTTTCAGTTGTTTTTATTGTTTCCATTTACTTTTTTTATTTTTATTATAAATAACAATAAAACAACAACAAAATTATGAAATATATCAGAAATTTATTATTTTTATCATTAATAACAATAAAAGTAAAAATTTTATTTATGGCCTTAATTTTATTATTAATAATAAAAAAATTGAAAAAACAATGAAAATCAACAAAAATCAACAATCAACAACTGTAAAATTTTGTTGATTTTTGTTGTTTTAGTTGTTATTTTAGTTGTTTCATTTGTTGATTTTTTTTATTTTTTATTTTATTTTTGTGTTTTTTTTTTGGTTGATATTACAAATATATCACAAGGATCGTAAACATGTTACATATTGATTATCAATAAGTATCAAATAATTTTTAAAAAAATTGTTAGACATTTTAATAAACAAATTAAATTAAAAAAAATTCTTATTCTTTAAGAATATAAAAGGAGAAAATTCTGTTGATTTCTTATTGTTACAATAGTTGAAGATATTTATTGTTTAGTTCAAAAATAATTAATGATGTTTAGTTCTTAATTATCTATTTGAAAAAAAAATAAAAAAAATGTTAAAATTTTAAAAAAAAATGTTAAGTGAAAAAAGAAAACGTTGAGAATAAAATGTAGATAATATTTTAAAAAGAACATTGAGTAAAAAAAAGTTGAGAAAAAAAAAATGAAGATAGTAAAAAAAATATTGAGAAAAAAATAAAGATAGTACCATTAAAAAAATTAGTAAAAAAACATTGGGAAAAAAATGAAAACAGTAGAAAATATTGAGCAAAAAAAATTTGAGAAAAAAATAGATACATATGAGACAAAATGTTGAAAAAAAAATATTAAAAAAAATAGATGAAAATAGTATAAATAAAAAAATTGTTAAAAAATAAATAAAATATTGAGAAAAAAAGTATTAAGAAAAAAAAGAAAAAACTGGTAAAAAGAAAAAAAAAAGTTGAAAATGTGGCAAGAGCAAAGAGAATGATCTATATTTAAAAAAAAAAATTAGGAAAATTAGTTTTAAAATTGTTTTTATCAATGTTATTTTTAAATATTTTTTTACTCATTGACTTATTTGTAAAAACTTCCCTGTTACATTCATTGCTCACTATTTATGTGGTATTATCCTTTTTAATCAATGAAATATAATTAGTTGTTCAGCAAAGAGAAATATATATATATATATATATATATATATATATATATATATGTTTTGAATCAGCATTATATCATCTGGAGATCTGATCTAACTCAACAACTACATTTTGTAATTTCGTTTCTTGGTCATGACAGCCCAAAATGATGAGCTCATAAAAACATAAAACTGAAACACGTATTTTGGACAATATTCATAGTTACACTTATTTCTAATGTTATGTGATCTCATAAATACTATTTTTTTTATTAATAAAAAATCAAATTAGATACTAAATAAAAAATAATTTTCTCTTTTAAATTAGATAAAAAAATTAAATGAGATAAAAATTATTGATGATACATGAAATACATAATTGAGAGTAGTCATTTTTTCTAAATCATTTAAAAATTATTTTTACAATCGTTGGCTATTTGAACTCTACAATTCATAATGTTATTAAAAAAATTATTAGTAACTAAACCCTAATTTGTAAATTAATAAAAATATTTTCCTTATAATACAAAAATTTAAATTTTTTAAGCTAGTTGAAATTGTTAATTTTTCACCATGATAGAGAGTAAAAGAGAGATAAGGTTTGAACTCTATATATATATATATATATATATATATATATATATATAAGAACTAGTCTAAATAATTAAGTCTTAAAACATGAAATAAGAGAATAAAGGGCTCAGAGGATTTAAAACTTCAAATAAGAGAGTAAAGGGATCAGAGGATCGAAATCTACTCACAACTAAATAACTTGACCTCGTAATAGGATGCCATCCTAAATGGGTTAGACACTTGTTGACTGATCATTCACCATAAGTGCACCAGGTTGACAAGTAATAAAGAAGTAAGTAGAATATTATTTCCCATAAAAATTGATTCTAAACACTGATTAATCTTAATTGTATAACAATAGTGGTTTGATTAAAGCAAGTAAACAACTAAATTAACAAATAAACTAAAGGATGATAATAAAGCTATTGGTAATCAAAATAGCAAAGGAAATAATCAATGAGAAAGGCATGTTGTTGGGAGATTAAGCACCATATTTTCATTAAGTTAAGTTGATGTTATTTATCAACTTCTCAATGTATATGTTAGGTTTTTCTACAAACATTGAGTACTCTTTCTCAAGTAGCTACTCAAATCCACAAGTATCAATCAAATGAGGTACATAAACATAGCTTAATTCTCATCATCACCATGAATATAAACCCATATCAAGCATGCAAGGCAATAAGCAAAACCCATAAGAGAATTAGATTTGATTAAGCTTTTTCAAGACATTTAATCCATCTAGCATATGTTTGTGGGTCTATTAGATCTACCAACTCTCATTGTATAGATCTAAACTCAAGCTATATCTAGCCACAATATAACATTTAATCAAATCAACAAACACAATATGCATTTAAGAAGTAACAATAATTATCAAATTAATATTAACTTCAATGGGTCTCAAAATCCCACCACACTCAAGAACTTAGCCACCTATGGCTAAGCAAATTATCATTCAATATTCAGAATTACACGTAAGGAAATAGGATTAAAAAGAGAGTGAGAAAATGTTATCCAAGAAGCTAGAATCTTCAAATGGGTCTCTTTCTATCAACTTATTTTTCTCTTCTTCTCCTCCTTCCTTCTCTTGTCTCTCTTTTGTGTGAGAAAGTGTGTGTGTAGGTAGAATATATCCCCCTCCCTAAGTAATTCATGTATATTGTCCTTTCTCCTTCTTCTAGAACATGTCCTTTCACCATTGTTAAATTTTTCCTTAATTTAGTACACATCAACATGTTCTGTGCTAAAAGCATGTTGCCTGCGATCGCGCTCAGGCAAAAGAGCCTCTCGTAAAAGGGTCATGATCGTCGGTGTCCTACGCTTACGACATAAGCTTGGCTTAGTAGGAACCCACAATTGCACATAATACATAATTGCAAAAGACTCGACATCACTTTAGGGTTGGCATTTTTTGGCATCTCCGCGATCACGCATCAAGCCGCAATTGCGATGGTAGGCTACTCTGCTTCATTTCTTCCTCTTTTTGCTCATTTTATCACCAAATCACCTCCTAACTCCTTTTCCCTAAAAAAACAAAGAAAACTCAAAAGTATTTATTTCTATATATTTTACTATATTAAATGCTACTAAAAATATATGAATGCATACGATATTAAGTTTTAAATCTATATGTAATTTGACACCAACAACACTCTGCTCTCCACATTTAATTGTTCACAATTTTTACTGCTTAAATTACTTAGAAAAGGAGTACAAAAATTTAGATTGAATCAATGATGAAATGTTAATTTGATTTTCACAAGCACTTGTAAAAGAGAATTTACATACATGTGCATTCAGTAACAACCAAAACTATGAAATTAAGATAAAATTTTAAGAGTTTCAATGAAGGGTTTTGATTCTTTGGAAGAGAGATGCCTGAGAAAATCTTTTAATCTGCTGTCCTTGTAGCACTTTGGATGCTTCTCATCAGCCAAATCCATGGCAGGCTCCACCACTTCATCCATTGCAAAATCATGGAAATTAGCAATAGATACCCTATTTTCACCTAAACTAGCTGCAGGTATAGCCCGATGCAAAACACTCTTGTACCCACCATTGCTAAGCACTTCAAGATGATCCCCAACTAGGACATGCAAGGAACCCTTGGGTTGTAGTGCAACCTTCCAAGTACCATCACAAGGGTCTATGACATGAAGGCCAGGACTACTCTGTAGAAGAATAGTTATTACAGTATGATCTGTATGTGATGCTGCTCCTATCTGGATGTTAGATTGATCAGAACATGTTGATTGATAATTGTTTATACCAATCATGTGCATTCCTTGGTCTAATTTTGGTTTCCAATTTGTTGAGTTCATGTCCAAACTTTCCAAAATACCACCAAATATTTCACTACTCAGTTCCTCATTTTTTCTGTGTATACTCTCATCTTTAGCCTGTTTCATGATTAAGCAAAACCATAGCGGCTAAGTTTGGAATTTTCTAAAATAGTTAAAATGGGAAAATTTTGAGTTCTAATAAACAAAAATTAAATCAATATCTGTCAGTTTAAATAATAAAATATTTAAATATCTATCGAATTTTATATATAAAAAAATAAATATTGGAAGATTTTTATCCCATATAAATCTATATTCAATCTGAATTAATTTGACCAAGTATAAAAAATAATTATAAAAAAGAAAGAAATTAAAAGATTTTCTTAAAAAAAAATAATTATCTCCATAAGACAATTTGATCTAATTATAATTAAAAAAAAATTGTTAGATGCCAAGTTTAAGTTACAAGAGAAAGAAGTCAGCTAAAACAAGTAAAACCTGCAATTGATTAATGAGAAAGACAAGTGAATTAGGCACCTGTAAACTGGTGGATTTCCAGGCCATGATCCAATCCAGTTTTCAACTGGGTGTGCATATTTCTTCAGAAAGTCTCTTTTGAATGTCTTGTTGTCACTGTCATTCTGAATCAGTGTCCCATATCTTACTGGCTTCGAGACATCATTAGACAGCAGCTCCTGTTTCTCTTCTACAGGCATGTCAAAGAATCTTGAGTTTGCATCCAAGACTTCTTCTATAACTGATTCACTTACTCCATGATTAATGATCTACAAATACCATGCACAAAACTTTAAAGAAAGTTGCAGAACAGATTAAATTTGCTTAGCAAGAATAGGTGACTAATGAAAACTGAGGTGAGAATTTATGATTACTGGGAAGAAACCAAAATCTTGACAAGCTTTGCCAATTTCTTTGACGACAAGATGTTTCATCTCATGAAAATCTTTGTTCAAAACTGAGACATCGATGATGGGTGCAGCTGTAAACTCCACGGAAGGAACCTTTTGCATATCATGATCATTGGTTAAACTTGCCATTAGCATTTGTTACGTGTTGCTCTTCTTCTCCACTTGCTTCTTAAACTGATCTTGAAAAGTACTCACTACCGGTTCAAATGAGTTAAATGTGATCTGCAGATCACCATTCTTGTCTTTTTCTTAGTACATTTGTCATGGGCACGATTTGCCAATTTCATCTCCCGTACTAATAGTTCAAGTAATAATAATTGAAGTGGTAAATGGGTGGATACCTCCCGTACTAACAGTTCAAGTACTAATAATTGAAGTGGTAAATGGGTGGATATCATGTTGAGGTGAACAGGGTCACCTCTTTTTCTCCTTTTATTGTGTTAAAAATTAACTCTCTCGTGCAAAGGAACTTCATTTTCGCAACTTGGACAACCTATAATGATGTTTGTCCCGCATATCACTACGATGAAAGAGCCGCTAAACGATCGGACCAGGAAGGTGCAGGTAGCTTGACCGCCTTACCCGTTATTGAAACACAAGCTAGAGACGTATCAGCGTATATTCCCAAACAGAAATCCCAGGAGCTAATCCAAAATCATCTACTCGATTGACAAGCATAGCTTTTATAGCTGCTTTATCTGCCTAAAGTCGTGTAAACCAAAAATCTAATTCATTGAGATTTCATCTATTAAAATGGAAGAATTATAAATCTTCAAAATAATATATAGGAACACTAGAAAAAAAAAATTAACCATATCTATTAGTTATTTAAAAATATTTGGCAATTTCACCCCTTTACTTTTATTGACTATTCTAATATATTACATTGCTAAAAATATTACTTATAAATAATTTGTAACAAATTTAGATATTTAAATAATTTTATTTCAACTTAAAAAATATAATTTAGATATTGGCAAAAGTACAATAAAATACGGGTGGTTAAATGCTCTATTAGTTAAAAAGATATGATATTTCTCATAACATGATTTAGTTCTATTTACATTTTGGTACTTGATTTAGTAATATTATTAAAAATATATATGATGTAATGTTAAAATAATTTACTAAGTAGTATAGCATTCAACTAATTGAAATCGATTTGTAATAAATAAAAAAATTATATTTTTAATTTTATTAAAAATAAAAAATAATAATTTTTAAAATAAATTTATAATATTTTTACAGTATTTAAATAGTTATATTGATAGTAAATTATAAATAAAATATTTTTATTATTGAAGGAGATTGTTATATTACAATTTAATTGTAAACGATAAAATATTAGTTTCTAAAGTATTAAAATATTAAAAAATAATATCACATATAAAAAAATTACAAACTTTTAAATGAAAATGTATTTAAAGTGTTAAAAGTTTTAACAAATTAAAATATTTAATTTGTTAGTTTGTAAGTAAATGGGAGACAAGAGACGTAAGGTTACGGTATTGCAAATGTATTAAGCTTTTTTTTCTTTTTGTTTTTTCCTATTTCTTTCTGTATTCAATTGTTATGTCTCTCTTGCAAGTCTGAACCAGCTTTTTTTTTTTCTCATAATCAGTTAATCATTGCCAAAAAAAAAATATGGGTTAGTTAATCTTACTTAAAATTATCACAAATTTCTATTAAAATATTTGAATTTTATTTTATCACTTAAAACTTCCTAAGTATTTAATTAAATCCCACAAAAATATTTCTTTATATAAAATGTATCTTAATTGAATTTACAAAATAGTATACATAACCTACTAACTAAATAATAAAATGCATCTACTTTATTTGTATTTTATAAGGCCAAAATATATATTTCATTTGCAAATGCATTTTGTACGAGAAGACACTTTTATGAAAATCAGGTGAACATCTGAAAGATTTTAAATAACAAAATAAAATTCGGATTTTATAATAAAAATTTGTGATAATTTTAAGTACAACAGTTGTAATTAATCCCAAAAATGGAATAAACCCAATCCTTTTCTGGGGGACTTCACATAATTTGATTTGTCCAAAAATTTTTGAAGAAATTTCATCTCATGTCATGTCAAAGCCCGTTATTTTCATTCTTACTAGCGTTTTTCCTTTCTTTCAATTATGCTTTTGTTTTTTTCATTTTTGTCCCAAATTTTGGTTCTTCTTTCATTTACTGTTTTCAGTAATTTCTGTATTTTTTTTATTTTTTAATTTTTTTACCTATTTTATTAATTTTGATTTTTAATTTAAATTTACTGTATTTGATTTATATATTTTAAATAATTTAATTTTATATTCTAAATAACAATTTTTTAAAAAAATTTGAAACTTCCTATTATTTAGAATATAAAAATTAAGCTAATTAAATTAAAAATTATCAACAGTTTTTAATAATTATTTTTTTCATAATTACTTATATAAATTAAACTAAAAATTACCCTTGGTATTTAATAATTATTTTTTTAATAAAAATAACAAAAAATTTGTGAAATATATCAAATAAATCATTATTTTTATTATTGATAGTAATAAAATTAAAAATTATATTTATGATCTTAATTTTATAATTAATGATGAAAAAACAAAGAACATCAACAAAAATCAATAACTGTAATTTCTTTTTTTTACTTTTGTTGATTTTTGTTATTTCAGTTGTAGTTTTCAATTACTTTTATTGTTTCTCTTTATTTATATTTGTTGATTTTTTAAAAAAATAATAAAAATTATGAGATATATAAAAAAATCATTATTTTTATCATTAATACTAATAAAAATAAAAATTTTATTTATAACCTTAATTTTGTAATTAATAATAAAAAAATAATAAAAAATTCAACAAAACTAAACAACAGTAAACAAAAATAAACAATAACAACAACTAAAAATCAACAACAATAAACAAAAATAAACAATAATCAACAATTAACAATTAATAAAAACCAACAACATAAATTTTGTTGATTGTTATCGTTTTGTTGTTTGAGTTGTTGTTTTTAGTTTTTATTGTTGTTTCGATTTGTTGATTTTTTTTATTTTTTCAGTTTTTTTTGTTGATGTTACAAATACATTATAAGGATTGTAAACTTATTAAATATTAATTGATGATCAATAAGTATTAAATAATTTTTTAAAAAAAGGTTTAAAGCATTTTAATAAACAAATTAAAGTAAAAAAAATAGAATCCTTATCTTTAAGAATATAAAAGGAGAAATTTTTTTTTTATTTTATTGTTGTTACAACAATTGAAGATATTTATTTCTTGAAGATATTCAGTTTATAATTATTCATTTGAAAAAAAAAACTTAAGAGATAAAAATATTATCAAAAAAATATTGAGGATAAAATGAAGACAATACTTTAAAAATAATAAAAAAAATTGAACAAAAAATTTGAGAAAGAAATATGAAGATATTAGAAAAAAATATTGAGAAAAAAAATTATTACTATAAAAATAGAAAAAAAAAATGTTTACCAAGAAAATATTGAAAAAAAATGAAGAACAGTAAAAAAAATGTTGAGAAAAAAATAGAATAAGATAGTAAAAAAATATTGAGTAAAAAATGATATTGAGTAAAAAACAAAAACAATATAAATAAAAAATCATTAAAAAAAGAAAATAAATAAAATATTGAAAAAAAAGTCTAAAATAAAAAAAAAGTTGAAAAAAATTAGTAAATACGAAAAAATGTTGAAAAAAAAAACCCTAAAAATAAGAGTGGTAAAAGGAATAGACTATATTTGAAAGAAAAAAAATTTGAAAAAAATAGTTTTAAAAGTTTTAAAGTTCAACTATTTTTTTGAAATATTTTTTTATTTTTTTATATATTTATGTAAAAATTCTAAAATATTTATTAGAATAGAATGGAAAGCTACTGAAAAAATATATAAGAAATAACAGTTATATAAGTTAATAGTTTTGTATTTGAATGCATATACGAGAAATCAAAATTCAAACTCAGATTTTTGTCCAACATAAAAGATCGAGTTTTTTCTTCTTAAAAAACATGAAATATTATAAATAATAATAATAATATATTCATGATCTCTATACTTCATATAATTTATTAATTTTGATACTTCACTTTAAAAATTTATTTAACTTATTTAAAATGTACTAGTATAATAATATAATATATTTATCACTTTTTATTAGTTTGATATCTTTATTTGTATATTTTGACCAGTCAAATCATTAAGACATGCTAATACACTATCATATGTCATGTGAGCTAATAGGGATTTCAATATTTCATTTTGGATGAGTTCAAATATTAAAAGATAAAATTGTAAATTAAAATATTAAACTGATAAAAAGTATTAAATATTGAAGTTATATAAGTATTATGGGGAAAAAATTTAAAGAGAGAAATCATTGATAAATTTTGTTTCATGGGCTCAGCCCAAATACAGTGTAATCCATGTCGAAATTAAGCAAAGCTTAGCCCAAAAACATTACCATAATCTCCAAAACCAAATGAATTTTTCTTCTTTTTTCTTTTTTCTCTTTCCCGGGTAAAAAAAGAAAAAATCCAGTTGAAGCACCAACGTTACATCTCCACTTCTCCACCACTGGTTTGCGATTGCAATACCTCAAACTCTGCTTCTCTAATCTCTCTGCTTTTGCACCAGATATCAATGGCTATTGCATCCTCCTCTCTTCCCTTCTTCACCTCCAATAATTCATCATCTTCGTGCTCTTTTGGCCTTTCTAGAGCTCGACCACTCTTGCAAAGCCAATCTTGGTTTCTTACTCGCACCACAAGTAAACCCTATTCCTGGTTCATCACTAGAGCTGCAAAAACTGATGCCAGTAAGGAGGATATTGTAATAGTGGGTGCTGGGATCGCTGGCCTCTCGACTGCAGTGTCTCTCCAGAGGTCTGATTATAACCAAGTCTATTTCTTTTTATGTTAGTACCGTGTCTGAATGTTTTAAATGATCAGAGCATCCATTTTTAAGTGCCCATTGACAGTAATGTGTCCTGCCAATGATACAGGCTCGGCATTCGGTCAGTGGTGCTGGAGCAGGCAGAATCACTTAGAACTAGTGGAACTTCACTCACCCTTTTCAAAAATGGGTGGAGGGTATTGGATGCAATTGGAGTTGGAAGGGATCTCAGAAGCCAATTTCTTGAAATTCAAGGGTATATAATATGTCTTCCTGTTTATGGTTTAAATTGTGTCAGTGAATGCGTTTAGTACCATGTATACTGTTTGCTGTCGCTGAGTGTGTTCGCGCGTCAGCTGTGCAGGATGGTTGTGAAGTCAGAAGATGGAAGGGAGCTCCGCTCCTTCAGGTTTAAAGACGAGGATGAAAGGTATACTAAAGCTAGTCATTCTTTACATGCATAGGTTTCTAATTTTTCTACATTTTCGCTTCCCGATTTACAGTTAAATTACATGATTGCTTAGCCAAGAAGTTCGAGCAGTGGAGAGAAGAATACTCCTAGAGACTTTGGCAAACCAGCTGCCGCCAGAAGTAGTTCGTTTCTCTTCAGGGCTGGAGAAGATCGAGACGAGTGAAAATGGGCACACTCTTCTGAAACTTGTTGATGGAACAGAGCTTCTAGCAAAGGTTAGTTAATGGAACGTTTGGCTTTTCTTTTTTAGTATGTCATCGGAGTTACCCAATCCTGTTTTCTTATCCTTCAACAGATTGTCATTGGCTGTGATGGCATCCGGTCTCCAGTCGCCAAGTGGATGGGATTCTCTGAGCCTAGGTATGTTGGACATTTGGCATTTCGTGGGCTAGGATTTTACGCCAACGGGCAGCCATTTGAACCAAGAGTAACTTATGTCTACGGAAGGGGAATGCGCAGTGGATATGTCCCTGTTTCTCCAACAAAAGTTTACTGGTTTATCTGCTACAACAGCCAATCCCCAGGTCAACATACTCCTGTTATTCCATGATCTGATTTTAGTCTAATGAAACATTGAGCTTTTTATTTGAAATCAGCTTGATGAGCGTACTGCGTCTTTGTAGGTCCAAAAATTACTGATCCATCTGAGTTGAAGAAACAAGCGAGGGAACTAATCAGGAACTGGCCTCCAGAGCTGCTGAATCTAATAGATACAACCCCAGATGAGACAGTAAGCAGAACTCCCCTGGTTGACCGTTGGCTGTGGCCAAATGTAACCCCTTCTGCTTCAGCAGGAAGGGTTGTGCTAGTTGGAGACGCATGGCACCCAATGACTCCCAATCTGGGGCAAGGCGCTTGTTGTGCATTGGAGGATTCAGTAGTTCTAGCTAGAAAGCTTGCAAATGCAATAAACTCCGGACCTGCATCTATCGAAAATGCTTTCAGGTCCTATGGAAGTGAAAGATGGCCCCGCATCTTTCCATTAACAATCCGCGCAAATCTTGTAGGATCGCTGTTGCAGTGGGAGGACCCAACTGTTTGTTCTATTAGGAACAATGTTATCATACCTAAGCTAGTTAGGCTTGGACCAATTCTAGAGCACACAAATTTTGACTGTGAACCGTTATTGACAACAAATTTCTGAAGCTACAGAACAACGAAGAGAGCAACTGAAGCGAGTATTGCCTAACTCTTCATATGTATAAACTTGTAATTCACCAATTTGTAAGAATAAAATGTCGACCGAAATAGAATAGAATTGTTTATAAATATCACATGGATAGTTTTTCCTCTTCTCCTTCCGACTAGTTGGTAACAACATTTACTCCTCTTATCTCTCTATCTTCAGCGATGGATAGGAACCACACCAAGGATGGAGGGGATAAAAAGAACTTGGAAAATCTCAATGAATTGTTAAATGAAACTAATGTAACAGTTTTGAACATTTCTAGGGTCTTATATTTTCTGATCAGGTTGTGTCTGTGAGCAGGGCAAACGAAATTCTCAAGCCCTCCATGCGAAAGTGAAATTGGATAGAACAAGCCAGGGAGATGCTTAATGAAACTTGTGACAAAGGAATAGCAAAATATGCATGGATCAAAGAAGTAACATCCTTTAAAACATCATGTAAAGAGCCCTATATATCATAAAACTTCTACAATTTAGTATACAAATATGCCTAAGAAGAAAACTGTAACTGCTTTATTCATACCAAGAGACTGAATTAATCTCGGTTTAAGATGAACCCAGCAGTAGTGCCTTACTTTGTGTCATATTCCAAAACCTTTGATGAGATTTAGTAGGACCTCTGTTTTTGTTGGATTGAACTGATCCAGCTCCAAGCTCTGCGGCAAACCACTATAGGAACTGAAGCCATCATTTGGTTAACCATCAATTCTCAAACCCTAGACTCTGCCAACAGTAAGTGAGTAGTGTACATTAGAGAATGATATAACAAAGCAAATGCATATGCATCACATATCTCTTTTGCGAAGAATCACATATGGATTCATTAAGAACCAAAAGAAATACTTGCATACCAATTTAATTCTTTGCCTGCCCTAACCTTTATTGAGGTTTCGGATTCAATAGACAAAAAAAATGAAGGGAACCCATCATCCAAATGGTCATCAAGCACAAGGTACCACTAAAACAATTTATGAAACTAAAAAGGCAAAGATTAACAACTGGCTGTGATCGCAAGGGGCAGAAATTAATAATTAAACCTCTTAGCTGAGCCTTAAATGTCTGGCATCAAAGCATAAAGCACCTATCAATTACAGCTAATAAAGAAATAAGAAAAAAATACCGTGAAGAAATCTAGATCCCTAATTATCATCTCCAAAACGGATAATATCACTTGAAAGCAGGTTCAAAGAATGAACAATGAAACTTGAAATCTAGACAAAAAACAAAAGCAGAACTTTCCAATATTTACACTCTAACACACCCAACAACCAAAAAGCTAAAAGTAGAACAAAGTCACCATAATTCTCTGCTAACTTGAACTAGTGTTTAGAAACTTAACACTCGAAAGTTCAAATCTTTGAAGTAATAATAATCAAAAAAAAAAAAGAAGGCCGAAGTAAAAATTGTACCTGGGTTAGAAAAGAACCAAAGAATGATGGCACACAGAACAAGAACAAGAGGGATTAAATGGATAGCATTCTCTGCAGATCTGAGACGAGACCTTTCCTTCTTGGCAACATGTGAAAGAGGATCGAACGTAGGTAGTTGTTGCTGCTCTTTGTCTGTGTCAATTGGACTCTTCTTGATGAATGAATCTTGATCAGCCACTCGAGAACTGCTTGACGATCGCTGCATCTTCTTCTTCCTCTTCTTCTTCTTCCGTTTTCCACAGAACGTCGAACGATTCTGTAATTATAATATTTATTTATTGGATTTACTTAGGCCCTTCTGATTTGGATTCTGGTCCCGGTTTTTGTCCAGGCCTCACATTTCCTCATAGATTAATAGATTTATTTTTATTTTATATTTCGGCATCCAAAAATAATTATTAATAAAATAAATTTTATTTTACTCTTTGAGTACACAGGTATACATTTTTACAATTCAACGTTTAATTATGAAGATTTATATTATGTGTTGAATTTTTAAAATTTATAATTATTTATAAAAAATAAAAAAATATTTTATTTTAAAATGCGTATATATTATATTTAAAATATTATTTTTTACAAAAAATTATCTCTTTTTACTTTGACTAAAATATTCTTTATAAAAAGTAATAAGTTTATAATTTTTACTATTTTTTATTTTTTTATTTATTTTTAATTATTATTATTAATATGTATATTGAAAATATATATACACTCTTACTAAAAGTGTTATAATCCGATATTTTTATAAATTATTAAATTAATTTTTAGATATACAGTATTAATAAATATTTTAAATTTTTATATGTTATGATTATTTTGTGTAATTTAATTAAATTCTAGTGTTGATATTTATTTTATTTTATTATGATATTAATATTAAATTGAGATTTAAAAGTTTAATTTATTATTATATATTATTTATTTATTTTATAATATTATTATTGTTATTAATTGTGAATAGTGTTAATTTAGTGTATTTATTATATTTTAATATTTATATTAAATTTAATTAAAAAAGTAAATATTTAATTTAAAAATATTATTTTTAATATTATTTTATGCTTTTCCTAATATATATATATATATATATATAAACAAAAAAAAAAAAATCCTTCTTTCCCTCTTTCTTTCCTCCCTCTCCCTCTCTCCTTCCCCTTTCCCTTTCCCTTTCCCTTTATTTCTGCATTTTTAAAAAACGCACAATGCCACCACCAACCACCCACGTCACCGTTACTCACCGCTCCCCAACTCACCGTCACACCACCTCCTTCCACTTCCCTTCCTCCTCCCCCTCGCCAACGCCACCGTGCTTCTTCTTCATCCTTCTTTATTTTTGGTGCCACCACTTTCCGGAGCTCACCGAAGTCGATTCTAACAATGTCAAGGGATGAGACTGGACTCAATTGGAAGCTCGTTCCTTGGGCTACATTTCCCCCAACGTAATTCGCCATATTAACATCGAATTGAGCTTTAATTTTATCAAATTCATTCTAGGGTTCATATTGTATTTTGTTGATTTTGAGTTCAATTGGTTTAAATTATGTAAAATTGACTTTAGATTAGTTAAATTGGAGTTGTAAGCCTTCCAAAAATGTATTTAAAATCAATTTTGGAGATAGTTAAATTTTGAGCACTACTCCGGGCTTAGGTGCTGTTCATGGGACTGTCCCGACTCGGAAAATATTTTTATTTTTAATAAATTTTGCTAATTATTTTAAGCATATTTTGTTAAGAAAGTATATTTAAATTTTATTCTGATTATTTATTATGAATTTTTGAAAGTTTATATGAAAATTGAATTTTTGGAAAAATTAGTATAAATTGGTAAATTTTGTATTTTAATTGAAATTATTGTTAATTAGTATGTTTTGGATAATTGCAGAGTAATAAATAGTACTAAAATAATTTTTACGAATTATTTACTATTTTTAGCTAATTAATAATAATTTCTAAAATTATACTTAAATAATAGCTTATTTATTATTTTTATAATTAAAATGGATTTTTAGCTATTTTTATTATATAATTGAGTATTTTAAATAATTAATTTTACTTTATGCTATTTAATTTTGAATATTTTAAAAATGGAATTTTTACTAATATTATTTAATTCTATTTGAGATTTTATTAATTAATTTGAAAATAAATTATCTTTAATGTTTTTATTATTCAAATAAATTGTATTGTGGTATTTTATTTATTTTTATGGATTTTAGTGATTTTAATATTTACTACTAAATTATGAATTTTTGTATATCTTGATTTTCGATTGGACAAATTGTGTAGTTTGGGGGTCCAACCCGATGAGCATTTATGAATATTGAAGTGTGTTTACTTGCAAGATCGACTATACTTTTAGTAGAGAGACGTCTATTTTACATAAGAGACTCTGCCAAATTTTTAGTAAAATTCTCATAAAACATGACATCGATCAATTTTGAGTTTTTAATTTTTGGTTGAGTTGTGTCTTAAATTGAGTCAATCTTTAGAATTTCTAGAAGTATAAAATTTAGAATTCGATTCTAATATTATTGTTGTTTATTTATTTTCTATAGTTACACTGAAACCAAGACTACTGAATCAAGCCAATCTAGTCTTTTTAGAGAAACACACGACTGTGAGTTATTATATATACATTGCATGTGGATTAATATTATGAACATTCATATATGTTAATAAATGTGAATTTAATTATGCTCTTTTCGTTAAATTATATTTATTAATGTTAATATTCATATTTATGATATTTCATATAAATATTGAGAATATTTAGTTTTGATGATATATGTTGTTACATTTCTTTCATATTGAATTTTCATTTTTTGAGTTCGAAAGAAATATATTTTTAAAGGATAGTAGTAGAACGTGCTACCTATTGGGTTACATTAGGATTGCGTGCGCACTAGTACATTAGATGTTAGGATTGATACTATGAAATACTTAATGTGAGATTTGAATAATTGATTACTGAGATTTATGGTGTGATTGCGGGAGCTTGGTTGACCTAGTGTCTTGGGACCAATCACGCCGATAGTGAGACCGCGGGAGCTCGGTTAACTTAGTGTCTCAAGATCAGTTTACTGTCCAAAAAATGGAAAAGAGAAATATTTTGGAATTAAGTAAGCATGTTGGCTAATGAGGTTCAGTGATCGAGATTGCGGAATATTTTAGGGTTGTGCTCCGATCCTTCACCTAAAAATTTTTCTGCATCTATTATTATATAAAAGTGGATTTTAGCATATGTATAAACTGTCATCTTCTTGTATTTAGTAATCACTGCAGTACTAGTGTTATTATGGTTGTAGTGTGTTGTACTAATTAGAGATCTTGTATTCAAATTGTGTATGAAGATATTTTTATTATGTTATCATATAAAGATTTATTTTATATTAATTAAAGTTTTCAATTTTGATGTACTTTTATGTTCTTATTGTATGTGTTTTTATTTTAAGGCTTACTACGGGTTTCGAATTAGAAAGAATTTTCATTCCCTAGCACCTGTCATGACTCCCCGGTTTGGGTCATAATAAAATTAGTATTAGAGCCTAAGCTTTTAGTGTTGTGGACCTAGGTTATCATAGTCGTATTTTCTTTGAAACTACTGTAGTAAACAAGGTTTGACTATGTATTCAATAAGTTTTCCTTGATATAGTTTTTCACATAATCGTTAAGATGTCTGTTCGTCGGTTGTTTATTGTCTGTTCATTGGTTTTTATCTTTTCAGAATGAGGAGACAAACACGTGTTGCTCCACCAATCATTGAGGCCGAGGATGATGAGTCCTTTCAAGATGACGTTCTACCCCCAGAGTCGCCAATCAGGCATAGAGGCAGAGGTAGAAGTAAACCTTGAGGAGCGATAGGTTGCCATAGGCAAAAGAGCTGCAGGACGAGGAACCTATAGAGCAGGAGTTTGAGGAAGCTGCTATACCTCCAGCCACAATGCAGATACAACCTGGTTATCAACAAGGCATGTTCGATATGAAGGCAGTGTTGTTTTACGCCATAGTCGGCAGGATATCATTCGACAGGACTACAAACCCTCTAGATTTTCTACATGCCATTGAGACGAGGACTTAGACTGCTCACACTGAGTCTCAGAGGATCATAATCATCGAGATGTCTATTGAGGGGCCAGCCTTGGATTGATTATCTCAGCACTATGCCGTTATAGATTGTTGGAGTAAATAGGAGTTTTTTAAAATTTCAGATGAGGAAGAGTTTAAGTTTGTGGGTGATAAGAGTTTTGCACCTCATAATTTTATTTCTGCTATTACAGTTAGGAAGATGCTGAAGAAATGCTGTCATGGATATTTAACACTGGATAGAGATACTTCAGTAGAGAAGTTGTCTCTCATAAATGTTCCAGTAGCTTGTGAGTTTCCTTATATTTTTTCTGAGGAGTTGATAGGTTTACCACCTCATAGAAAGATTGAATTATGTATAGATGTGGTCCCAGACATAACTCGTATTTCGATACCGCCTTACAGAATGACTCCTGCAGAGTTGAAAGAATTAAATGAGCAGTTGTAAATTTTATTAGATAATGGTTTCATTAAACCTAGTGTTTCTCTTTAGGGTGCATCAATCCTATTTTTAAAGAAAAAGGATGGTACACTAAGACTATGCATTAATTATAAAAAGTTGAATAAGGTGACAATGAAGAACAAGTATCCTCTTCCAAGGATAGATGATTTGTTTGATCAACTTCAGGGTGCACAGTTCTTTTCCAAGGTTGACTTGAGGTCGGGTTATCATCAGTTGCAGATCAGTGAAGCTAATGTTCTTGAAACAACATGCCACACGTTATATGGTTACTATGAGTTTCTAGTAATGTCCTTCGAGTTAACTAATGCACCAACTACTTTTATGGACTTAATGAATAAGGTATTCAGACCGTTTATAGATCAGTTTATGGTAGTCTTCATTGGTGATATACTAGTGTGTTCAAAGAGCATGGAAGAGCACGTATATCACTTAAGGATAGTACTACAGACACTAAGAAAATATCAGCTTTGTGCTAAATTCTCAAAGTGTAACTTTTAGTTAGAGAGTGTTGCATTCCTTGGACACGTAGTGTCTAAAGATGGTATTCAGGTTGATCCACAAAAGATTGAAGTAGTGTCTGAATGGCTCAGACCAACATCAATCACTGAGATTTAAAGTTTCATGGGTTTAGCTAGATACTATAGGAGATTTGTGCAGGATTTCTCAAGAATTATAGCCCCTATGACTTGCCTAACTCAAAAGAATGTAAAGTTTGTATGGTTAGATGCTTATGAAAATAATTTTCAATTATTAAAGGAGAAGTTGGCCACAACTCAAGTTCTAACTTTACCTAAAGGAGAAGATAAGTTTACTATATATTATGATGCCTCTAAAGTCAGCCTAGGTTATGTGTTGATGTAGAATGGTAGGGTAATAGCTTATGCTTCGAGGCAATTGAAGAAGCATGAACAAAATTATCCTATTCACGACCTAAAGATGGCTATAGTGATCTTTGCTCTCAAGATCTGGAGATATTTCTTGTACAAAGTGACTTGTAAGATTTTCACAGATCATAAGAGTTTGAAGTACATTTTCCAGTAAAGAGATATGAACTTGAGGCAAAGGAGATGGTTGAAATTGGTGAAGGACTATGATTATGATATTCTATACCATCAAGGCAAGGTTACTGTAGTAGCAGATGCTTTGAGTAGGAAGTCCTCAGGTAGTCTTGCTCACATTAGTGTGGAGATGAGCCATTTGATCCAAGAGTTGCATGAGTTAGTGGATCAAGGTTTGATGATAAAGTTTAGCAAATCAGGAGGACTGCTAGCTCAGTTCAGAGTTATATCAGTATTAAGAGATAGGATTAAGGCAGCTCAAAGCCGAAATCCCATTTTAACAGAGCTTAAGGAGAATGTTCATGATGGGAAGTTCACTAATTTTACACTAGATTATGAAGGTATTTTATGGATCAGTGGTAGATTATGTGTTCTTAATGTGGATAATTTAAGAGAAGAGATCCTTGAAGAAGCGCATTTTATAATTTACAATGTACATCCAGGAGTTACTAAGATGTACCACAACATCAAAGATTTGTACTGGTGGGATGGATTAAAGAAGGATGTAGTTGATTATATTTTTAAGTGCTTAACGTGTCAACAGGTGAAAACTGAGCATCAGAAGCCCTTTGGGAAGCTTTAGCCTCTTCCTATTCCTGAGTGGAAATGAGAAAGAGTTGCAATAGATTTTATGACTAGTTACCTTGTTCGAAGGATAGATATGATTCCATCTAAGTGATTGTGGACAGGTTAACCAAATCAACTCACTTCTTACCAGTTAAAGCTATTTATTATATAGCCAAGTTGGCTAAGCTATATGTTAAGCATATTATGTGCCTTCATGGAGTGCCTGTTTCCATTGTATCTATTAGAGGTTTAGTGTTTACCTCTCAATTTTACCAAAAGTTAAAAGAAGCAATGGGCACCAAGCTTGATTTTAGTACTACTTTTTACCTTCAAACTGATAGTCAATTTGAGAGGATGATCTAGACACTTGAGGACATGTTAAGGATGTGTGTATTGGATCTTAGAGGTAGTTGGGATAATCATTTACCATTGGTAGAGTTTGCTTATAATGATAGCTACCATATTAGTATTGAAATGGCACCATATGAAGCTCTGTATAGAAGAACGTGTAGATTTCCTTTGTGTTGGGATGAGATTGGAGAGAGCACATTAACTGGAGCTGAGATTATTCATGATGCAGTTAAGAAGGTTGGTTTGATTAGAAGAAGATTAAAAATTACAGCGGATCCAAAGCATAAGGATGTGAAGTTTTAGGTTGGAGACTAAATATTTATAAAGGTGTCTCCGATGAAGGGTGTGATGAGATTTGGCAGGAAAGGGAAATTAGCACTAAGATATATTTAACCGTTTGAGATTATGGAGAGAGTGGGTATGGTTGTGTATCAGTTGGCTTTGCCTCTGAATCAATCTCAAATGCATCTAGCGTTCCATATCTCAATGCTAAGAAAGTATATTTCGGACCCTTTGCACATGTTGTAGCCTGAAAGTGTGGAAGTAAATGAAGATTTGACGTACAATGAAGAGATAGATGCAATAGTAGATTATCAAGTTCGTCAGTTGCATTCGAAGCAAATCTTGATGGTCAAGGTGTTGTGGAGGAGCAATAATATGGAGGAACACACATGAGAGACTAAGGCTAAGATGCAGGTGACCTACTTTTACCTTTTTTCTCGATGAATTCCTATATTTTATTCTTTTATTTGAAATTCGAGAACGAATTTTCGTAAGGGGGAAGATTGTTATAACCCTATATTTTTATAAATTATTAAATTAATTTTGAGATATGCAGTGTTAATACATATTTTAATTTTTTATACGTTATGATTATTTTATGTAATTTAATTAAATTCTAGTGTTGGTATTTATTTTATTTTATCATGGTATTAATATTAAATCAAGATTTAAACGTTTAATTTATTGTTATATATTATTTATTTATTTATTTTAAAATATTATTATTGTTATTAATTATGGATAGTGTTAATTTAGTGTATTTATTACATTTTAATATTTATGGTAAATTTAATTAGAAAAGTAAATATTTATTTTAAAAATATTTTTTTTAATATTTTTTTGTCTTTTTCCTATATATATATATCATATAAACAATTTTTTTTCCTTCTTTCCCTCTTCATTTCCTCCCTCTCCCTCTCTCTTTCCCTTTCCCCTTCCCTTTTCCCCTTCCTTCTGCATTTTTAAAAAATGCACAGTACCACCACTAGCTACCCATGTCACTATTGCTCAATACTCCCCAACTCGTTGTTGTGTCGCCTCCTTCCTCTTCCCTTCCTCCTCCCCCTCGCAAGCGCCACCGTGCTTCTTCTTCCTCCTTCTTCATTTTTAGTGCCACTACCTTTTGGAGCTCGTCGGCGCCGATTCTGGTAGTGTCAGAGGTTGAGACTGGACACAATCGGAAGCTCGTTCCTTGGGCTACATTTCTCCCAAGGTAATTTGCCCTATTAACATCGAATTGAGCTTCAATTTTATCAAATTCATTCTAGGGTTCATATTGTATTTTGCTGATTTTGAGTTCAATTGGTTTGAATTATGTGAAATTGACTTTAGATTAGTTAAATTGGAGTTGTAAACTTTCCAAAATGTGTTTAAATTTGATTTTGGAGATAGTTGAATTTTAAACACTATTCCAGTCTCAGGTACTGTTCACGGGACTGTCCCGACTCGGTAAATGTTTTTTATTTTTAATAAATTTTACTAGTTATTTTAAGCATGTTTTATTAAGAAAGTATATTGAAATTTTGTTCCAATTATTTATTATGAATTTTTGAAAGTTTATGTGAAAAATGAATTTTTTAAAAAATTAGTATAAATTGGTAAATTTTGTATTTTAATTGAAATTATTGTTAATTAGTATGTTTTGGATAATTTTAGAGTAATAAATAGTATTAAAATAATTTTTATGAATTATTTACTATTGTTAACTAATTAATAATAATTTCTGAAATTATACTTAAATAATAGCTTATTTATTATTTTATGATTAAAATGGATTTTTGGCTATTTTTACTATATAATTGAGTAATTTAAATAATTAATTGTACTTTATGCTATTTAATTTTGAATATTTTAAAAATAGAATTTTTACTAATATTATTTAATTCTATTTGAGATTTTATTAATTAATTAGAAAATAAATTATCTTTAATGTTTTATTCTTCAAATAAATTGTATTGTGGTATTTTATTTATTTTTTATGGATTTTAGTGATTTTAATATTTACTATTAAATTATGAATTTTTATGTGTTTTGATTTTTGGTTGGGTAAATTGTGTAGTTCGGGGACCCAATCCGAGAAATTGAGCATTTGTGAATATTTGAAGTGTATTTGCTTTTAGGATCAACTCTACTTTTAGTAGAAAGTCGTCCGTTTTACAGAGGAGACTTTGTCGAATTTTTTGTAGAATTCTCATAAAACGTGACGTCAGGTCGATCTTGAGTTTTTAATTTTTGGTCGAGTTATGTCCTAGATTGAGTCAATCTTTAGAATTTCTAGAAGTATAAAATTAGAATTTCGATTCAAATATTATTATTATCTATTTATTTTCTGTAGTTGCACTGAGATCGAGATCTATCGGATCAGACCAGTCTAATTTTTTTAGAGGAGCGCACAACTGTGAGTTATTATCATATATGTACTTTGCATGTATATTAATATTATGAGCATTCATATATGTTAATAAATGTGAATTTAATTATACTATTTTTATTAAATTATATTTATTAATGTTAATATTCATATTTATGATTTTCCATATAAATATTGAGAATATTTAGTTTTGATGATTTATGTTGTTACATTTCTTTCATATTAAATTTTCATTGTTTGAGTTCAAAAGAAATATATTTTTGAAGGATAGTAGTAGAACATGCTACCTAGTGGGTTACCTTAGAACTGTGTGCGCACTAGTACATTAGATGTTAGGGTTGATACTATGAAATATTTGATGTGAGATTTGAATAATTGATTACTGAGATTTGTGGTGTGATTACAGGAGCTTGATTGACCTAGTGTATCGGTGTAATATCCCGTGTTTTTAAATATTTTAATACTGTATCGGGATATACAGTGTTAATAATTTTTGAATATATATTACGATATTTTCACGAGTTGATATGTATTTAAAATCTATTTTAATTATTGTGTATTATTTACAGTGCTTTACGTAAAATTTTCTCGGGACTTTCATTTTCGGGGAAATTTTCACGTAAATAATTTATTATTAATTATTTTAAATATATTTTCGGACTTGCATGAACTCATACGTATTTTTAAAATATTAAACACTGTGTATACATGTAATTATTTATTAATTAGGGTTTAATATTACCCTAATATTTTATTAATTATTTATTAGTTTTATTGTTATTTAATTGTTTTTATTTAGTATAAATTATTAAAATATTAAATTTTATGTGTGTGGTGTATATTTAATGTGTGTAATTTAATATTATTTTAATATATAGTATAAAGTATATATATATACATATAATACATTAAAAATCAAACTTTTGGAAAAATTACCATTTTGCCCCCGAAGCTCCTTCTTCCCCGATCTTCACCCTCACCGCCGTCTGGTCGCTGCCGTGCCGATTTCTTGACGTTGGTGTGCCATCCGGTGTGCCACCACCTTCCCCAGCCTCTTCCGCCGCCTGTGGTAGCCGTTTCCAACTCTTGGAAGTCGGTTTTGGCCGGAGAAGCCGAAACTTTGGCCACCGTCGATCACGTCGATTTCGGCCACCATTTTCGACACCACCAGTCTCTTTCTTCTCCTTGAGCTCCGGTGAGTGTGATTCTAGCTTTGGTTTGAGCTGAAATGGTCTAGAATTGCTTAGGTTTCGAATTTTCAATTTCGATCACATTAGGGTTTTTGATTTTTTTGAGCTTCTAATTGATTGATTCATGAAAACTCCCTTCACAAATGTTGTTCCTAGTAGCTTAATCTACATGTATGAATTTTTGGAGATTTTTTGGATTTTTGGGTATTTTTGAATATTTAATATTATTTTCTAATTTTCGGAAATTAATTATTTAAATTATGAAATTGTGTTTTATGGTTAAATTAGGTGTTGAAATGAATTATAGGAATTTATTTGGAATTTTTATGAATTTCTAAGTATTTATTTTGAATTATTGAAGTTTATGGAATTTTGGGAAAATTAGGTTAAATGTGTTTTCATTTGAAATTAATGGGTTAATTGAGTTTAATTATTGATATTATTGATAAATATGTTGAGAAAATAAAATTTAGATAATTTTATAATTTTTGGTGAATTTTTGAAGTAATTTTAATATATTTATATATATAGGGGTATTTTGGTAATTTTACACAAAATTGGATAAAAATGTAATTTAATTGGTTTTAATAGTTATTTAAGGTATAAAAATAATTTCTACAAATTATTTAGTATTTTTACTAATTAAAACTATTTTTCGTGAATTATTTTTAATTATATATATAATATACGATTTTACTAATAAAATGAGTTTTTATCGATTTTTACTGTGTTTAAAGGTTAATTATGTAATTTCTATGTATAAAATGTATTTCTATGTTATTAGGGTATTTTTGGTATTTCTGAAATTATTTTGTGATTGTGGACCCCGGTCGGTGGACTGTAGTTTGGAGTCCGACCGTGAGATTTTGATTGTGCTCTGTGTAGATTTTCGAAGTGTATTTTTTTGCAGGGTCAGCTCTACTCTTTTGAGTAGAGAGATGTCCGTTTTACAGGGGAGGTTCTACCGAATTTTAGGTAGAATTCTCGTAAAACGTGATGTCCAGTCGAACCCTAATTCTGTTTCCGTATTTAATACTCTAGATCGAATTCTAGGATTTCTGTTAGGCTTATTCTAATGTCGGTTATTTATTGCTTGTTTAGTTGCGCCGAGACCGAGGGCTAGTGGACCAGGCCCGTCGGATCCATCTTGTGGAGCGCATTAGGGTGAGTTACTATACTATATATATATGCTTAGGATGCATGATTTAGAAATGCATATTTTATGTTGATTAAATATGCATAAATAATTTGATTATTTCTTAAGTCATATTTAGTTTATTTTGGTTTATTTTTGGTATATATTAAATTATATGCATGTTTTGTTAATAAATTATATTTAAAAATGTTTTTAAATATATTTCTAGTTTAATTTATAATTTGATTGGAATTATTCGACGTATATATACTCAAAATATACCTGGTTTACTTTTGGTATATTTCTAGTATATATATGGTTTATGTTGATATTTTATTGAACTTCATGCATCATTTATTTTTGTGAATGAATGTTTTATATTATAATGATGAAGGATATCAATAGAACGTGCTATCTAGTGGGCAGTACTAGAACCGAGTACGTACCGGTACGCCTATAGTATTTAGGCTATAATACTAACTTATTTGTGGATATTGATTGGTTATGATTATTTGATGTGTGAGATGTGTTTTGGGTGTGATTGCTGGAGCTCGGTTGACCAAGTGTCTCGGGGCCAATCACACTGGCAATCAGACTGCTGGAGCTCGGTTGACTTAGTGTCTCGGGGCCAGTCTACTGTCTAAATGGATTAAGTGGATATCTTTGGATTAAGTGAGCCTGTGTGGCTAGAGTGTTGTCTAACACTGTTTTCGAGGTTGCGATATTCTAGGGTTCTATGTGATCCTTCATAAAAGATGATTTTCAATAAAATATATATAAAATGATTTTATTGCATCTGTGTGTATTTGCCTGTATATATATTAGATATATATATACTGTTGATTGTATGCATTGTCATTTAGTGTGTATGTATATATATTGTAGTAATTCACTCAGTGAGGTTTGACTCCCCTCCGTTGACTATTTTTCAGGAGAGTTAACTTCTTCAGACCTCAGTAGCAGGTCTATACGCCGGATTTCTTCCACCCCGGCTTCTTTGTGTAAACTATTTACTTGAGTCTTATTTTTATAATCTAGACACTGCAGTAGTTGTGAATTAAAGTATGGGATTTCATGTATTTTATTTAAAGAGATGTATTATATTGAAACTGGATTTGTACTGAAAGATTTATATATATGAGATGAGATTTGATTTAAATCCAGTGATGAGAATGTTATTATTATATTTATGATTTTTATTTCCGCTGCATATATATTACTGTTATTGTTATTATTGCATGTTTTATTTTATTTTTAGGCTTGCTACGGGTTCCGGATTCGAAAGAATTCCCGTTCCCTAGCGCCGGTCATGGCCCCTGTTTTGGGTCATGACAATCAGGGTCAATCAAGCCGACAGTAAAACTACAGGAGCTCGATTGACTTAGTGTCTCGATGTCAGTCCACTGTCCAAAAAATGAAAAAGAGAAATATTTTGGAATTAAGTAAGCTTGTTGGCTTGTGAGATTCAATGATCGAGATTGTGGAATATTTTAGGGTTCTGCTATAACTCTTCACCTAAAAATGTTTCTGCATTTATTATTATATAAAAGTGAATTTTAGCATCTGTATGAAATATGAAATATATATATATAATGATATTTGATTGTATATAACTTTAAGTTGCATAGATACATATTATAATAATTCAGTCAGTAAAGTCTGACTCCCCTTAATATTTTTTTAGGATCTTCTACTTCATAACTTCCCTGTAGTACTCTTTGCCGGACCCTTTTCTCTCATATTGATTTATGTAAATATTGAACTGTCATCTTCTTATATTTAGTAATTACTGCAGTAGTGGTGTTGTTGTGGTTGTAGTGTATTGTATTAATTAGAGATCCTGTATGAAGATATTTTTATGATGTTATCATATAAAAGATTTATTTTATATTAATTAAAATTTCAATTCTGATCTATTTTCGTATTTTTATTGTATGTATTTTTATTTTTAAACTTGCTACGGGTCCAGATTCGAAAGAATTCCCCTTTCCTAGTGTCGGTCATAACTCTTCAATTTGGATCGTAACAAAAATAATTAAACAGAATTATTACAATAATATTTTCTCACTTTTATATTTAATTATTTTACAGTTTTTATTATATTAAAATTATTTAACTAATTATTTTAAAATATGTATATATTATTTACAATCTCTAGTTTGGGCAAATTGACATCTAATATTTTCTCATTTTTATATTTAATTATTTTACAGTTTTTATTATATTAAAATTATTTAACTAATTATTTTAAAATATGTATATATTATTTACAATCTCTACTTTGGGCAAATTGACATCTAGTATTTAGATTATTGCAATCACATATTTTATTATTGTGATTAAATCTAAATGAGTTTAAACAATATTTTAGTTAAAAGTTCAATTAATCGTAACTATTTTAATAAAATTGTAATTTTACTTTTATTGATTTACTAAATTTATTTTTATTTAATTTTAAAAATAATTTTTTTTTTATAAATTAGGAAGTTATATAATTTTAGCATTGATAGATATAAAGAGTAGCCATCCCTTTTCAAATTGACAGCAACAATAATCAAACTCTGCATATCAGGATGATTTTTGAATATAAATAATCACTTGACTACTTTCTTATTAACAAAAATAACTATTTTTATTATATAATATATGTAAATATAAATTCTTTAATCTTTAATTAATAAAATTAAAAATTATATCGCATCATTTTTTATTTATTTTTTATTCATTTTTAAAATGCAAAAAAATCAAATTTGTAAACATATCATATAGTTTTTGAAAGTAGAAATAGAATTAGACTTTATATAACCATTCACCACCAAACCAAAACATTGAAGAAAATAATAATTGGTTTACTGTATAATTTTACCTCTTAACTTTACACGATTAATTTATGACATTCTTTAATTTTTATTATTTTCTATCTAACTTTTAAAATTTTATTTTAATTTTTTTAAAATTAATTTCAAAACAACATAAATAAAATTTAAAACTAATATTAAAAAGTTAGACTAATATTAATTTTAATTATATTTTTTATTAAATATTATTTTAATGTGTGTAAATTTTTCTTGTATTCATATTAATATTGATTTATAAAATATTTTAACTTTATGTATCATAAGAGTTAAATATATTTAAAATAATAGTTTAAAAATTGAATAATATATTAACAATTAATGAGCGTTAAAGATTATTGACATTTGATGAATAAAAAAAAATAAAATAGAGCCCCCCCTTTTTAGTTTTTACCCGTGTCGCACGTGCAATTTTCTCAGGATCGAACCGTACAATTTAATCTGGAACTTTCCATTTAAAAGCCACCTTTTTAGACTCTTTTTATCTGTACGTGCCTCTAACTAGCGCGTTACATTTACTCTTCTCCTTTTGTTTTGTTCCCTTTTTGACGTTTTTTTTTTTAATGAGAATCGAGGAAAATGCCTAAACAAAGAAAAACTACAATGGGATTTGCTGCACCGCATCTGTCATGTGCCAACAGTTTTGAACTTTGAAGGTCTAAATAAGTCGAGCTTTTCGATTACTTCATACTTAAATCTATCATTATATTTAGTATTTATGAGCTTAAATAAGATTAAATGAATTAAAAAATTTTAAAATTTAAAATTTAAAATAAATTATTTACAAATAAATTATCATAAAATAATAATCTGATTTAATAATATATTATTTAAATATCTTTTACATTTAGTATAAATAAAATTTTTTTTATCATATATTTAAAATTAAATTATTAATATATAAAAATTATAAATTAATATATAAACTCTTTAATAAAATTAAATTTTATATAATTTAAACTCAACTTATAATCCCATTGAGCTCTAAAACAGTCAGTGAGAAGCTATGCTAAATGCGCTTTATGTGCATGTGATGTGGCCCTAGTTTTTTTGGGAAGAGACGTACACGCCAACACGTTGCACGCAGGAAGTAACTGGGAAACAGCCCAATGCTACTCTTCTTCATCGTCTAACAAATTCTTTGATAAGTCAATAGGCAATAGCTAATTTCCTAAAAAAAAAAAGGAAATTGAGATTGAATTAATTTAAATGAAAATAATTAACAACCAATTTTACTTTTACTGCAATGATATTGTTTTCTTTATGTAATCAAACATTTTTTTCTTTTAATGCAAATTTTATTTTTCAAAAATTGCTGTATTTTTATTATTTAAATATTTAATTTCACTGCAACTTCTTATTATTTAATTAGGAATACAACAAGTTTAAATTTTTTAATATACAAAATTCATTTACTTAGAAGTTAAAAATTTTAATATTAATCATGATTGATATACATCATACACTAGATAATAATATCCTATTAATTATTTTGAAAGAAAAAATTATCGATGTCTTTTCTTACCTTTTAATCTTCTGATTTGAAGGAAAAAAAAAAATCAATTACCTCCTATCTCTTTTATCTCTTCAATAAATAAGTTTTTTTTTTTTGTTATTGTCAGTCATCTCTTTTTCTCTTTATTTTATGAATAAAAAATGTTTTTGTCACTCCCCAGTCATTTCTTAGACACACAGTTATTATCATTGTTGTTTTATGTTTTATTTTTTTTATCTGCATTTAATAAAATTAAATCCCTAATTTATTTGTTTTTAAACTTCTCAAATTTCTATTCATGAATTTTTCTAATAATTTTATGAAATTTTGGTGATTATTATTTCTAATAGAACTCAATTAAAAAATTAATTTACAACTAATTAATAGCATAGAGTAAATAAATAAATTATCCAACGGTTAAATTATAAATTAAAATAATTTTATTAACATTATTGAAAAATAGTGATACAAAAATTTTATATTTTTAATAAAAATTTATTTTAATACTTTTTAATTCTATTTTTATTTGTATTGTTCATTAATTAAAATATACTTTTAATCTTTTATTATTATTTCTTTTGGTCAAAAACTTTTAATCTTTTATTGAATGAAAATTTTATTTAATATTTCGTTTAATTTCAATTATCTTTTAAAAAATTAAATTTATTTCATTTTAATTAATATTTTTAAATTATCAATAAAAAATATATTTTTTATAATTTTAGAATAAATTTTTTAATAAATTAATTATAATTCATATTAATTTTTAATATATTTTTTAAAAATTATATAATTATTTATATCTATAATTATATTTATTAAATATAATTTTTAATTTTTATGATAATACCTCAAACAACAACTAAATGAAACAGAGAGTATTAATCAGTAAACGTCTAAAATTCGTTCAAAATCTCAAGTGTAAAATGCACCAAAATAAAGCATCAATTTACTGAGCTATACTCAGCAGGTTGGGGGAAAAGTCGAATAAATGGCAAAACTCGTTTTTTTTTTTTAAAGAAATGGGAAACACGTGGCAAGCAGATAGTTAGTTGCAATACGTCACGACCACCTCGAATTTAATTCCGACAAAACTGGGTTTGTCTTTAAATACCCAAACGCATCGTTCTTTCTCTTCTCCTTCTTTTGATCATTTTCTGTCTCTTGGCTTTCTTTTTATTTACTACAAAAAGAATTAAATTACATTAAATCCTCTCGAGGCGATAATCTCAAGCTGATTCAGATCAACTCCTTCATCGATTTCCTCATCGTCCGTTGAATTTCTCCTCGTCGGCGGCGGCAGCACCACCACAACCACCAGCGTCAGCTCAACTCTCGTGATTCTATTGGTTTGATTTTGATTTTTGTCGCGACACAGCATCATGAATCCTGAATAGTAAATCTCTAATCTCGAATCTTTCTTTAATTAATTTGGATCTCGTTTCGATTAGATTAGATTAATTGTTTGTTTAATCATTCCCTCTAAGGTTAATGATTGATGTAGTTAATTACTTTTTATTTGATTTTTGTTTTAATGTTATAGATCTAGGTGATTTTGAGTTTTGATGAGTTAGATTCATTAGTTTTTGGCGATTGATCTTGTTATGGTTGTTAACTTAAATTAAATTAAATTATTATAATTATTATTATTTGTTGCAGCGATTATTTGTTCAAGCTGTTGCTGATAGGAGATTCAGGTGTTGGTAAATCTTGTCTGCTTCTTAGGTTTGCTGTATGTAATCTGTTTCATCACTTTGATTTGATTTTAAATACTGAATTTTATTTGCTGAGTTTGGTTAATGGTCTGATTTTATTTAATTATGGTTTTGGTTTTGACTACAGGATGATTCATATCTGGAGAGCTACATCAGTACCATTGGAGTTGACTTTGTAAGTAATTCTTTAGTTAGTTATTGAATTGTATGTATATATATGTGTGTGTGTTGTGGGTTTGGTTATTTTATTAGATCTTACAATTGTAACTTACTCTCATTAAAATTTGTTGAATTATTTGTAGAAAATCCGAACTGTGGAGCAGGATGGGAAAACTATTAAACTCCAAATTGTAAGTTATCAATCAGATCATCTCTTTTTACATTTGATTTTTGTAGCATTTAACATAGAGGACTTGTACAGAAGAATAAATCATGTGTAAGAGTTAGTTCAATTTGAATTAAATTTCTGCAAATTCAAGGGGTGATTTCTATTCTTTTTCTAAATGCTTTTTGTCTTTCTGAATTCGGAAGAATTGGACTTCTTTAGCAAATGGAGTTCTCGCACTTTTAGACTTCCCAGATACACACTTTTTGTTTTTAATGATAATTGTACTTGTGGAAGTGATTATGAGACTTTGAGTTGTTTCTTGTTGGTGTTATATTTAATCAATTTAGTTTCGTTTTTGTTTTAAATGGAATTTTATGCTGCATTAGTAGGGTAATGCATCAGAAGTTCCTAAACATCTTGCCTTCTAACTCCCGTGAACTTGCAGTGGGACACAGCTGGGCAAGAACGCTTTAGGACAATTACAAGCAGCTACTACAGGGGAGCCCATGGCATTATTGTAATTCCTTGATATTCTTTTTTCTTTCCTACTTTATGCAAATGCTTGTTGTGCTTCTCTTATGGGATGCTCTAATTCTGATGGCTTTGTGGTTAGGTTGTTTATGATGTCACGGACCAAGAGAGCTTCAACAATGTTAAACAATGGTTGAATGAAATTGACCGTTATGCAAGTGAAAATGTGAACAAGCTTTTAGTTGGTAACAAGTGTGATCTTACAGCAAACAAAGTTGTCTCCTATGAAACTGCAAAGGTAATATCGGTTGTGCAGATTCTTGTATTTTCTTTTCTATTTTTTTCTTGAAAATGGTTTTGGTTCAGTCTACTTGTAAATAACTTATGGAAGCTTTATGAAAATACCTCCCCTGCATTTTTCTTCAGGCATTTGCTGATGAAATTGGGATCCCCTTCATGGAAACAAGTGCTAAAAATGCCACAAATGTCGAGCAAGCTTTCATGGCTATGGCTGCTGAAATTAAGAACAGGTGCTTTATGCTTTATCATTTTTTTCTTATGTTATATTACATAGTTTGAAGAAAAGTGAAGTGGAATTTACATATGTGCTAGTTTGGAACGTGATCATAAATCGAATCATGCACCCATACAGGGTGTTCTAACTATAGATGTTATGCCACTAATTTGTATTGCTGATTAATTTTTAATTTGTGATCATCTGACTTTATTGTGGTTTTGGTTCTTAACTGCAGGATGGCAAGCCAACCAGCAATGAACAATGCAAGGCCCCCGACTGTGCAGATCCGAGGACAGCCTGTCAATCAGAAGTCTGGTTGCTGCTCTTCGTGAAAGGAATCCAGTTTTAGTGTCTTGGGATGTTCACCATGTTCTTTGTGGCATGTAAAACTAGTTCTTTCTTAATGCTTAGATAAAAAAAAAAATTATTTGTTCTGGTTGCTCTTTCTAATCAGTTGTTCAGCACTGCTAAAACTTCCATTCTTTTAAATGTAATTTGATTTTAAAAACATTTGTACAAATTAGGAGTATTGGTGGATACCAGTGTTCGTCGCATTCTGTTTGTCATCTGCTACCCCATGTTGCATTTTTACTGTGCTAACGATTGAAAATTACTATTTTCATCCAGAATTAATTTTTTTTAAAAGAAAATTCATATTTTCCATATATTTATAGAAAATAAAAAAAAATTTAAAAATTATTTTGATTACATCTAGTAATAGCAAACTCATTAAGAGAAGTATTGAGGATATCTTCAGTTTGATTGATTCATAATAAAAATCCGATAATGAAAAAGTATTGAGTTTAAAATATTATGAAAGTACGAAATTTCTCTAAATAAATTTGGAAGCTCCAAACATCAAATTGAAGCCCAAGCCCATCGTCTTTATAATAATCCGAATTTTTAAATTATTTTATTTTAAAATAGAATATGCATTGTTAATAATTTTAAAATAATAATTAATAATTTTATTATCTTTTAAATTATTATTATTATTATTTTTACGTTTAATTAATATTTTCTATGTAAATGTATGACTTTAAATTCATTATTTTGAAAAATATTATTTTATTAATATTTAATTTGGTGCATAATATTTTAATATTATTATTTTAATAAATTACATTGTGTGAATGTATTTCATAAGTTAATATATACATATATCCACATATATAATTAATTAGGGTTTATTATTAATTAAATGTGTGTGTATTGTTATTTTATTGAGTATAATATATATAAATATGGGTATATATATATATATTTGTGCATGTGTATATTTAAATGTGTGGTTTAGATATACACACACATTATTTTATTATTATAAGGTTATAAACTATAGTGTATAATAATATATATACATATAATATATAATATATACATATACAATTAACAAAACACCTTTCCTCTCTCCTTTTTTCCGATCACCCCCTCCCCTCACGTCTACCGTTCGTTTCTTCTCCGGTCAGAGTGCTTCCTTGCCTTCCGCCGCCTTCAACCTCCATCTCCGGCGCCGTTTGAAACTTTAAAAGCCGAAAAATCCGAAATCTTCTCCTCTTCCGTTCTCCTCCGTTCGACCACCAAATTGGACATTTCTAGTATCATTGGACTCCTGGAACTTTGAGGAGGAGGATTCCAAGCTTCTTTTAGCTTGAAAACGCAATTTGGTAAGGTTTCTAGTTTGATTTCATTTTTGGCCATTCTTGGGTTTTTAATTTTTTTTTTTTGATTATTTTTGCTTGATTCATGAGAAATTTCTTTACAAATGTTGTTCCCCTTAGCTTAATCTACGTCCCATAATTTTTGTATGATTTTTGGGAATTATTTTGATTTTTGTGAATTTTTTATTATTTTATTATTATTTTAGTAAATTAATTAAATAAATTATGAAATTGTGATTTTTGGTGTTATTGGTGGTTAATATTAATTTTAGAATTTAGTTTATAATTTTTGTGAATTTTATGTGATTTTTATAATTATTTTTAGTTTATGTCAATTTTGAAAATATAGGTTATATATATGTTTTATTAGTAATTATTGGTTAATTAAGTATGTTTGTTGATTTTAATGAATATTATGTTGAGAAAATAATTTTTTTGTAATTATATAATTTTTATCTAATTTTTGAATATTTTTAGTATTTTATGTGTATTTTTATATATTAGGGGTATTTTGGTAATTTGGTGATAATTTTAGTTGAATATTAAGTTTAATTGGTTTTAATATTATTTGAAGTATAAAAATGATTTTTACAAACTATTTACTAATTTTAACTAATTAATACTATTTTTCAAAAATTATTTTTAAATTATATATAATATACTATTTTTGTAAATAAATGGAATTTTAGTAATTTTTAATATGTTTTTGAACTAATTAAGTAATTTGGATTTATAAAATGAATTTTTATTAATATTTGTGGAATTATTGAGAAATATCGATTTTAATAATATTATATTATTAATTAGGGTTTTTAAATAATTATTGGTAAAATAATTACTTTTGGTGTTTTAATACTTAAATTGCTATATTTTGATACTTAAAGGGTATTTTTGGTATTTATAGAATTTTAATATATTTTATTATATTTTGTTGTGAATTGTGGACCTCGGTAGGAGAAATTTGTAGTTTGGGATCCCGACCGAGGAGTTGTGAGAATTCTGGTTTGAAGTATACTTTTCTTACAGGACCAAATCTACTTTTTAAGTAGAAAGATGTCCATTTTACAGAGAAGGTTATGCCGAATTTTTGGTAAAATTCTCGTAAAATATGACATCGGGTCTAATTTCTATTCTCTGTCTGTGTTAGTAATCCCAGATCGAGTCTCCAGAAGTTAAGTTAGATTTATTTTGATTTTTGTGTTATTATTTTATTGTTAGTTACGCCGAGACTGAGACCTAGTGAACCAGGCCCGTCGGATCCATCTCGAGAAACGCACACCTGTGTGAGTTGTTATTTTATATATGTGTGCATTTAGGTTGCATGTTTTAAAAATATATGTTTTAATTGTATGATTTATGCATAAATGACTTAATAAATGCTTAAGTATATTCTAGGTATATTTTCAGTATATTATGAAATAAATGCATGTTTTTCTTTTTAATTAAATCTAGATTACTTTCAAATATATTATTGGTTTAATTTAATATAGTCCATGATTTATTTGAATTGATTTTACGTATGTATACTTGAAATCTACTTAGTTTATTTTAGATATATCTCTAGTATATATATATATGGTTTATGATGTTATTTATAATGATATCATGCATCATTATTTTATGAATGAATTGAGTTATTTTTAATGAAGGATATCAATAGAACGTGTTTCTTAGTGGGGAGCACTAGGACTGAGTACGTACTGGTACGACAATAGATTGTAGGTTAAATTACTAACCTATTTGTGGAACATGACTTGATTGATTTAATTGTTGTGTGAGGTGAATGAGAGTGTGATTACTGGAGCTCGGTTGACCTAATATCTCGGGACCAATCAAACTGACAGTCAGACTGCTGGAGTTAGATCGACTTAATGTCTCGGGGCCAGTCTACTGTCAATAAAGATTAAGTGAATTTATTTGGAAACAAGTGAGCTTGTATGGCTAGAGTGATGTCTGTTGTTATTTGAGGCTGCGATCATTTAGGGTTCTATTTGATCATTCTTAAACTAATATTTTTAAGTATTATAAATAAAGTGATTTTCAGCATCTTGATGTACATGTCTATATATATATATATATATATATATATATATATATATATTATACATATGATTGATTGCATTTGACATTTAGTAATGCGTATATATATATTATAACAATTCACTCAGTGAGGTCTAACTTCCCTCAGTTAATGTCTTTACAGAAAAGTCCTCTTCTTCAGACCTCAGCAGTAGACCTATTAGCCAAATTTCTTCCGCTCCGACCCTATTATGTAAATCACTTACTTGAGTTTTATTTTGTATTCTAGACGCTGAAGTAGTAGTTGTATTTGATTCTGTCGAGAGTTGTATTTGAATTTATGCATGTATGAGATTTTAATTCAGAGTGTTTCTTTGAAGATCTCTATTAAGAAATTTTATTTATAATATAAGATGAGATATTATTTTATTAAAGGAAGTTGAGGAATTTATTTTATTATTTGTGATTTAACTTTCATTGCATAAATATTTTATTTATTTTATTTTTTTGCATGCTTTTCTTTTAGGCTTGCTACGGGTTCTGGATTCAAAAGAGTTCCTATTTTCTAGCGCCGGTCATGACCACCTGTTTTCGATCGTGACAGTCTTTTAGGCCACAGGTCTAAATTTGACTTAGGTGAAGAGGCGATCGCCTCCTTACCTTGAGAATCAATGAGGCGACGTCTTTTCATAGCCACCCTTTATAGTATTAAATGTCATTAATGACATCAATTGAGACCTACCTGCTTTGGATTTAAGACGTTTCTGTACATAAAAGAAAAGAAAAAAGGCAAAAAAACAGAGAGAAGAGTATAGGGAATGATGAAAAACATGAGGGAGAGGATAAGAGTCGTTTTATTGGGAATTGGAGAGGCTTTAAAAGAGAGAGAGTGGGCATAAGAGAGGGTGGACTTTTTTCGAGACTTTTGGACTTTTCTGGAGCAAAAAAAAAATCTTTAAGTTTAGAAAAAGAAAGAAAAGGAAAAAGGAGAAAAAAAAAGGAAGAAGAGAAAGAAGGAGTGGACTTTTGGACCAAAAGGATTTGATTTCTTGAAGAGAAGGAGAACTTCCTTACATTCCAAGCACCCAAGTCAACCAATCAAGCTCCGAGAGCTGAGTTAGAAACATCAACTTCGTTCAAATCAAATAAACTCCCTATTTTCAAGTTTTAAGTTCTTTTTTTCCTTCAAAATTTTAAATTTATTACTTTCTTACTTGTTTTCTTGAGTTTCATTGCTTATTTGAGGTCATATGTAAAGCATGATTGCATGAAAGATTGAGTATTAATTGTTAATATCTGTATATTCATGTTAGTTTTTGTTTATTTGTGTGAATGTTTGAGTCTCTTTGAGTCTAAAAAATGTAGCTTGTTTTTGTCTCTATTGAAGAGACGACATCTCTTCATAAAGACATCACCCCTTCATGCAGCGGCGATGTAAAATTACCTCTTGGTCAAGAAGCAACACCTATTTGCCGCTTCATCAGAATCTTACACAATTTTGTTTCAATTTTAATGCTTATTTTGTATAATTTGCATGATTTCTATTTTTGTCTTGTTACATATATTAATTTATACATGATTACTATGTTGTTTAATATTATTATTTTATAAATATTATTGTGTTATTTGTGGACTATTTTGTGATTCTATTTTTATTTCCCATGAATGTTATTTGTTGATTATTTTTGTAAGGTAATATTGTTGTTTTGTGAGATAGGATTAATTTCTATTTGCTGCATGAATTATTTAGTAATTTTTAATTATCAAATAGTTATTCCATTAATTAGTTACTGAGAGGTTTTATTTGTATAATTAATTAATTTTGTTTTTTTATGTATGGTTTATTTTCTGTTTATTTTATATTTTCTTTGTATAAAATGTTGTAATCCTTAATTTCTTTCCCTCTTCATTTGGAATGTATGGTTGTAAATTATTATTAGTTGTTTTATTTATATTGAGTGTAGCTATAAGTATGAAATGAGATTAATGTGCAAACTCATACTAAAATATAAAATTGGAAATGATTGCAATTCACATTAAATAAGAAAATAATTTAATAATCAACGTTAATAAAATATGAAATACATACAGAGGTCAACCGTAAGGTTGAATGAGTATTCTAAAAGCCCATATCCAATTTATGAATCCGATATCTGATTATGGCTTATGGGAACCTCTGTGAAATTCAATTGTTGTACAATATGTTCTGACTTTTATTCGGAAGGCAACTCCATCTCTATTTTGAGATTCGAGCCCATTTTATATTTTCTAATGGACCATGAGCTCATATTGTGTTATGATCATCAAATACTTGGGCACACGCTTGACATCGCTGCTCATTGATATCAAAGCATATGAATAAAAAAATTTCTAACTTTTTATAATTTTAGACTAAATTGAGATTTAGGAATTAAAATAATTTTTAAAAGAAATTTAGAGAATTAAAAATTTTTAACGATACTTTTTAAAAGAAAAATAAAAATTAGATAATAAAAAGAAATAAATTAAAATTTAGTAACTAAAGTTTAATAAATGTAAAGTTGGATTAACACGAATCCATTTTATCCACAATTTCCCCTTATAAGAACACCATTTTTCTTCTATGAACCCCTATCCATCACACACGTGTGAACTAACGCAAAATGCGCCTTTTCTTTTTAATGATTTTAGTTTTTTATTGATTCACGAGTTTGCTTGTCTAGTCTCCAGCTCTCTCTGCTATTCTTTAGTAGGCAAAAACTTGCACGCGTAAAGGCGCATGAATTTACCAAAACCTTCTTTATTGTAATGAGCTCTTTTTATATTATAATTGCTATTTCTTCCTTGTGGTAGACTATTGGAGTCTTGTGGATGAACCTGACAAAAATTCCATATTCTATCATCTTTTTTTCTTTTACCTATATTATTATTATTATTATTATTATTATTATATATGAAATGAAAATTATTTCTTTTTTAATTATTATAAATAGAATTTAACTTGTATTTTTATTTTAGATAAATAATATATATTTATTACTTAAATAATATATGTTTATTCATCTTTATTTATAGTTTCATTAATTTTCACCTACGCCTATAAATTTATTAATATTCACTTACATATTCATTAAACTTTATCTGCAGGTTCATTAATAATTCTTTTTAATTTTATTACAAATTTTAAAAGTATTTTTATCCATCAAAAAATTATTTTTTTTCTTTTTATTTTATTAATTACAGCAATTTAATTTAGTTTTTTATTCATAATTTTAATCAAACTAAAAATTTTATTCATTAAAAAATTATTTAATTTTTTATTTTTTAATTATAATAAATAAATTTTTACTTGTATTTTTATTTTAATTAAATATTATAAGTTCATTACTTAAACAGTATAGGTTTATAAAATAAAATATATAGATCATTAAATAAAAAAATTAAAAAAATAACTTTAACAAACAAAACATTAAAATTATGATAAACCTCCAATTAATAATAAATAAACTTCTACATTACAACTAATGAACCTATATACACAAACTAATGAACATGAAGTTATAACTAATTAAGAACAACAATAACTATTAGTTTTCAGAATTTAAACACATCAAATTAAGAACAGCAAATGCAGAAGCAAATAGAACCCAACAAATGAAACAAGATTACATGAAGAGCTGATATTTGAAAAAATGAAACTAATGACTTTTGTCTGCTTTCAAAAAGTCGCCCACCTTGGGTGGAGAAGGCCTTATCTCCATAAACCAAGTTTGTCATGGTTGGACAGACACAGTAGATGGAAAGATGTTTAAAAAAGAGAGAGGCGTGTTTTCATCTCTGGTACGTGTAATGACCCTTAGTTCATGTTGTTACATGGATAGAGGTCCAGGTCCATAATATAATTTGCCTAAAGAATACCTGGAACTTGAGTCCTTAGTTTTGAGCTCTCTTTCCAAAAAATTTGGTAAAAGAATTCTCTGGCAGTTTGGTAAAAGAATTCTCTTGGCAGTGGAGGCTATGATGAGTATTCACATGTGAGTAGAGTCTGCGGCATAACTTAGCCGCTTGTGATATTTGAATGAGCCAGGGCCACCCTATTTCACAGCAATACTTCACCCTTCTGCCTCTACAAAATTTTCAAATACTTCTTGTACTCTCGAGTTCCCCAACGGTGCCTACCCAGCATACGTTTGCAAGCATGCATGCTAGATTTTAGCAATAAAGCTTGCCTATGGACTTCTGATGCGTATCCTATCACCTGATACGAATTCTCGAACCACATGATATTTACTCTGATGCTATTTCATAACATAATCAATCTTTGTTTGGCACCAAACTTGACCAACGTATTCCTTATGTCCTATGGATCAAAGACTTTAGATCAGGAGGAACATGTTCATGTACTCCGTCTGTCCTGCAAGTAAAAGAAATTCTTGGCAAATATCATTCGGGCACCGGTAATATATGTGATGTGCTCGCCGGCATACCTTCAACAGATTTGCCGAACTGAGGACCTACCAGTAATCACCACAGGAGCATAAACCATCCTTGAAATGATGAAACCTTATACTATCTCTGACAATAATTTCTCTTCTTTCTATTGCTGATATGTACTTTATGGCAGAGTGGCAGTCCCCACATACTCGTAAATTTTTGAAAATCCGGATTGGAGTCCTTAATGGCAATTTGATTAGGCCGTAAGCAATTGCTAGTTTCTCACTGTGCCACAACAAGAGTTGCTCTTTCTGCTCTTCCCCCACATCATGTAGTGCAAACTCAAGATTTGGAACATATCCTGCCAACTTCATTTTCTTGTCTAATTCATTCAATTTCTGGTGTATTAAAGCTAGTTCTGGGTGCGCCCGATCACCTGATCTGAACTTGTGAACTACACTCTTAATTTCAAGCCAACTACACCCAGGTATCTTCACTATCTTGTTGATTTTCATCGATTGCCTAACCTTGGCAACATTGTCCCATTTGTTCAGAGATGCATAAACATTTGCAAGTTGCACATAACCAGTCGCACTTGTTGGATCAAGATTAAGTAAGTTCTTGGCAGCAAACTCAGCTATCCCAGTATTTTTGTGTACTCTACAAGCACCCAAAAGAGTTCCAAATATAGCAACATGAGGTTTAAAAGGCATAACTTTTATCAAATCTACAGCCTCGTCTAATTTACCTGCTCGACCAAGAAGGTCAACCATACATGTGTAGTGCTCCGGCCTAGTTTCAATTCCATAATCATTCATCATTGAGTGAAAATACTTAAAGCCAAGGTCAACAAAACCTGCATGGTTGCAAGCCAGTAGTACGGCAACAAAGGTGATCCAGTCTGGTCTAATTCCTTTCTTTCTCATTTCATCAAACAAACTTAGAGCTTTCTCACCTGCGCCATGTTGAGCATAACCGGAGATCATAGCATTCCAAGTGACTATATCCCTCCTTGTAAGCTCAAGAAATAACTTCCATGCATCCTCTAAATCGCCACATTTGCAATACATGCTAACCAATGATGTACCAGCAGTTGTATCACTGGCCAGCGGAGACTTAACAACTCGCTGATGAACTTGCCTTCCTAGCTGCAAAGCAGACAACTCACTACATCCTAACAAAATGCTACTCAAAGTTGATGGGTTAGGCCGAATTCCAGACACCATCATTGTTCTAAACAGCTTTACAGCATCCTCAGCTCTAGAATTCTCAGTATAACCGGCAATCATAGCATTCCAGGTAACCACATTATCAGTTGACATCTCTTTGAACAATCTCTCCGCCAACTGAATCGATCCAAATTTCATGTACCCGGTTATCACAGCTGTACAAGCCACAACATTCTTAACCGGCATTGTTTGAAACAATTTTAAAGCTGAAGTTAAATCCCCACATGCTACATACCCTGAAATCATAGCATTCCATGTAACGACATTTTCATTGGGCATTTTCAAGAACAATTCATGGGCTTTCTCCATTTGCCCATTCTGGGAAAAACCCGATATCATTGTATTCCAAGAGGCTGTATCTTTATTGGGTATCATGTCAAAGAAAGATTGAGCTCTTTCCATGTTAGAATTATGTATATAACAAGCTAACATAGTGTTATAAGAGATCGTGTCTGGTACAGGTATTTTATCAAACAACTCACGTGCTTCACTCATTTTCCCACGCTTCTTTGAATAACCAGCCAAAATTGAATTCCATGTAACTGTAGTTTTAACTGTCATGTTATTGAAGAGTTCAATAGCAGAATCCAGGTCGCCTGATCTGATAAAACTAGTGATAATTTGGTTTGACAAAATGACATCACGGTGATGATATGGTGAGGATTTGTTCAAAAAATTACTAGAAGGAAGCAGCTGCGGGGTACCATTAGGTGGTCTGTTCGAATCACGGAATGTTTTAGGATGTGGGTTTTGGAGTGGAGAGGTGAAGAGTAAAGATTTATGATGTCTGGTATGAGAGAAAGTTGTGAAAGAAAGAGGAAAACGGGACATCTTTTTCTTGAAGAGTAAGGCATTACTGACCGAGTGATTTTATTGAACATGCAGGGAAGACGGGAAGACGTTTTTCTTTTGGCAAATTCAAAAGCATGGCTAAAACGAGTAGCTCCAGTTCGCACAAGTTACATAGACATGTAAAAAGTATTCGGTAGAACTCGATAAAAAAAATTCAAAGGCATGTGTTTTGTAAAAATAAAAACAGATAAAAATCTCTCAACAAAAATGAATATCCAAGTGATTCTGAACGTAATTTTCGAGTGCTGTTAATATTTGATTTCATGTCAAAGATGTATTAATTTCCTGTCCTTGACGAGTCTTTGGAAAGGAAAAACATATTCATTTAGAAGTTCCCTCGACTAGAGAGATTAAGATGTGAGAACTAAGAGTTTGTGATTGTGAACGTTGGTCAGGTATAAGATGAGATGGTCAACTAAATCATTGCTGTACCAGGTATCTATCCTTGAGACGAGATGGTCACCCAGTTCCTGCACTGGGTACCCATGACACCCAATAGGTTATTGAATGCATGAGCTTGTACACAATTAAGTATATTTGCATCAAGCTGAGCAGCCAGACCCTGCTGTTATAGCTTCTGAGCATTATCAACTAATGGTCTTCAAGATGCATGTTTCTTGGTTTTCTTTTATATCAGATTATAGGACATTTGCGTCGAGCTGCTTTAATCATATCCTTCAACAAATTATCCAACTTCCAAAAAAAACAGAGAAGAGGAGCAAACTAAACCCCTTTTTCGAAAGCAGGAATGGGAGCTGATTTTTTAAGCTTGAACCAACAACAAAGGTCATTCATTTCTCTTGAAGCAATAATGAAAATTAACACAACAGGCAAATAAATTTTAGAGGAAAAAAAACTATCAAAAGTGCTGTTGACCTACTACAAAACCAAAACTGATGCCACTACAGTCCAGGACGTAATAATAACTCCACAGTCCCTAATTTAAACAAAAAAAGAGGGGTGGTATGCATGCATACTATAGTCGATAAGAATACCAGGCAGACGCATGGAGGAATATCTAAAATTTACACCCAAATGACTAAATGTTAAAAGATGGTTCTCAATTCAGGAAATAAACTTTCCATGCTGTGACCTTTGACTCGAAACTCTTAACCGCAATGCAAAGGGATCCGACAAAGGGGAACCAATGCAACCATGCAAGACACACTGAGATCTCACTTGCCACCCAAGGTGGGGAACTGCCCACGATCTTCAATTGAAGGTGCTGCTGCATCTCTTGTGTAGCCTCCACTATATCCTCCTCTAGGGCCACGACCACGGCCACGGCCACGGCCACCATAGTACCTCTCCCCTTCAGCAGGCTTGAGGAACTCATTTATGCTCACAGCCTACATGCATATAACATATCGTTTTGCATTAAATAAAAAATATTAAGCTTATAGTTTCACAAAAACAGTTTCAGCTTATAAGTCACAAAATAAAAAGCAAAGCTCAAAACACCCATGGATGATGAAAATAAGAGAAATTATAGCTTTAGTGACAAAAAATAAGCTAAAAGGATAATCTCTAAAGCAACTGATCATAGTGTAACTGAGACCAGATGAACACAAAAAAATACAAGGATAATCTCTAAAGCTAAAAGGATAATCTCTAAAGCAACTGAACATAGTGTAACTGAGACCAGATTAACACAAAAAATACAAGAGGTTCAAGCATCTAAACATGTTAAGCACCTCCAGTAAAAGAATAGAAGCAGGAACAACTTAATGGTGTGCGTACCTTTTTGGCTTTGTCTTCCTTGTCAGCAGCATCCTTTCGTTTGTCCTTCTCAGAACCCTTAAAAGCATAAGGTTGCCAGTCAATAAGAGTATTTCACCTCTATCAAACAAAAAATTATCCGTCATTCAAGAATAATATTGTTCTCACCAGTTTAATAAAGATGTCATCATTGCTCTTCTTATTTGACAGCTGTAGCATACTGCCAAACTCTTTCACCACATCAACCTTTCTTTCCTCAGCCTTTGACACCAACAAAGATTTCTTCTTCTCTTCAAGAATTTTTTCGTACTCTTCCAAAGTCATCTCCTATTAACAAAAAGAACATGCATATTGAATATCAGCACAGAAGACAAAACATGCAAGCTACTATTAAACTTTACATGATTTCAAAATTCAGAAGCAAATCATGCAACACAATTATGGCTTATTCACTTCCAGCATTTTCAAGTACTTCGACAGACAGAAGAAACAACCTCGCTGACTCACCCAGCCCATTCATATGAAGCCAGATAAATTGTCCATGAACACAATCAACAGATTACAGCTAGCATACGTCTCAAACTCAATTAATTAATGAAGCATAGAAAAACAATTAACTTAGGCAACTAGGTTATTGAAGACATTGACTCTTGCGCATCCACACACAAGTCAAGTAGCAAAATTTTAAAAGCACATCAGCCTTCTGTGAAAACATGGCCCAAACTTAGTTAATTACAAAGAAATTTAACCTAGCCTTGATGAATCTAACGCCTTCATTTTAGCTTGCAATTGCCTGCACACTGATCCACATATAGTGAGATGGACATCAGGACAAACACAACAGCAATTGTGAAATTCCAACTTCTGAAAAAATTATCTACAACTGCAGCAAACAAAGCTAACAACCAGATCCATAAAAGATTGTGCACCTTGTCCTCAGTCTCCTTCTCTTCTGGAGCATCTGTGGGATTGTCCTTGTTGGCATCTGGAGCATCATCCTCTCCTGATGGTTTCTCAATAGCAACATTCTTTTCATTTTCAGTAACAAGTTCCTCAGTTTCCCTTGATTTACCCCAAAAAAAATAATATTAACACAGAAGGAGATAAACTACAACATTAAGAATGCTAGAAACTGATTGTATTAGTGGAATAAATTACTTACGGAGCAATTTCATCAGTAGGAGTTCCCCAATTACCACGACCAGCTCCTTCACGTTTGAACTCATTCCTGTTTAAATATAAATAATAAATACGAGAGACAAATTATAGATGTTGCCAATATAGGAAAATGCAAGCAATCCTCTTAGAATGAAATCATTGTTTCAATAACAATACTAACCCACGACCAGTACCACTGTGGCGGTCAAACAACCTGCGAGGGCGTTCACCTTCTCTAGCTTCACCATTGCTAAAATTACCTCGGCGACCCCCACGAAAGCCACCTCGAGGCCCACCATAGCTACGCCTCTCAGAAGGCTTTCCACCTTCCCCATCTTCAGATGGTTTGTAGCCACCAGAAAATCCATTGTTGCTGCCAAAGATTTCACTATTGTTTGATTCCCGGTCCCGGTTAAACCCACCACCACCTCCACGCCCACGGCCAGAGCCACGCCCACCACCTCTGCTTCCTCCACGTCCACCTTCAGTCTTTGCTTCTCTCACTGCTCAACAAAATAAACATATTTGAAGACGGGGAAAATAAGATGCACAACATGAACCTCCAACATATAGTGGCATGGTTTATCATTAACCGCACAATGCAAGCTACTAACAAAGACCGCTGTATAATCAATTTTAATACTATGCAAGTGTGCATATGCTTTGTCGGTGTTAATTTATCTTCTGAGCACATATGTTGAACAAATTAATTAATACCCAATCCAAAAATATGATGATCAGATACATAATCATCCTGTTAACTGCATGTTCAATTACAGTTATAGACCAGTAAAATTTAACTAAAACAGGCGTGGACATATATACATACAAGCCTCACTAAAAAAGAAACAATATTTCCAAATACAATACGACATTTTAAATCAAAATAAATCTCAAGAAACACACGGACATCCATTGATTTTATGACTCTTATCAATGCAATAGAACAAGAAAATTTCAATTTACAAAATTGTACCAATTAAATTCATTCAAATTGGCTAACTGACAAAGAATAGAAAAGCGTTAATAGACTTTAAATTCATCCATTATCTTCTCAACAAACAGAACTGAAAAACAAAACCCAATACTCAACAACTATCAAGCTATTAAAAAAAGAAAAAATCAAATAAAGTTCCTTTTCTTTTCTTTTCTTTTAACAAAACACACCCAGTACCAATAAGGGAAAAGGAAAAGAAATCAAAGCTCACCAGCCTGAGTAGGAGGAGGTGGCTTAGTAGGAAGCTTAGCCGGCTTAGCAGGCTGAGCTTGAGCTTGAACAGGAGCGGATGGCTTCTTAGGTTTCTCAGCAACCTTAAGCTGAGCTGCAGCGATGAGCTGCGTTGGGTCCTCATTATCATCGTCACCGAGAAGATCGAAAGGGTTCATTGTTGCCATTTCTTTGGATTGAGAAATCAAAAAAGAAAAGTAATAGAGAAGCTTGAAGACAGCAACCAAAGAACCCTTTAGAGCTTGAATAAAGCCATGGGATTAAAAGGGTATTGTTGGAATGAGAATTGGAGATATGGGTTGTGTTTGGATGGTTAGAAAATGGAGAAGAAAATGCAGAGAAAGAAAGAGTGTTGCAAAGAAGAAGAAGAAGAGTGAAAATGGAAAACCCTAGCCAATGCGGCAGAGAAGTCAGGGCGAAGTTCAACCTAATCTTAAAAACCCTAGTGGGGGTATGTTAGGGTATAATGTGGTGTACCATCTTATCGTGTAGTATAGTAATCTTTTTGGAAATTTTTGCTTTTTTTCTTAATAAAACTTTTTAAAAAATAAAGAAAATATATATGATAAATTTTTTTGATGGAATTACTTTATTATTTTCTTTTTGTTATAAATATATCGTTCTGTTAATTAATTATAAAAATTTTTAAAATGAAAAATAAATAAAAATAAAATTTTAGTTGACATATAAATTAATTTAAAAATATTTTTTTCATTTAATAAATAGATAAATATACTATCTCATTTCATTTTTTCATATATATAAAATATATTTTAACACCAGTATAATTTTTTTACATTTTCCATGTAGCATATTTCCTATTGTAATTTCTTAATTACCAAGCTATAATATGCCAAAAAATTTTGTGATGTAGATAGTATTTTTTTTCCTTTTATTTTTTTCTTTAAAAAATATGAGATAAAGATAATCTTGGAATTATTCAATATATGTATATTGGGTACTTTGGAATTTTCTAGTTAAGATAAGACAAGTGATGGAAATTTTTTATTTCTTTTTGTAAAGGATATAATTTGCTTAATTAATAATTAAAAAAAAAAAACACAATACAACGTACAGAAAATATGATTCCACAAAAGTTGCTTGTGGTTGCTCTAAAACTCATAAATATACAATTTATGAGATCCTTGTTACTAGAAGTCTAAAATAATTAAAGATTACATAATATTAAATATCATAATTATTAAATGTAAAAAGAAATCTTAGATAGATAACTTCCAAATATTATGTTCTCTAAAGAATTCACACACATGCCCTTCTTCCTCCTATTTCAAATGGGAAAAAAATCATTAATTTACATTTGGTTGTCTAAATTTCAATATAATATAATTAGAAGCAAAAATTATTCAATAACAAGTGCCAACAAAAGTAGTCATTTTGTATTTTATAAGGATTGGTTCAATTATTAGAGTTCAATTATTATCGAATTTACTCCATATTGTAATCATGCATTTGAATTGTGTAATAATATATTTTCTTTAGGAAATAACTAATCAAATATTAATTAAATGATTATCTTTCTTTTATTATATTATATATATTTTTTTTTTATTTCCAAGTGTATATCCACATAGCATATATTATCATCTATCACGTGAAGTCCTGATAAGATAAACATTGGGATGAAGCCAAGTTCCAGTTCAAGAACAACTTAACAACAAAATGAAGAATTAAATATATTTATATATTGATTTTTTTTTTTTCATATGATTGTACCTAGCATTTGGTATCCAATAAAATTCAACTTATCTGAATTTGAGGTAAGTAGAATTTGGAATGGCGGTAATAATCTTCTTATGAGTATATTAAAGTTAGATTTTTTAACAAACTTTTTTTAATATTATGGTTTTTTTATATATATTTTCATGTTTAACTTTTAACCTTCTTTTATTTATACGTTACTTTTAAAAGAAATATTTTGTCATTTTTTACATAACAACGACTTCTCTTTTTATTTTATTTTTCTTATTTGCTATTTTCTTCTTTAATTTATTTTTTTCGTTTTTTTACAAGTAAAATGTTATTGGGGTTGGATCATTTGCATGCAATTTCATAAAACTTTTTAATTAAATTTTGTTCTTACATCTTAAAAATATTTAATTTTCTATTTTTTTAAAATTTTTTGTGTACTTAAAATTACCATTTTACAATTGAATTATAATAGGAAGATGTTAACTTTCATTATTTTTTGTTACTATTACTTAGGGTATTCTTGAATTCTCTTTTATTATTATTATTGATAACTCATATTAGTATCCTATTATAATGAGGGATATATTTCCCTAAAGAGGAGGATTATTTGAATAAGAAAAAAGCTCAATAAGAAAGTTTATTTCAATTAGGAATATTACTTTATAAAAGAAGTCTCCTCCTCTCCTAAATAAGACAATCTTACAAGACTAAGAAATCATATTTCTAAGAGGTTTGAGCAATACCTTCTCCTATAAATACATCTCATGATCTTTCATGTTCTCATTCTCATATTCATACATCTCCCAATTCTCATCATATATGTCACGACCTAAACCGCGGCCATAACCGGCGCTACGGAATGAGAATTCTTTCAAATCCAAAACCTATAACAAGCCTTAAAAAAATAAAAACATACAATAAATAAAATAAAATAAATATACCATAATTAAAATGTTAATTTAATATGATAAAATTAAACTCCTTCATATCAAGAAACGTATTAATACAATATTCAAAATAAATATCTGAATTAAAATCTTATACAGCAAAATAAAATAAAATTCACTACAGATACAAATACAACTACTGTAGTTTCTAGAGTACAATAATAAATATATAAGTAGGTAATTTACATAATAAAGTCAGGGTAGAAGAAGTCTGGCGTATAGGTCTACTGTTGAGGTCTGATGAAGAAGACTCTCTTGTAAAAATATCAACTGAGGAGAGTCAGACCTCACTGAATGAATTATTATAATATATATACACGCATTTCTAAATGACAAATGCAAACACTCATAAGTATTTAATAAATATATATACAGGTATGTACACACAAATGCTGAAAATCATTTTATAATTAATATTGAAAAACATCAGTTTATAAAGGATCAAATAGAACCCTAAGTTATCGCAACCTCAAATATCAATAGAAATCACTCTAGTCATATTGGCTCACTTAATTCAAAGTAAATTCACTTAATCTAACTATACAGTAGACTGGCCCCGAGACACTGAACCGGCCGAGCTTCAACAGTATGACTATCAGTATAATTGGCCTTGAGACATTTGGTCAACCGAGCTCCAGTAATCATGCCATCAATCACATCTCATATCAATCAAATCAATCAAGTCATAATTTTCACAAATAAGTTAGTAATTCAACCTACAATTTATCGCATCGGTACGTACTCGGTCCTCGTGCTGCCCATTAGGAAGCATGTTCTATCAATATCCTTCATTTAAAAATAAAACATACATTCGAGAATAAATAATATATACAATGGCATTTAAAATGATCAAGTAAACCATATATATACCAGAAATATACCTAAAATAAACTAAGTATATTTTAGGTATATATATACATTAAATAAATTCAATTAAATCATGAAATATACTCAAAATCAACCAATAATATACTTAAACATAATTTGAATATAAATCAAAAAGAAAACATGCATTTATTTTAAAATATACTAAAAATATACCTAAAATATACTTAAACATTTAATAAAGTAATTATGCAAAAATTTTACATTTAAAACATATAATTCTAAAACATGCAATCTAAAACAATGTATATATATAATAATAACTCACAGGGATGCGTTCCACGAGACTAGTTTGATGGGTCTGATCCACTAGGTCTCAGTCTCAGCGCAACTAAATAATAAAAGCGATCACGACATTAGAATATATCTAACTTAGACTTCTAAAAACTCGATCTAGAATTACTAAACACGAACAGACACAGAATCAGAATTAGACTCGATGTCACATTTTACGATAATTCGACAGAACCTCCTCTATAAAATGGACATCTCTCTATTAAAAAGTAAAGTCGATCTTGCAAGGAAAATACACTTCGAGTATAAAAATTCTAACAACTCTTGGTTAGGATTCCGAATTATACAAATTTTCCAACCGAGGTCTACAATTCACCACAAATTTAATAATACAATAAAATATATTAAAATTCAATAAATACCATAAATGCCTTCCAAATATCAAAATATAGTATATTAAGCATTAAAAACACCAAAAATAATTATTTTCTAATAATTACTTAAAAATCCTAATTAATAATATAATATTATTAAAAATCCATTTTCTTGATAATTCCACAAATATTTATAAAAATTCATTTTATATGAATTTTTATAAATCCAAATTACTTAATTAGTCCAAACATATATTAAAATTACTAAAAATCCATTTTATTACAAAAATAGTATATTATATATTATTTGAAAATAATTTTTAAAAATTAGTGTTAATTAGTTAAAATTAGTAAATAATTTGTAAAAATCATTTTTATACCTCAAATAATATTAAAACCAATTAAACTAAAATTATCACCAAATTACCCCTACTATTTAAAAATACACATAAAATACTAATAATACTCAAAAATTCAATAAAAATTATATAAATACACAAAAATTATTTTATCAACATATATCTCCATAATATCAACAAAAACATATAATTAACCAATATTTTCAAAATTGACATAAACTAAAAATAATTATAAAAATTACACAAAATTCACAAAAATTATAAAATCAACTCTAAAATTAATAATAACCACCAATAACACCAAAAATCACAATTTCATAATTTATATAATTAATTTACAAAATTAATAAAATAATAATAAAATATTAAAAAATTCACAAAAATCACACAAAAATTCAGGGATGTAGCTTGAGCTAGGGGGATCAACTTTTGTGAAGGCATTTTCCATGAATCAACCAAAAATTCCAGAAAAAATCAAAAAGCCTAAAATGGCTAAATTCAAAACACAAGTAAAACACCTTACCAAATCACATTTTCAAGCTAAAATGAGCTTGGATTCACACTTACCAGCAAGAAAGGAAGAAAACAAGACCAGAATCAAGAGAAATGATGGTCGAAATCGCCTTAAAAGGAGGAGAAGCCACTTTCGGCTTCTCACGGTTGCTGGAGCTGCTGTTGGCGTCGGGGAAGAAAGGAAAGGACAACGGTGATGAAGGCTGAAGGGAGGAGGTTACTGTCAGGCGTCAGAACGACGAGAGGCACACTGACAGTGAAGAGATCATATGGCAACGGGAGGGAGCTTGTATGGATATGTGTTTTGATAATTTTTGTTATGTAAAAGTATTATATGTATATAAATTATATTATATAGTATATAAACATTATTTAATAATAAAATAGTGTATAACTTAAATATAAACCACACATATACTTCAATATATATATATACACACACACACATAATAATAACATACATTAAAATAATACTAAACCCTAATATGTGTATATATATACATATATAATACAATATATGTATCCATGCAAATAATGCACTTAATAAAATAATAACAATATAAAATAAAATACACTAAGTTAAATACTGCTAAAATAATGTTGTTCAAGTAATAAATATGAATAACATAAATAAATTATTCGAAACACTAAGTCTCAAAATAAATATTCACAAGAAACCCTAATTTGACATAAAATAATGATAGTAATAATCATCAAATAATAAATAATTAAATGTATTTTTAAACTTTATTAATACTGTATATCCTGATAAATATTAAAATAAATTAAAAATTAGGGTTATTACAATACAACATCACGAAGACATCATTCCATCACTCCATTATCACATCATCTAAGCAGTCATTCTCTATTCTTTACTCTATTATGTTTATTTATTTTATTATATTTTTTCTTATACTGTTACTGATTTAAGATTCAGAATGTTTATGGAGGAAATCCTACCTCTTTATCTGTTCTCCTCGTTTATGTAGATTCCACAAGCAAAATATAAATTTGGAGTTATCAATTATTATATTTTAATTGAATTTTTATTCTAATTATATTTCCATTGAATTGACTTAAAAAAATTTAAAGCTTGTTTATTACTTGATTTGGTTATTTTGGATTGTTATGTTTCTATTTCAATTGAATGGACTTGCAAAGAATTTAAAGCATTTTTTTATTTGATTGTGTTGGATACATAAAAATAACCACTGTATTCTTAAAATAAATATTATCTAATATCATATTTTGAAAAGAAAAAAGCAACAGTATTTTTTTATCTTCTTTTTTAGTTGTTTCTAAAGAAAATCCCTAAAATTGAAAAAGTCCAAAAAACCCTTAGGCCCATACCCAATAAGATGCCCAAAGAAAAACAGAAAGCCTTAGGATCGTATAATCTGGACCTGATGTGCTACCTCCCCAATTACTCGTGAAACCCATAAATTCAGTCAATCTTTCTTCAATTTCTGCTAAATTATGGCCATGGTGAAACCCATCTGAATATATATATATATATATATATATATATATATATATATATATATATATATATGTATAAACCTTCTTCTTCTGTTGATTCTTACAAAAGTTTCATGAATTAGCTACTGTAGGTTATCCATTTTATTTATTTTTAAACTTGCTTTAATAAAATACAAATCTTCTAGATGTGTTAATATCAATTTTATTGAATTTTATTTATTATTCTTTTGTGGGGATTTATTAATTAAATTCATAATTTTTTCTATTTATTTGTTATTAAAAGTATTTGTAGTGGTCAGTGGTGATGATATTTTTTACACTAATTTTTTTTTTTTATTGAAAACAGAATGTAATATGAATACATCTATCTACGCGACCAAAAAAAATATTTAAAAAATCATCGTTTAAGAAAATTTCAATTTTTTTGGTAGTTTTTAATTATGTCTATAACTATATTTATTTTTTCAAAATATACTCATTAATTTGATTCCACAAAACGATTGCAACCCCCCTAGAAACTCAAATATGGTTGGGTTTTGAACTATATATATCAATAGTTGAAGTATTCGATCAAAGAAAGTAAATGGTAAAATATCAAACATTGATTACTATTTAGAAGAGAATTTCCAACAATTCTTCATTCTATTTGATGCAATTATCTTGTCACCTTCATAACTTTCAACGGAAAATATGCAATCTCCAACTCAATATTTTTTTCAACGAACGCTAGATAACATGTACCGGTATACATTTAAGAGGGTTAGCTGAGCTCATAATTAATATGTGGGTTTGAGTCAATAATATTAGTAGATTTTTAATTTCATTGAATTATTCCTGGTGAAGTCACGATGATGTATATATGAAACATGCATTGGTTTCACTTACAAAAATTACTTGACCAAATATGAACATATAACACGTTGATCTATGTATCCTTTTGAAGACTTAATCTGCTGAATTAATCCTACTCAACTTTTTTGCTTATTGTATACGTTCATATGTCAAATATTTCATGCATGTATTTATGTTATTATTATTATTTTTTAACTAGTACAAACGTTTAAATTGCCAACACAGGGGTAAATGGTTTGAACTCTATTTTTTTAAACTGAATATTTATATTTTTTATCACTTAAACTGCTTATGAGAAACATATGTATAAACTATACATTGTGAAATGAATTTTCATCCTATTGCTAATACAATACTCGAAGTACGTACTTATTAATATTTTATCACTTAAATTAAAGCTTGTATTATTTATGAATTTTTTCCATTAATTATAATGGCTGATGATAGTGAATTTAGCACGGATAATTGCAGTTGTATAACATATATGCCAGAAAACACACTCCAAATAATGGTGGGTCGTGCCTTGCATGCGCAGAACTTTGACAGGATGCCTAATATATAATATATATGTATTTGTCACGATCCAAAATAGGAGTCATGACCAGTGTTAGGGAACGGAAATTCTTTCGAATCCGGAACCCGTAGCAAGTTTAAAAATAAAATAAAATATGCAATAGTAACAATAACAGTAATATATATATGCAGCGGAAATAAAAATCTTAAATATCATAATAACATTTTCATCACTGGATTTGAATCAAATCTCATCACATATATAAAATCTCTTTAATACAATCCAGTTTCAATATAATACATCTCTTTAAATAAAATACATGAAATTCCACACTTTAATTCACAACTACTGCAGTGTCTAAATTATAAAAATAAGACTCAAGTGAATAGTTTACACAAAGAAGCCGGGACGGAAGAAATCCGGCGTATCGACCTGCTACTGAGGTCTGAAGATGTTGACTCTCCTGAAAAATTGTCAACGGAGGGGAGTCAGACCTCACTGAGTTAATTACTATAATATATATACATACACACTAAGTGACAATGCATACAATCAACAGTATATATATATCTAATATGTATACAGGCAAATTCACATAGATGCAGAAAAATCATTTTATATGTTTTATTGAAAATTATCGTTTATGAAGGATCACATAGAACCCTAGAATATCGCAACCTCAGAAACAGTGTTAGAAAACACTTTAGCCATACGGGCTCACTTATTCCAAATATATCCATTTAATCCATTTAGATAGTAGACTGGCCCCGAGACACTAAGTCAACCGAGCTCCAGCAGTCTAACTGCCTGTGTGATTGACCCCGAGACACTTGGTCAACCGAGCTCCAGCAATCACACCTCCAAGCCATATCTCACACATATCAATAATCATAATCAATCAATATCCACAAATGGTTAGTAATATAGCCTAAATACTATAGGCGTACCGGTACGTACTCGGTCCTAGTGCTGCCCACTAGGTAGCACGTTCTATCGATATCCTTCATCATTAATAATATAAAATATTCATTCACAAAAATAAATGATGCATGAAGTTCAATAAAATATCAACATAAACCATATATATACTAGAAATATACCAAAAGTAAACCAGGTATATTTCGAGTATATATATACGTCAAATAAATCCCATCAATTATAATTTAAGCTAGAAATATATTTGAAAATATTTTAAATATAATTTATTAACAAAACATGTATATAATTTAATATATACAAAAAATAAACAAAAAATATACTTAAATACAAATCATGTTATTTATGAAATTTAATCAAAATAAAACGTATATTCCTAAAATCATGCATCCTAAGCATATATATATAGTATAGTAACTCACCTAATGCGCTCCACGAGACGGGTCCGACGGGCCTGGTTCACTAGCCCTCGGTCTCGACGCAACTAAACAAACAAATAACGACAGACATTAGAATAAACCTAATAGAAATCCTAGAATTCGATCTAGAGTATTTAACACAGAATCAGAAATTAGGGTTCGACTGGACATCACGTTTTACGAGAATTCTATCAAAAATTCGGCATAACCTCCCTTGTAAAACGGACATCTCTCTACTCAAAAGAGTAGATCCGACCCTGCAAGGAAATACACTTCGAAAAACTACACAAAGCACAATCAAAATCCCACGGTCGGACTCCAAACTACAGTCCACCGACTGGGATCCACAACACAGAACAATTCCAGATATACCAAAAATATCCTTATAGCATAGAAATACATTTCATAAATAGAAATTACATAATTAACCTTAAAACATTATAAAAACCGATAAAAACTCATTTTATTAGAAAAATCGTATATTATATATATAATTGAAAATAATTCACGAAAAATAGTTTTAATTAGTTAAAAATACCAAATAATTTGTAGAAATCATTTTTATACCTTAAATAACTATTAAAACCAATTAAATTAAATTTTTAGCCAATTTAGGATAAAATTACCAAAATACCCCTATATATATAAATATACTATAATTACTTCAAAAATTCACCAAAAATTATACAATTATCCAAAATTAATTTTCTCAATATATTTATCAATAATATTAATAATTAAACTCAATTAACCAATTAAATTCAATTAAAAACATAATTAACCCTAATTTCTCAAAATCACATAAACTTCAATAATTCAAAATAAATACTTAGAAATTCATAAAAATTCCAAATAAATTCCTATAATTCATTTCAACACCTAATTTAACCATAAACTCCAATTTCATAATTTAAATAATTAATTTCCGAAAATTAGAAAATACTATTAAAATATTCAAAAATACCCAAAAATCCAAAAAATCTCCAAAAATTCCACAAAAATTCATACATGTAGATTAAGCTACTAAGAACAACATTTGTGAAGGGAGTTTTCATGAATCAATCAATTCGAAGCTCAAAAAAATTGAAAACCCTAATGTGACCGAATGAGTTTTAGCTCAAACCTTAAAATCCACTTGATTTCAGGCCGAAAGGAGCTTAGAATTGGAATCACCGGAGCTCAAGGAGTCGATGAAGACCGGCGGTGCACGAAATGGTGGCCGAAATCGTCGTCAACAGCAAGAAGCTCAACTTGTTGCCATGGTGGATTCCGGGCGTTCCAGCGGGCTTCCGGCGGCCTGGTCACGTCGGAGGGGAAGAGGAAGGAAGGGGAAGGAGGTTGGCGGCAGCTGGTGGCGGCGGAGGGCGGTCCGGCGTGCTGGAACGGGAGGCACAGTGACGGTAGACGATCGAGAGAGAAGAAGGAGAGGGAGGGGCTAAACGGTAATTTGGCAATCCTTTTGATTTTTAATGTATATATGTATATATATATACTTTACACTATATAATAAAATAATATTATATTATACACATTAAATATACACCACACACATAAAATTTAATATTTTAATAATTTATACTAAATAAAATAATTAAATAACAATAAAATAAATAAATAATTAATAAAATATTAGGGTAATATTAAACCCTAATTAAATAAATAATTATATGTATACACGGTGTTTAATATTTTAAAAATATGTATGAGTTCATGCAAGTCCGAAAATATATTTAAAATAATTAATAATAAATTATTTACGTGAAAATTTCTCCGAAAATACAAGTTCCGGAAAAATTTTACGTAAAGTACTGTAAATAAGACACAGTAATTAAAATAGGTTTTAAATATATAACAACTCGTGAAAATATCGTAATATATACAAAAATTATTAACACTCATATCCCGGTACAGTGTAAAAATATGTAAAAAAAAACACGGGATATTACAGTATTTAATTCCCATATATTTTTATAATAATATATGTTTATAATTGAATAGATTTTTCGTATGAGATCTTTATGTTTATTAATTTGCTATATTTGTGATGAATTATTGGCAAAGCGTATCCCTCGATCCCTCCATGAAATGAAATTAATTATATATATATATATATATATATGTATGTATGTGTACCCGTGCGCATGACATTTTGGGCTGGTAGTATTGTTTTTTTTTTTTTTTTAATTATTAACATGCTGAGATAAACAGAGAAATTTTTCAAAAGAAGATATATATTTTATTGAGAAGGACTAGGGAGACAGCCAGAAGAGGAGAATCCCTGCCTGTCAAGTTTCAAACTCAAGGCATGGGCCTTGCTTGTGTACAATTTCTTAACATTAGATCCTTGATCATTGAGCAACTTCGCTAGACTTCTCTTAGCATTTGCTCTAAAAGGGCAATTTGAAGCCATGAATCCATCTACCAGATGAAGGTATGCCTCCAAGTCATGGCAGCAAGCCACGTCAGCATTCGGCTTTAGATAAGGAGACATTTTCGTATCGACACGTAGCTCGACTCCCACGTGTGAGTAAGCCAGTGGCATGTCTTCATTGAGATGTTCTACCACAGGCAAACATGGAACTCTAGTGATCACATCTTGGCTATTCACAATTCTTAATACCTTGACATTTTTTTCATTAATTCGATTTGCAAAGCCTCTATTGCCAACTTTCGGCCCACCAAAGGAAAAAACTGCAATTGGTGGCATGTTAGAGGCACTTGTGCTTAAATCATCCCCTATTAACACTGCCAGTGCTGCACCTAAACTGTGGCCTGTCACTGTAATGCTCAGGGTCTCACCTTTGTACATTTCCATTAACCTTTTTATCTCTGCAACTACTGATTCTGCCAGACTTGGCACATGGGCTCCTCTAGTTTTGTACAAGCTCAAAAACCCACATCCCACCTTGGGTGGCTGTCCTTGGGTCCGGTCATGCTCTCCGGGCATGTCAACTAAATGGGCTCTCATGTTCTCAGCCCATTCCAGACATGTGGCAGTCCCACGTAAGGCGATGACGATATCTCTCCTTCCCATCCGCTGGATCTCCCTTTTATCATCGCAAACCGCCACGTACCCAACCCAGCTAGACCGTTGGGTCATCCACCCAAGATCCGGAGCCACATCATCAACCCACTTAGGCAATCCGACTGATGAGGTAGCGTACAGACTTTTCGTCACTTTATAGGACCTATCCGGCAGCGCAACGTGCTGAGGCAAGGGAGCTTCAACAGTTGACATGGCAGGGTTAGAATGGAAAGCATGGTAAGCAGCTTGCACAAACTCTCCATATCTGACAACTTCTCGCCGGAGATTCTCGTCCAGAGGATCAAGAAGCCCTTCCCAATCATTGCTTCCGTGATATTCCTGCCACCGGGAATCAAGATGGTTCCTCGGGGAATACTGCTGGGTCATGGATAACAACCGTTGAAGACGGTTTAAATGTCTGGGCGACATTTCTTCAGCAGCTTTCATTTCAGGCCAAACTCTAACCAAGTTTAAGCCTTCAAGTAAAGTTTTACCTCTATTAGCCAATGACCCATTATTCTTATTGTTATTATTAGCAACTTTATGAACCGGTTGATAAGGTGGGTCGTGGGGTTGGGCTATCTCTGGCGACTGTTTCTGAAGAAGCTTATCAAGATTGGAGAGGTGTTTCTTGGTTAACTCGGTCGAAGTAATAGACCGCAAAGATTGAGTAGCTGCAACACAGGTAAAAGTAGATGCTGCTGCAGGTTGTGTTACTGGGTTTAATGGAGATGGTTGGCATCTAAAACCGCCAATTCTCGCCTGAAGAAGGTGGAGATTTTGTGCCGGAAGTGTTGCACCGATCTGCATGGGATATTTCTTTTCAAGGCAACGAGAGAGAAAAGGGTCAATGAGAGCAATCGTTGAGAGTTGTGCTCAAAAGGAAATGAAAACAGCTGGCAGTTGGAACCAAGTGAGATTTAGGAACAGATCAACGAGGTGTATATATAGTGTCATTATTCCCAAAATACCCTTCATTAAGCTTATGTCGTTTGATGGGTACATTTCGAAAAGGGACGACTGCCGAGTAACATAGCCGCGTGCATCAACAGAAATCGTGTTTGCGTTTTTTAAGAAATAATTTTTATTTGTTTAAGTCAATATATATTTTTTTCTTTAATTACTTTCTAATACAATTGCTTTTCATAAAAGTCTGCTGTTGCCAAAAATTAAAAAAAAATTGTGAAAACACAGTAGTTGTCGGTTTTAGTCAATATAAAATCGAAAATTTTTTTATCAATTAATAGTAAATTCTTTAGTTTATTTTAACACTTAATCCTTAGTAGAAGAAAAGATATGTTAAATTCCATAAGTTACCGAGTGTTAAAAAAAAAATTTCATAAATTACCACATTTATCAATTGATGGATCTAATGAACCCCAGATGAATTCATTTGAAATTTAAAAATTAATATTTCAAAAAAATAATTCTTTTAAATGGTGTAAAAAATTTTTTAATGCGAAACCTTTCATTTAATGTCTTACCTATTTTGGTGAGGTCTCAAAATATAATATCCCACAGATAATTAATATGTATTTTTTATTTTATAATTAACTATTAATTAATTAATTATTTTAATCAACTATATGTAATATTAATAAATATATGTTATTTATTCAATAATGTAATTCATACGGAAAATATATTTTAGACATAAGTAAAAATTTTATGTTGAGAGAAAATTGTGTCAAAATGTCCCACATTTAGTCTGTTGGCTAAAGTTTTTCACCGGCATCCCTACAACTCCGGTTCGAAACGGAGCCCCTGCAAAATTACTAACGACCAAAAAAAAAAAATTGTGTCAAAATGACAACTTTATCCTTATAGTGTTTTATAATATTGGTAATTAATCAAGTAAAGAAAAGCCCTCTTATGTTTTGACATTGACTTTTCTTGTACTAAATGGACGGAAAACCAAATTATTATTATAAGATATTATTTGTGCATTTTCTAATGTACACTTTTTGTATATGCTTGACAACAAGAAAAAAAAATGTATTTAAAAAAATTGTGTTTATACCTTCGAACAAATGAAAAATTGTCCATAAGACCTAAACTAATTGGTTAACTTTAAAATCTTGGATTCAAATTTTAGTAATGTCAAAATTGTCAAGATCTTGGTTGTTTTATATATATAGAGAGAGAGAGAGTCGTTGATGTATTAGTATTAGTATATGTATTGTAATCTCCTATCAATGGTAAATTCAACCAAAAAAAAAGTTTGGGTATATTTTTTTATATTTTTTCACTTCATTTATGAATAATTAAAAAATTATAAATAAAAATCATTAAGTATTGATGTACGGAAACAACACAAGAGTACCTAATATGAAAAGTATTTTTTTTTCCTTTAATCGTTCTAACTACCTAGGCAATTGGTGAAGAATTATATACAGGTAGTTGATTGGGTCATTTTCCTACTTTCATACAAGTAACTTTCCTCAAGTGAATTTCAACTTAGAGCCAGTAGGCATGAAAGGCACTTGGGATCGAACAGCTTTTGACCCACTTTTTTTTTTTTTAATCAATTGGACATCAAATTATGATTTTTTTTTTTAACTTAATAGGGCAATAATGCATCAAAGTATTGATATTGAGAAGTATTTGAAAAAAAAATTAAGCATTTTAGCTTTTGTGCTAACTACAGTAAAAAATATTGACACAAAATACTAATAGTTAACGTTCCATTGAACTTAAAATATAAAGAAATTCACGTTTGAATAATTTAATAGCAATAAATTCATTATGAGAGATTATAATCGATCTATGTCTCTTGATAAAAAACAAATTAAATAAGTTAATTAATTAATCATGCCCATATCGGATACATTTCCCATACATTATCTCACTTTATATTTTCTAATATTTTATGCGATTAGTTAAATTTTGACACATTTTATCAATTTATCACACATTTTATCAATTTATTTTTTTACGTTACAAACCGATAATTTTGTCATCTTAATTTATTAAAAATATTGTTTATAAACACTTTTAATCTAATATAGATGTCTAAATAGTTTCATTTTAACTCATAAGAATACCACTTAGACACTTTAATAATACAAAAAGTGTCGATAAATGTTATTACTAATAGTACTATTTTATAAATTAAGGAGATAAAGTAATTAAAAAAAAAAGTCAAACACAAAATTGCAGATATATTATACCTATTTATGTCTCTTGAGCTAATTCATCTCATATCAATTAATCCCGGATTAAAATTTTTATATATAAGTACACTTATTTTTTTCTTTTGGACAAAATGATTCACCTTTGTATTTTAGTCACGTTTAAAGTCCCTGGCCGGTGGAGCAAGGAAGCAGGAAAAAATGATGGCCAAGTTTTAGGCATTTTTTTTATTTTCAGAATGTTTATTATAAAAAGTAATAAAATTGGGCAAGACAAAGTTGAAATTCTGAACTAAAAAGTGTATGTATGTGGAAATATTTCATACATTCTCTACCATTTTTGTATAGTCTCAATCTCCCAAATTCCATGAAAAAAAAAAAAAAAAAAAAACTCCCAAATCTTTGGACCACACTTCCACCTATATCTCCTTTCTACAATTCTCATTTTTGGGTTCTTTGAAGATAATCTAAAAGTTGGTAATACCAGAAATCGAATAATCTATTATAATTATTTCGTTCAATGCATCGATAAGTCAAAAGTTCGAATTACTTCCTTCTCATTTCTTATAAAAAAAAAAAAAAATTCAGCATCCATTTCAGACATGTAAATGTCAATATATCATCATCGCATAGGTCATATATCCTTTTGGCAGTGCCAATAGCTGAAGCAATCTTGCCATTGATTTCAAAGGACCAGTAGTCCATGCTTAGAAACCAGGTTAGTTCCTGGGTTTGATTAGGATATGGTAAAAGGCTGAACATAGACAACTAATATATTGAATATTGAATTGTATATTTATTGAACAGAATTAATCAATTCAAATCCAATAGTTCTGTTACATTAGTTGTTGATATATATATATATATATATATCCAAATAGACTACAGTGGTGCTACTGCCTGATACATATATGGTCGCGGTCATGGTCATGATGCAGCAACGATCGATCTCTAGCTCTTCTGAAACAAATATTGAATAATAAAATTCAACGGGTTTAAATTAATTTTTGTACATACTGGATTACTTGCGTAAGATGCTTATCTTATAGATATTTTTTAGGTTGAAATTGCATACAGAGAAAATTGACTTTTAATTGTTAGAATTTGATCGCCTGTTTGGTATTTGATGAATTCCTTAGATTGCGTCTCGTCATAGAATATAGGTGAAGATCTTAGAAGGTTCCCGTATTTCTGCAAATCCTAACCTACATGTTAAATTTTGAGACACGCATTAACAATAGATAATTTTATTTTAATACTTTTTTAGTATTTCGTATTTGTTGTGAATTTATAATTCTCACATCGTTCGCATATGAGATTGTGTGCGTGCTTATAAGGAGGGTCTGAAGTTTTTACTTGTGGACGCGTTTTAAAGCCGTGAGGTCCTGAAATACTAAAGCGGATAATATCTACAAGCTGTTTATAACATGTTATCAGCACGATACTCACGATGGGAGGGTGTGTTGTGAACCTGAAGTTCCCACATCGCTCGTACACGAGATTGTGTGCGTGCTTATAAGTAGGGCTTGAAGCCTTTACTTATGGACGCGTTTTAAAGCCGTGAGGTTCTAAAGTACTAAAGCGGACAATATCCACAAGCTGTTTATAACACGTTATCAGCACGATGCTCGCGATGGGAGGGTGTGTTGTGAACCTGAAGTTCCTACATCGCTCGCATACGGGATTGTGTGCGTGCTTATAAGTAGGGTCTGAAGCTTTTACTTGTATACGCGTTTTAAAGCCATGAGGTCCTGAAGTACCAAAGCAAACAATATCCACAAGCTGTTTATAACACGTTATCAGCACGATGCTCGCGATGAGAGGGTGTGTTGTGAACCTGAAGTTCCCACATCGCTCGCATACGGGATTGTGTGTGCTTATAAGTAGGGCCTGAAGCCTTTACTTGTGGACGCATTTTAAAGCCGTGAGGTCCTGAAGTACCAAAGCGGACAATATCTACAAGTTGTTTATAACATGTTATCAGCACGATGCTCGAGATGGGAGGATGTGTTGTGAACCTGAAGTTCCCACATCGCTCGCATACGGGATTGTGTGTGTGCTTATAAGCAGGGCCTGAAGCCTTTATTTGTGGACGCATTTTAAAGCTGTGAGGTCCTGAAGTACCAAAACGGACAATATCCACAAACTGTTTATAATAGTATTTATATAAATTTTTACTATTTTATAATGTGAGTTATGTGAATTTCCGAACAAAGGTAAAATTTGAAATGTCTATTTCTTTATATAAAAACTCGGATTTAAAATTTTAAATAAAGGAATCTAATTTTTTCGCCATTTGTATCAATCTAACACTTATTTCATTATTGGTCCATTTTATTAATTTTTATTTAAAAATAATTATTTTTATTATGGATAGATATTTATTTACCTACAATAATGACAAGTAATTATAAAATAATAACAAACAAGTGGCTATAGTGAGCCCTAATGTAATTGTTAATTGATAATTAGTTTTCAAAATTTTTGGGTTTAGTATCCTACAATCCATGAACAAAAGGTAGGGTGAGAGATGAGAAAAATCCTCATAAATACTCCAATACCTAAATTAGATAATAGAAGTAGGAAAATATAATATAGTTAGAATATGTGAGAATGAGATGACGTTTTGTGAGGGATATGAAGTTCTATATATAACAATACTTAAATCTAAGAGGAGTTGGATTTCTTGTGAGATAACGAATCATAATCTTGGTAGAAAAATATTTTTTTTTGCTTAGAATTCCTCTTTGAGGTAGTTCTTATCCTAGATATATTCTATCTTCTTCCTAATCCAAATGTCCCTGTTCATGAAATAAGGAGCCATTAATTAGGCGAAAATATATTAGACGATATCATTAATGATATTTAACAGATTCAGATTCGAGTCACACACATCTCTCGTCTGTCATTGTACATTGGCAAAATAATAATAATAATAATAATAAATTGTATAAAATAATTGTTATTGGCTTTTTTTTAACCATTTAAATGTAAGTTTTAATTTTAAATATAAAAATAAATAAAAGGATTAATATGAAATGATTTTACTATTGAGCCAACTTGTGATTATTAATTAACATATGCACCTTTTAGATCCAACACTTTGTCTAAATTCAAAACAAAATGATCTGATTTCTGTAATTCTTAATTTCAACCATTTCCATACATTAATATATTTTCAACTTGCACGCATGATGCATATTTTTCTCACATGCAACATGCATTTCTTTTAATTTGTACTCAAATAGATTTTAATTTTTTTTATTAATAGAAAAATTAAATAAGTTAGGATAGTTATTTTTAAAATTAAGTAAAAATTAATTTCATAAGTGGTACTTTTTTAACCATACACCTTATCATAAAATTAATAACCATTAAATCCTCATTTATTGTTATATTTTTCAAAAAATCTTGATATATATATATATATATATATATATATATATATATATTCATTCGATTGCGCTTTAAATTAATCATCATTTGTTTGATAAATTTTGTCAACAAATGTTACCTAATTAATCAATTACTTAAAATGCCTCATAATATATTATTAGTGGAAGATTATCTTCCCAAAATTAATTAATTCATTATAATCACTTTATTAGTCACATGAGCTAAATGTGGTGGCCTGTTAAACTTTGTTCCTATTATCCAACAGGGTAATTTCTCAAATATTACTGTACATGTAAATTAAAAAAAAAAAAAAAAAAAGCTAAAGTGCGATGAAAATTAACAGTTGGATAAGGCTGCAAAAAGTTAGCTATGAGGTGCCTCAACTAATATCAGCCTCACTGATTATTTTATCTAACAAAAAATTAATGATTTTCTTACTTGTAAAGTTGTGCATATTGTTTCAAAATAAAGTAAGACACAGACACAAAGGGATAATTAAAATTATTTTATAATTTTTTTTAAAAAAAATATGATGTGGTTTCTCATTTTTCAAAAAAATTGCCAATAATTTATTCTATAATATTTTCTTATGCTTTAGGATTTAATTCTGTTAGTATTTTATTATCACCCCCTCTGAAATTGATACGAGACAAGTATAGATTATAAAGCACGCATTCACTTTTTTTAAGAAAAAAAAAATCAAGGGCATTCGAAATTTTATTTTAAAAAAAATTAAAATTTTTATATCATTTACACAAACAAATGAAAATTAAATTCTAACAAACAGAATTTTTAAAATAAAAAAATTCCTTATTTTTACCTCTAGATTAATTAAAATTGATTTGAATTATATGTAGAATTATTTGTTCATTAAGTTCTACACTCTGAGAAATTATTACATCGAGCAACTTTAATTAATATCAATTATTTTAAATAATTTTTTTAATTATGGTAAGATTATATACCAAAAGCAAAAATTTTAAAAAACTATAATATATATAAATTAAAAGGATTCAAATAATTTGGAGATGAAAAGGTCATGTTTACGCATGATAATAAAATTATTACCACATGAAAATGAAATCAAATTATCATAAAATAAAAATGAAATTCTCCACAGATTTGAATCATCATTCATTCGATACCTTTCCACTAAGTGGCCCTGCACAAACACAAACACAAACACAAACAGACACAAAAGATGGGTAGATGAATCGCCAAAATCAGAGGATGTGATCTCATGAACCCAAAAAAAAAAAAAATTACATATTGCAGCAGTAATGAGCTCCAATAATTGCCAATGGATTCATCTCCTTTTTCACTTTATTCTCCACTAACTTATATACTGACAACTGCAGCGTTTGCAACATTAGAGCCACACTTTCATTTGTCCCATAAAACTTTATTTTATTTTAAAGATTTTTGGTAAAATAAAACGTGTTGGATGGGACGTGACGTATAGATCAGGCTAAAACGTGATTTAAATGACAATTTTCTTACAGCAAGTTTTTCATTCCTTTATGTAGACGTAAGGTGCTTTAATCTAGTTTGTAATGATTTAATTAGTTTAGTTTATACCCACTCATAGTTGTCACGCCCACTCAAAAGCTTTATAGTCTAGCAAGACAACCGCAAGGACATAATAGTAATCTGTTGTTTAAAAAAATAAATTCGCATGGGTCATAACATATGAGGCGAAACATTAGACTACACAATTATTCACATAACAATAGGCACAAACATAATCATAATATACACGATGCACAATAGAAGAGCACAATCAGGGCTATTTCTATTATTCATCATTAAAAAAATTACATTGATTCAACCTATTGGAGAATCTATAAAAGAGAAGGGTATGCACATATCTTAAATGATAACTAGATTTTGAAGAACGTTCTTGATCAATACCTTCTAAAAAGTATAAAAAACATAATGAGAGTTGAAAGGAGTAAATATTAATTTTTTTTTTCTTAAAAAATAGTTCACAACATTACAGTTGTGAAATGATGATTCATTGAACAAAGTTCAAGAGCAATACAAACTGAGATATGATATCTTAGAAAGAGAGAACAAAATAATGCAATGAAAAATTCATAGCTAAGCCATGAAGTTGATGCACAAGCTAACCACTTCCAGTAAAAAAGTGAAACTCATATTCCTACCTAAGACTCATGACCGAGTTTCACTTATGACTAAGGCATAACAAATTACAATAAAAGAAAAAAAACTATAAGCAGAAAACTAAAACAAATTTTTGCAGACTTTAACTCTCTGGAGGACCAATCAAAAAAATGTCTGTAAGAAAACTCCACATATATACCTTAAAAGTAGATCAAGAATAACAAAAGGATGGTCTGTAAAAACATGAGCTTAAATCATGCTAAACTAATAGCTCAAACTTTGATTGAGTGTGTTGCTTTGACTATATCCTTGCCATTGAAGGTCCTTCTGCAAAAGGTATTACTTTTTGGCTTCGATTTTAAGAACCAACTTCGCTCTTACTTTATGTAAGAACCTAGCTACCCTACTCTTGCTTCATCTTTTTCCTTTTTTTCCAACAAAATTCAAGGTTTCAACAACTCCAAATCCAAGCAACCATGGAGCCAAGGATAGCGACAGCAACCACAAGATCGAAAAGATAGCAGAAATCAAGAAACTAGATCTAGATCTACTACTAAAATTGTTCAAACACTAACATCTCATAAATGAAAACTATGGAAAGAAAATTTCAAATTACTAGATTATTTAAGGATAATGATGAAATAGTGAAAGAAAAATAGATGGGAAGGTGGTTTTTAGCCATGATAATGGCTATGACCACCTTGTGTGAAAACTTTAAGGAAAGGGCTCTGGTTGCTAACTCTAGAGAAAATTAGGGTTTGTTAAAATATTCCACCCATCACACCTTTAAAATTACATAAAATAATTAAAACATAAAATTTCTAAAATGCCCCTAAAATTCCAAAGTGCAATCCTTAACAATAAATAGCCTAGTCAAATACTAACTTTAAAATTCATTAAATTCTAATTAATTCAATTCAATTTATTCAACAACAAATTTAATGTTATGTGACTATGTATGATTTCTTGTTCATTTTATCTTCTTATTCTTTTTCAATGTTTGGTGGGCTTTGGTTTTTGTTCTTCTTTTTTCTTTCTTTTGTTGCATGGATTGTCCATAAATAATAAGGATTTTTCCAGTTTTGTTTAGGTAGTTTGACATGTCCAAAAAGTAAGATTAATGATAAATTTGAAAAATGTCAACGTGTAGATAATTATTTGAATTACAATTTGATAACATTGTGTTTATTTGAATGTGATTATTTTCAGTTTATTAATGAATATCATGTGATCTTATTTTTTAGAAGACTTGTAATACCCTATATATATATATATATATATATATATATATATATATAATTATTTGAATAAAAAGGGATATTTTTCTCAATTGGTATTAGTAATAGTTACTTTTGCATTATATTATATTATATTTATGTTAACATTATATTTAGGGTTAAATATTGTTTTAGATGTGTATATTAAAGTAATTTGTGTACATATGTATGTATAAGTAGTATATGTTTATGTAGTATATGTATATATATATATGTACATATGTACTAATATTTATCTATATACATACATGCATAAATATATATTAATATATAGTTATATATATTATATTAATGGTTATTAATATGTATATATATAGTATAAGTTCATGTAGTGTATGTTTATATATATATATATATACATACACTAATACTCACCTAGACACACATGTATGTACAATAAATATATTATATATATACATATATTAGTAGTTTATAGTATAGTATATATATATATATATATATATATATATATATATATATATATATATATATAGGATATATTTTAGAAGAGAAGAAGAAGAAATCGAAGCTCAACCCCCTCCCTCACCGCGCAATATCCCCGACCACCACCGTCACTGCACCTCCCCCATCTCCGACCACCATCTACTACCTCCTCCTCCTTCTCCCTCACCTCTGGTCGCCTGCAGAGTTGTCGGAATCGATGGAACGGGGAGAAGCCGAGAATAGCTCCTAGAATCGGCCAAGCTCCGTCCGGCCACCATTTCCCTCCATTCCGGTGTCAATCCCCTCCTCTTGCACCAGTGAGACACATTCCAAGCTTAGTTTAAGCTTTGATCTTGTTTTTGGTTGAGTTTTGTGGATTGTTAGTTTTTGAACTCTAGGGTTTTGAATTTTTTTTGACTTGATCTAGCTTGATTCATGCAAATTTCCTTTTCAAATGTGATTCCTAGTAGCTCAATCTACCCCTAGGAATTTTTGTATAATTTTTGGAATTTATTTTGATTTTTGGTGAATTTTTGAATATTTTAATATTATTTTAGGAATTTTCGTAAATTAATTAGAAAAAAATAAAAAATAATAATAATATTTGGTATTTTTGGTGTTATTATGAGTTGATATTAGTTTTAGAGTAAAGAAAATAAATTTTTTGAATATTATACAATTTTTAGGAATTTTTATACTTTATGTCAAAATTTAATTATTAGGCTAATTATATTTTTTTAGAAGAAATTAAAAGCCATTAATATGTTTTAATTATATTAATAATTTAACATTGAGAAAATAAGTTTTGGATGATTAAATAATTTTAAGGAATTTTTTTTAGTATTAATAGCACATTATGTAATTTATGTATTTTAGGGGGGTAAAAATGTAATTTTACACTAAATATGATAAAATATATATTTTAATTAGTTTTATTAATATTTAAAGGGATTTAGACAATTTTTATAAATTAATTGATATTTTTACTTAAGTAGTGTAAATTTTAAATATTAAATTTCAAATAATATATATATATATATATATATATATATATATATATTATTTGAAATTGTTTAAATTTCAACTCAATTTAATTGTTTAATTTTGAATAATTGAGATTTTATATAATTTTATTTATTTTAGTATACGTGTACGAGAAATATGTATTTTAGAAATAAATGTTATTAATTCTTGCTATTTTATTGAGTTGTGATCTCGGTCGGGATAAATTGTAGTTTTGGAAGCCCGACTCGAGTGTGGGTGTTTGTGGTTATTGTAAGTGCATTTTCTATGCAGGTCTGGCTCTACCTTAGGTAGAGAGATGTCCGTTTTACAGAGGAGACTCTGTCGAAATTTCGATAGATTTTCTCGTAAAACGTGATACTCGTAAAATTTCTAACGTTAGTTAGGTTATATCCTGTCTAGCGAGTCTTGCTCGGTTTTCCCTCGAGTCAGTCTGAAATTCATTGTTTTGTTGGTTGTTGGTTTCAATTCCATAGTGTTGTTTTAAAAGTCGATTTATTATTTTTTCTTTTAGAGCATTTCGGAGCAGAAGCTGTGAGACTGAGGCAGACGCGTGGTCGTCAGCCTTCACATTCATCTTGTAAGTCAATAGAACGATCTGTACGTGTGTTTATATAAAGAATGCATGCGCTCGTATTTTTATTATATTGATTATATGATTTATTTAATTAAATGTTATTATTTAAGATTTAAACGCATTTATTTATTTAAAATCGATTTTGAGAAATTTTGGTAGAACGGGCTATCTAGTGGGCCTCACCAGGACTATGTGCACATAGTAGAGATTGAGAGATGGATCCGATGTATATATGATTGGTGAATGTTAAACTGGGACGGGTGCCTCGGTGGAAGCCTTTGCTCTTGGGGACCGCCAGTGATTGTAAGGCTATTAATGGACTGGGATGGGTGCCTCGGTCGATGCCTTTGCTCTCGGGGACTGCCAGTGCCATATATTTGGATTAAGTGAATGACTACGACTTGGTGCCTCGGTTGATGCCTTTGCTCTCGGGGACTAGTAGTCTAGTTGGAATAAGTGGGCCCATATGGCCATTTAGATTTTGGGTTTAGGGTTCTACCGAGATTTTTCAAAAAAAAAAAAACTATACTTATACATTATAAATTATTTTCACTATAAACATATATAGTTTTCAAACCGTACAGCTCTTTTTATTGGCTTACTGAATGAGGTCTGATTCCCCTCAATTTATTTTTTTCAGGAGCTTGGGAGTTCGACCTCAGACTACCTCTACGCCGGGTTTCTTCTTCACCGGCCATTTTATGTAGGTCATTGTAAGCTGTACTATGTGTTAATCTAGGTTACTGCAGTAGTATATGTACTAAGGATTTGTATGGTTTAAATATAATTGTGTAATTTATTTGTGTAAATTACGCTTATGTATAAGATTTAAATTCAATTTATAATATGAGATGTTGAAACACTTTTTTATTAAACAGTTGAATTTGTGTATTTTGAGAAAAATCAGTTTGATAATATATTCTGTTATTAATTAAAGTTTAAAATATGAATGGTTTTATTTTCTTTTCCTTTAGGCTTACTACGGGTTTCGGGGGCCTTATGCCTACCCATTCCCTAGTGCCGGTCACGTGCCCTCGGGTTCGGGTTGTGACAAGGACTATTTTAGTTTATTGTTTTTTCTAGTATTATATATACGAGTAATGTACTTAGGAAACTACTTTTATTTTAATAAGGCCAAACCTATACTTAGCCTTTTGAACTTTTAGTAAAAATCCTTTTAGCCGCTTGAACTTTATAAATGACCTTATAGACACTTGAATTTATTTTTTTTTTGTATATTTTAAACACCTAAAAGACACATGATAGATTGGCAAGAAAAATATGGTTTTCACTCGCGTTGACTAGTAAAAAAAGTGATCCACATCAATAAATTTAATAGTAAAAAGTGAACTACATTAGCAAATTTAATAGTTAAAAAAAATGAATAGGATAAAAAATTTCTACAAGGGGAAAATTAGAGGTCCTCTATACCCTACAATCTTCATTGGCTATCCAACTACCTCTGAGTTTCCACTCTTGACTACTATGCTTCATATCCTCCGCCCACTGTAATATCCCGTATTTTTAAATATTTTTACACTGTATCGGGATATGCAGTGTTAATAATTTTTGTATATATCTTACGATATTTTTACGAGTTGATATGTATTTAAAACCTATTTTAATTACTGTGTCTTATTTACAGTGCTTTACGTAAAATTTTTCCGGGACTTGCATTTTTGGGGAAATTTTCACGTAAATAATTTATTATTAATTATTTTAAATATATTTTCGGACTTGCATGAACTCATATGTATTTTTAAAATACTAAATAAAGCCTATGTGTACTTATTTATTTAATTAGGGTTTAATTAATATTACCCTAATATTTTATTAATTGTTTATTAGTTATATTGTTATTTAATTATTTTTAATTAATATTAAATGTTGAAATATTAAATTTTATGTGTGTGGTGTATATTTAATATGTGTAATTTAATATTATTTTATTATATAGTATAAAGTATATATATATACACATTATATGTCAAAAATCAAGTTTTTTGGAATATTACCATTTTGCCCCCCGAGTGCCTCCTTCTTCCCCGATTTGCTTCCCTCGCCGTTACGGTCGCTGCCGTGCCGTTCCCTTGCTGTGGGAGTGCCGTCCGGTGTGCCACCACCTTCCCCAGCCTCTTTCGCCGCCTGTGGTAGCCGTTTCCGACGTCTGGAAGTCGGTTTTGGCCCGAGAAGCCGAACTTCTCTTCACCGTCGATCACGACGATTCCGGCCACCATTTTTGACACCGCCGGTATCTTTATTCTCCTTGAGCTCCGATGAGTGTGATTCTAGCTTTGGTTTGAGCTTAAATGGTCTAGAATTGCTTAGGTTTCGAATTTTCCAATTCGATCACATTAGGGTTTTCGATTTTTTTGAGCTTTGAATTGATTGATTCATGAAAAATCCCTTCACAAATGTTGATCCTAGTAGCTTAATATACATGTATGAATTTTTTTGGAATTTTTGGAGATTTTTTGGATTTTTGGGTATTTTTGAATATTTTAATATTATTTTCTAATTTTCGGAAATTAATTATTTAAATTATGAAATTGTGTTTTATGGTTAAATTAGGTGTTGAAATGAATTTTAAAAATTTATTTGGAATTTTTATGTATTTATTTTAAATTATTGAAGTTTATGTAATTTTGGGAAATTAGGGTTAAATGTGTTTTTAATTGAATTTAATTGGTTAATTGAGTTTAATTGTTAATATTATTGATAAATATGTTAAGAAAATTAATTTTGGATAATTGTATAATTTTTGGTGAATTTTTGAAGTAATTATAGTATATTTATATATATAGGGGTATTTTGGTAATTTTACCCTAAATTGGATAAAAATGTAATTTAATTGGTTTTAATAGTTATTTAAGGTATAAAAATGATTTCTACAAATTATTTAGTATTTTTAACTAATTAAAACTATTTTTCGTAAATTATTTTCAATTATATATATAAAATACGGTTTTTCTAATAAAATGAGTTTTTATCGGTTTTTACAGTGTTTTAAGGTTAATTTTGTAATTTCTACCTATAAAATGTATTTCTGTGATATAAGGGTATTTTTGATATTTCTGGAATTATTCTGTGTTTGTGGACCCCGGTCGGTAGACTGTAGTTTGGAGTCCGACCGAGGGGTTTTGGGTGTGTTTTGTGTTTGAATTTCAAAGTGTGTTTCTTTGCAGGGTCGGCTCTACTCTTTGAGTAGAGAGATGTCCATTTTACAGGGGAGGTTCTGTCGAATTTTTGGTAGAATTCTTATAAAACGTGATGTCCAGTCGAACTCTAATTTCGATTCTGTGTTTAATACTCTAGATCGAATTCTAGGATTTTCTGATGTCTATTATTTATTGTTTGTCTAGTTGCGCCGAGATTGAGGCCTAGTGAACCAGGCCCATCGGATCCATCTCGTGGAGCGCACTAATTTGTGAGTTACTATACTATATATATGTGCTTTAGGATGCATGATTTAGAAATATATGTTTTATTTTGATTAAAATGCATAAATAATGTGATTTGTATTTAAGTATATTTTTGGTTTATTTTTGGTATATATTGAATTACATGCATGCTTTGTTAATAAATTATATTTAAAATATTTTTAAATATATTTCCAGTATATATATGGTTTATGTTGCTATTTTATTGAAATTCATGCATCATTTATTTTTATGAATGTATGCTTTATATTTAAAGTGAAGGATATCGATAGAACGTGCTACCTAGTGGGCAACACTAGGACCGAGTACGTACCAGTGTGCTTATAGCAGATAGGCTATATTACTAACCTATTTGAGGATATTGATTGAATTGATTTATCTGATGTGTGAGATGTGATTTGGTGGTGTGATTGCTGGAGCTCGGTTGACCAAGTGTCTCGGGGCCAATCACACTGGCAGTCAGACTGCTGGAGCTCGGTTGACTTAGTGTCTCATGGCCAGTCTACTGTCCAAATGGATTAAGTGGATATATTTGGAATAAGTGAGCCTGTGTGGCTAGAGTGTTGTCTAACACTACTTCTGAGGTTGCGATATCTTAGGGTTCTATTTGATCCTTCATAAAAGATGATTTTCAGATAAAATATCTAAAATGATTTTATTGCATCTGTGTGTAATTGCCTGTATATATATTAGATTTATACTGCTGACTGTATGCATTATCATTTAGTGTGTATGTATATATATTATAGTAATTCACTCAGTGAGGTCTGACTCCCCTCCGTTGACTATTTTTCAGGAGAGTCAACATCCTTAGACCTCAGTAGCAGGCCGATACGCCGGATTTCTTCCGCCCCGGCTTCTTTGTGTAAACTACTTACTTGAGCCTTATTTTTATATAATCTAGACACTGCAGTAGTTATGAATTAAATTGTGGGATTTTATGTATTTTATTTATGTGAGATATTGTATTATTTGAAACTGGATTTGTATTAAGAGATTTATATATATGAGATGAGATTTGATTTAAATCCAGTTGGTGAAATTGTTATTATGATATTTATGATTTTTATTTTCGCTGCATTATTTGATATTGTTATTATTATTATTATTACATGTTTATTTTATTTTTAGGCTTGCTACGGGTTCCGGATTCGAAAGAATTCCCGTTCCCTAGCGCCGGTCATGGCCCCTGTTTTGGGTCGTGACAGCCACCTCAACTACCACAACCACCATCGCCACTGCCTTATCCACCGCAAGCTCTTCTCCATTACCACCTCACCTTTACCACCATTATCCTTTATGCTCTATCATCTAACTTACATGATCTGGGGCTCAAACACTTCTCTTTGCCAAACTCTCATCTTCATCAGCCTCGCCTCATCCTTCCTCCTCTTTTCTCCACCTCCCTCCAGCACCACTCGTAAATTCCTCTACCTTAAACCTGTCCAAACTGGTTTTCCCTTTAACTTTGATTCTCAATTTCTTTTTATAAAACTCTCTACTCTCGCTTCCTGCTATACTTCTCTCCCTTTCTATTTGTTTTCCTTTAATTTCATCCTTAAGTCCTCACTTCCTGCCATCAAATATGAAAATTTTAAGGCAAATGAATTCAAATTTAGAAATTCATCTACAGATATTGTTGGTATTATTGTTGTGGGTTGTAATAATTGAGGAGACATTGTTCATGGAGTAATTAAGCAGAAGAGATTTTTGCCTCTATTAGTAATAGAAGTATAAGCCTTGCTTCTTAGACATGAATTTGCTTTATTGTTACACTGCTTTAAATGTAAAAAATAATCTTTTATTGATGTTCGCTTTAGTTCGGTTAAGAGAAAGGCCAATGCAGTCTCAAATAGGGCAGCTAAGTATGTCAATGAAGGTTGCCTTCCAAGAAATTGGCTTTGTAATATCCTAAAATAGCTTTTTGTATTGTGTATGAAGTGAGTTGGAAGTACTTAATAAGAGTAAAAGTGTCACACTTTATGCTTTTTATGTTGTTGAGACTACCAGTGGTGTTGCTAGTCTTGCTCCCTCTGGTACCTTACATTATGATTTTATATAGGTATGTAACCAGAATGTCTTCTTCACCTTGTGTGTATTCTTATATAGGTATATAATAAGATGGCATATAATAAGATGGCAAGCGAAGTGATGGTTGAGAGTGGAGTTAAGGGAGGTGATGACACAAATGTGCAAAAATGTTGGTCATTTATGTCCATAACAAAGAGAAAATGGCAGGGACAGGTGTAGAGAATAGAGATGATAAGAGAAAGCTTTTGTATTTTTTTGAACAAATGAGTTTGCATTTGTAATGAAAAATATTACATTTGAGCAATGTTTTATCGATGTGTCTTGCTCCTTAAGATTGTACATGAAAAAGGTTATAATTGATGATGTGAATCATAGCATTTATGTAGCAAAATAAGGTTTGAGATGGATTTGAAGGTTGTGGAAAGCTACTTCGATATGGCCCTCATGAATCGGTTCAACAAAGAAAAGATGCTTGCAGCTTGGTTGAACAAGGGTGGCCCTTTCTCTAATTTATCTTTTATGGAAATCTTTTGTTTTTTTTTTTGTTTGTGTTGTGTATGAAGAAAGGATAAGAAATAGGAAGAATTTATAGGTGGAATGCGATAGTTTTGGTTTGAGAGCAACAGAGGGAAGGCAACGAATCTTGTTTGAGAGCAACAAGTCAACAATTTTTTTTCTCACTCTCACATTACGCATTTGTTTGCACATTGGTTGCTAGCAACGCAGCCAGGTGTTTAAAATATATAAAAAATACAAATTCAAATGTTTATAAGATCATTTATAAAGTTCAGGTGGCTAAAAGGATTGTCACTAAAAGTTCAGGGGACTAAGTATGAGTTTGGCCTTTTAATAGTTTTCCTATCAATGAGTGATGTTAATGGTATTCACATTATCCATGTATTGTATTAAAAAAACTTAATCTAATGAGGCGTAATACATACATGACCCCCTGTATTTGTCACTTTTTGTCAGTTTGACACATGAACTTATAGTTTTGCCATTTTAACACTTGAATTTGACTAAAATATAATTTTGAAACCTTGCCAACACATGTGGTATAGAATAGCAAATCAGCATGTGCTACATCTTAAGGGTTTGACTGACCAAAAACTACAAGTAGAGGTATCAAACTGATAAAAAAAATGACAAGTACAGGGAATGGTAGATGAATTATATCATCATATTAGTGCAAACTAGTGCGTTTTAACCAAGTTCATGTGTCAAAATGACAAAACTATAAGTTCATATGTCAAATTGACAAAAAGTAACAAATACATGAGTCATATATGTATTATGCCATCTAATTATGATAACTTTATTCACATCAATTTTTTTGAAAAGAAAAATAATTTTATTGATTCAAACTAAAATAAAAACATAATCAATTTATTCAAAGAAAATTTATACAATTGTTGATATGGAAGGACACACTTATATGTATAAATATATATTTGTCCATCGATAGAGTTTAAGTTCAAGTAAACTCTATTTTTTATATTTGAATGTCCATATATTTTATCACTTGATATGATATATGGGTGATAATTTATAAGTTGAGTTATGTCTATATCAGATTACCTAATTCAATTTTAATTGTTATTTGCTGAAAATTTTTGTCACTAACGAATAAAATCAAGGCAGCACATTCAAATTGCCATACCATTTGCCTTGTTTAAGTTTAATTATCCTAAGAGAAGAACACAAAAATTTGTTGGTTACGAGTCACTTCTCAGAAAATGGGGCTACGGACTTATAGCTTCCTTACATTAGGGACAGAAAGTAAACAGATGGACTCCTCAGTCCTGTCCCGCTGTTTTTTCTTTTTCTAAAAAAATAAAAATAAAAAGAGAATGATTTAAATATTATGCATGCGGTATAGGTGTTAAAGGAATTTGAATTGTTGTCAATAAGTTTTCAAATTTGAGAAATAGAAAATTTTACGAAAGTTGGATTTCAATATTTTAATTTTAAGGGCTTTATATTTTTTTAAAATTAATAATTTTTATCGTTAACTTTTTATAAATATAGATATAAATATATATTTTTATTTCCTTTAGTTAAACTATAGTTGTTATATTAAATTTCATCATAATTATTTGATTCTATTTATTAATTTAATAAGTTGGGAACACAATCAAGTAAAAAATTTTGTCATAAAATTTAAATATATTTTTACGAAGCTGAGAATATTTTTTTTTATAAAAATATTCGCATGAACACATAAAAAGTATCATATAAATCTCTAAATATAGTTATAAATTGAATAAAATTAAATTAAATTGTGAAGTTGGTAGAATTAAGTAGTATTTAAGGAGAAAATTTTAAATTATTGTTTTTTCCCTTCAAATATTATAAATAAATTAGATAAATAACTATTTTTTTAAAAATTGTATGTGGAGTAATTTCATACGTTGTCATTAATAATAAAAATAATCAAATTATGAATTATTTTAAATTTTAATTTAGAATTTTTTTGGACAATTTTAAAATTAAAATAATTTAAAAAATTTATAGGTTAGATTGTTGGGAAAAATTTGAGGACAATTCTGCAAAAATAATGTAATAACTATAATTGAACTAAAAAAAAATACATGGATTTTGGTTAAAAAAAATTTGATATCTAAAAATAACTAATTTAAAATTTACATAATAAAAATAAAGATATACCTGCAGTATAGATGAATGTTAACGATAGACTAATTTCTTCTTCTATTAGCAAATAATTTAAACATGTACATTGTATCATTATCAGCATGTCATGATAGTATAATCACATATTATTTTGACCATAAATAAATTTATAATAAATTAAAATGGTCATACACTAATTGACAATAATTTTAAAAATATAATAAATTGATAAAAATAAATAAATTTCATAAGAAAATTATACAATAACCCTTAATTTTACATATAAATATGTTAAATATTGCTAAACATAGTCGGGTGATGCTTATATGATAAAATGAATATACTGTTTTATTTTCCTTTATTTCACTGTAGTTTTTATTAACTTGTTACATTTATTATATATTTATAAAATAAAAAACTCGGAATGGGAAAAAAAACAATACAAATGTATGGAGAGCATCTTGGAACTTCATTTTATTTGTAAAAAATGGGAAACATGTGATCATATTTAAGTAAATTAAAATCTATACTATGAGCGTGATTAGTTTGGTTTAAATTGTATATATATATATATATATATGAGGGAGTTGAGTATTGAAATCGGAGACTATAAAGTCTAAAAGAAGGAGCCAAAATAATTGAATTTATGAGTACTTGATGTAAGAAACGAAGAAGATATATGATGCCCTTTTCAAGAACAAGATTTGATGAAGAAGTGGAAGAAATTACTAATAATTCCCCTTGTCTTGTTTCAATCTTCATATCATATTCCAAGTTTTATGATGTATACTAAAAATAATCATGTCTAAAAACTTCTACATTCGACTCCTCCCTCCCGAACTTTCGATTGCTAAACATCATTAACATATTAATCATTCACCATTACTTTCCATTTGTTTAACTGTTGGAAATCAACCAGCAGAGATTATTATCCTCACTTAGTTAATAACATTTTAAATTCAGATTATGATATATATATAGTCAATATTAAATTAGTTATTAAGTGATATTTATCGTCTTTATAATTTTATCTAGGTCAAACTTTCTTGTTTTGAAAAAAAAATAATATTATTGATTCAAACTAGTAATACATTAATAAAAATACAGATAAAAATTCACTAACAACCATAGATGATGAAATAACAACAAAGTTAATAGCATAATAAAATGACATAAAGTTTACAAATTTGATAATACTATAATTATTAGAATATCTATAACTACAATTTTACAACATAGTGACAACCATAATTTGATTTATTATTTCTGTCTGATCGAATATCAAAGTCAAATTTGATTAATTAGAATTATGTAAATTTTAAATACCATTGATTTGTACTAAGAAACAAATTCATCCCAAAAATTTGAAGTAATTCCACAATTTTTAATCCATATCGTATCACAAAATTAAATATGCATTCATATAATAGAAATTTTTTTCTTCGATTGGATAAAAATAATTATTTTATAAGTGAATAATGTTAATGATTTATCACTAATTTATAAAAGTTTGTATACACTGTTTTATTCTAAATTAATAATTTGTATACATATTAAATAATTAAACTAAACAGTGAAAAATTTATTCTAATTATCCACTTAGAATAGAATATTTCTCTCTTTTGGCAAAGCAGAATTATTGTTATGTTATATACCATTTTATTTATATGAAATTATTTTTTTCATGTGTAATTACATTTTTTTAATAGACATAATTAATAAACTTAAACCTAAAATTTCGTTCTGTTGGTGTTGTAATTTGCCCTTTCTTTAGTGACCAAATTTGAATTCTAGGACCAAAGCAAAACTTTAACATGAAATGCTAAAGTTGACGTGTGTTACATGCATTATTTAAAAAAAAAAAAAAAACACGTGGGTGACATCTAAATTTTTTAAATAAAATTGAATTTAAATATTATACACGGTAAAAATAGATGTTAAAAAAATTTTACTTTCCTTTAAATCCATCAAATTCCAACTAGGATAATTCAAACTCTTACAACTACGAGAATATCACAAGGAAAAAAAAAAAAAAATCTATGCGCGTAATTATACCGATTATTGTATATCTTTAAGGTAAAGCGTCAATGTTTACCAACCCAATAACAACATGTACACACGTACTTATATATATGTATAAAAAGTAGAATTGTGTCTATCATGAAAAGTATAATATTATTTTTGCTGCATTTACGTTGCTTATTGCACTTGATCATCACAACAGGAAGTAAGTCAAATAATCTGAAGATTCAACATTTGAGCAAGCAGGTTTCAGATTGTTACTTCCAGGAAGTTAGCTTGTGCTGTAAGAGGAGCCATTGGCAAGGAAAACAAGTACGATGAGTCATATTCCTGTGCAAGGAAAACAAGTGCTTTCAGTAGACATTCAATTTTTGACCAACATTACTATCACAGGTCTTTCATCTGATCATGCATCACAAAATTGTGTCACACGATACTACATATTTTTTTTGCTAAGTTAACTAAAGACTTTATGTGGCTTCTGTTATATTTTGGATTTGAGTCTTTGGGATTTTTTTTTTCTCTCTAATGGAATTTTAAATGAGAAGCTTCAAAATATTACATTCAACGCTAGTGAAATAATAATTAAATGATAATTTCTCTTTAAAGGTATTTTAAGTTACAGATTTCGAATCCTGCCATTATCGATTTAAAAGAGAAGAGCTACCTCTATAATACAGTTAATTAATGTTTAAATTATATGATTTCTCTATTTACTAAAAAAAATATTACATTCAACACTAATTATCATTTGACCTGTTATTAGAGGTTGTTCTTACTTAAATAATGTTAAAATTTGAGCAATAGTATATGCAGACATATTAAATTTGTTAGTAGTGAATTGAATTGAATTAGTTAGAGTTTCATGTTTAAATACAAGTGGTTTAAATCCTTTCTCCCCAAAAAAAATTGCATTAAACTATTTAACTTATAACATATATTTCAAATATTTTAAAAATAGTAAGAAACATATTAGATATTATAATTCCAACAATTGAATACAATTATGTTTTTCGAAATAGGTAAGGTTTTTTTAACTTATGTTGAACTAAAAATTTATATGACATTTGGTAGATCTTAAGTTTAATTCTAACCTCCCTTTTTTCATAATATTCTCAAAAATAGTTATACATTTTGGGTTCAAATGTATATTTTGATCGATTCTTTTAAGAAACAATTTCAATCTTAAATTTTTTTAATATCAACTTATGATAAATTATAAATCGGACTGATTTTTTTATGAAAATATAGAGTAACAGAATACTCAATATTGTTCTATTAATAAAAAACGATAGACCTTAAAAATTAACATGGAAGCATTCAATGCCCTCTTGATCAAGCTCTTCCATATACAAGAAATTAGGTGTAAACAAGACAAATTTGAAACGAATGTCTCGCATATCTTGTTAAACTTGGTCAGCCCTTACTCAAAGAAAATTAATGTTTCAAAGATAACAGCAATATTGGAACATAGAAATCAAAATTTTCAAAGAAAGAAATTAATTTTAGAACCATAAAGTTAATTTCAGGTCCACAAAGAAGCACTTGTATATATAGATTATACAACTTTATGATTAAGTGGTTGATATTGAAGAATGACGGAGGCTTATAGAGCTTTAAGAAATGCCCCCACTATAATTAATCCATATATTTGTATAGTATTGTGAAAAATAGGACAAATGTGTATAATATATTAACTAAAATTTAACTACCGACACAAATTGGAAGAAAACTATTCGTTTAAATGACGATTTGGGTTTAAGTAATGATATATGTAGTTATGTTAAATTAATTGTTAGGAGATATTTGTTGTTTTCATGATCTTATTTAGATCGAACTAAATTAATTAGTGTTAAGTGAATTTTGAATATTGATATTTTATTAATATCTAAATATATGTAAATTCAATTAATTTTTAAATAATTATTCTTACGTATACTTGATATATACTACCATAAATAATAGTTTGATAAGAAAAAAAATATAGGATGTTTTATCAAATTTTGAAGAAAAATAGGACAAATATAATATTTTGCAAAAGAACATATACTGATTTTTTGAACTTAGCTGTGTTTCTATCTAAGTTCAAGCTTGATTACATTAACACAATAAGAAAATCTAATATTTATTTATAACATACATTTAAATCAAAACAAAACTAAAAATAATTATCCTGTATTTTACTAATTATTTTGTTTTAATTAAATTTCATAAAACAATGAAATTAACTATACGTAATGGAATGACATTAACGTGGATGATTAATGTTTGATAACATGACCGAGCAACATTTTGACTTCATATTGTTTAAAACCGTGGGTTCAACTTAAATATAATTAATTTTTTTGATTTTCTATTTCTTCTATGCAAGTAATTAATTAATTATGTTTTAATGTAGAGACTAGAGAGAAAACTGCAGGTGAACTGAACATAAATCAATTTACAGTGATCAACATCGTGGTTGACCTACAATCAAATGGCACAAGTCCTAATCAAGAAATATAACAAGTTTTAATATATAATTCATGTTAAGAAAATTGATAAATATTATCATGCAAGAAACATATATAATCAACTATATGCTTATACTATTTGTGTTTGACATTGCATTGACAATAACTGCATTATGGTTTCACGAAATATGAAAGTATAATCGAGGGAATCATTGGTCTAATGTTTATTTTTTAAAAAAAATATTTGTGTAAGATTTGTTAATGATACCATTAATAATCAATTATTAAATCAATTGATAAGAAGTCTTTTTGGTTTGGGTGACGTCTCCAATTTAAATTATAGTATATGCATATATACAGTTGTGTTAAATTAATTGTTAAAATATTATAATTTTATTCATATCAAATTAGATTAGTTAGAGTCACGAAATTTTAAATACTGTAAATTTACATTAAAAAATTATAAATACTAATAATTTAGAAAAAAATATTAGCATTTAAGTTATTTGACATCTTTATTAATAAAAATTTATAACTATATAATTATTTATCTTTTATATTTTTTAATCTAAACAAACATTTCTAACAATATAAAAAAAAATATTTTAAGCATTAAACTATTGATAGGTTGAATATAATAAGTATAAAAATGATTCGTATATATAACTGCATGATGTAAAGATCTGCAGTTCATACAATTATAGTACTAATATTTCATCAGATTTAGATCAGAATATGACGTACGTATTTGCTTCTCATTCTATCAATTCTATCGTAACAAAAATTATTTAATATTTGATTAACTATTGAAATTAATTGATAAAAAAATAATTTTACATTAAAATAATATGTTAATCTTGAATTATTATATTAAATTAATTATTAAAATATTTTTATTATTTTTATAATTTTATCCAATTCAAATTATATTAGTTAGAAATTATTTTTATAAAAATTCTTTGCACAGTTTTTCAATATACAAATTGAGCATGTTGCTTTGAAAATTTAAATTAATCAAGGTCAATGCAAATTTTTTATTTTGTAGAAATCGATTTGTTGCTTGGATTTGTGACCTTAGCGTGTCAAAAACGAGTAGAAATATATATATATATATATATATATATATATATATATATATATGGATTTAATTACCATGTGGCAGGTGGCATGATGGACACCTATATAGTTATAAAATTAATACAACTTTGTTTGACATTACGAAAATTAAATTTTTTTTTATAATTTTTTTTAAATTTGTTTCATATATATATATATAGCTAAATCATATTTTTTCTCTTTCTCTAAAATTAAATTTTAAAAAATATTGTAGATAAAGGTTAATTAATATGTATACTACAATCAACAAGATAGACAATAATTAAATTTAAATTCTACATTTTAAAATAAATCACTTATTTATTTTCTGACAAACCATTTTAATTCTTTAATATATATATATATATATATATAAAGTGTTTAGATTAAATTTTTTTTCTAACCTAAACATGTATAATCTAAACATGATAGATTTTTTTTTTATAATTTTTTTTAAAATTTGTTTCATATATATATATATATATATATATATATATATATATATATATATATATATATATATATATATAGCTAAATCATATTTTTTATCCTTCTCTAAAATTAAATTTTAAAAAATATTATTGATAAAGGTTAATTAATATATATACTACAATCAACAAGATAGATAATAATTAAATTTAAATTCTATATTTTAAAATAAATCACTTATTTATTTATCGAAGAATCATTTTAATTCTTTGATATATATATATATAGTGTTTAGACTAAATTTTTTTCCATACCTAAACATGTATAATCTAATTAGCAAATGGAAAATTTTCCCTGTTAACCGATGTTGCTGTTGAAATTAATTAGTGTGCCCCAATCATAATATAAGTAGGTAGTATGTATGACCCATATGAGAAAGGGACTACCGAGTACTCAACTATCACCAAGAAGGCAAGAACTAGAAATAATAAAAGATATAATCTCAAGTCAGCAGTTGAAGTGGTTAATTATCCATTAAATAGGAAACTAATGGAGTAGAAGTTTCAACCCTATCATATTTTTCTAAATGTTCACAATTTTGTACTATTTAATTTATTTACGAGGAACAGTCAGCAGATTAAATCAGAAAAAAAAAAAAAAGTTAAGGGTGTGTCCCTCGTGAGAAGAGCAAATATAAATATATTGATGTTTACTGAAGAAATTCTTTCCTGTACATGAAAACAGTTGATTTGCAAAGTCTTCTTCTGTGTTACCTAAGTCAATGCAGATGTAGCTATGTGAATGGGGACAAACATTCCACCACCTGACCCTAATGCAACTGAATATTTATTTTGAATTGAATTAGAAATGACATTCATTGATAAAAATAAATATTTTGAGTTAAATTCGGAACAACATTCATTAAGAAAAATATGACACTGTCGTGAGTTTATATTAAATATCACGAAATATTTATTATAAAATTTTTATTTTCAAAATTGTACTTTTATTATCTTAACGTCAAGCCGAATTTAAAGGGATAATCTTCTTAATTTATCTGATTTGGTGGAATCAGGAAGAAGTGTCAATTGTGAAAGAAGAATTATAGTGGTCAAATAATTGAATGGTAAATGCATGATAAACATATTCTCATGAGACATGTTGAATCGTTTTAATCTTAACTAACAACTAATGAAACTTTTTAGTATACAGTCATTAGACCCATTATGATTATACATGTGATGTGAATTGTGCATGCAACACGCATAGACTTCATTTCTTTCTCTATTTAATTTGCTCCTTCTATTATTATTATTAATTTTTTTTTTTTTTACAAATTTCGTCCCCATTACAAGAAAATCCAACAAACAAATTATGAAAAAACAACAAGTAAATAAGAATTCCTAGGTAGTTTACAACTAACAGGTATATGTTTTCTTTTATTGTTTTTAGTGGTTTCATTATTCATTTCTAAAATTATATAACTTACCAACAATCATGAAATCAGCTACCATGACTATTCTTATTTAAGCAACATTTTGAATTCGAGTTGTGGTGAATGCAATCACATTAAATTAATTATTTGAAAAACTTTTGTCGCATTTACAATCATATTTGGATCAAATTAGATTAGTTAGAATTTAATAAACTTTGAATACTGGTGGTTTAAACAATAAAAAATCACAATACTTTGTTTTTCCTACTGTGGAAGAAGAACTTTATATTAATTCAAAGGATTTATGCAATTGATATTTGTGCTTTCGCTTATTATTGTTGATTAGAATTTTAATTTTGAAGTCCCGACAATAGTAAATGAGCTATTTCCTTTTAGATAAAAGAATACATAATATTTGAAATGTCTAACATAAAGTTACCATGACACAACAAATGCATATACATAAATATATATATATATATAAAACCAAAACTCAAAAATAATTTTGGAAAAAATGGTTTAAGATATAATAAACCCTACATTAGTCAAGAACCAAAAGTTCAATAAACATGAAGAAAAAAGTCTTGCTACATGAACATTTTTACCTTTGGATTAATTTTCTTTTGTTCTGATATTTACCAATGTTTTTTATGCAACTTCTTAGTATGTAAGTTTGAATATGCTCTAGATTTTCAAGACTGTAACTTGGGTTTGCATGTCATAGATGACAAAATAGTCGAGTAAAGCGTAGTTTTCTAGCCAGCGGGCATAGTCATAAAGAAAAATAAAAATTCTTGGCCTTGCCATGGAGGAAAAGTCATAGTGCTACGTAAAATCCTTCCTACATTTTCTTCTTATAACTACTACATCTCACATTCACGAAAATATTCATAATTATGCTAAAAAAATTACAGTGCTAAATAATATTCCAACAAGAGGCAGTAAATTAAGAACATAGTTAAAATTCATAAAATATTCAAATAAATTAATGCAGATTAAAAATAAAAATATTGAGTCAAGAGTTGAGTAGTTAAATGATATAAATTACTATGATAATTTCAAAGGCATAAAAGGTGATGGTTGAATTTCTAGCAATTTAGTTGGTGATAAGTATTGTTAAAATAAAATTCAACAGAAGTGAAAGCTCCAACCCATTACTTGGTCTAAAGACCAAAGAGCTACAAGTAAGACATCAACCACCCTGCCCCCTGCAATTCCAATATCACCACTCAAATAAAGATTACAGGATTTCTTTCATTCGATCAAAAGTAAAGTAATGCAAGCATTTCTATTGGACAAAACAATTTTGCAATCTGCATTCCAATTTCAGTAACTGATAATTAGACTGGATGCTAACAAAGTTCAATAAATCACACACCTCAAATAAGGAAGCCATCGATCTATAAGTGCAAATCGTGATGGATGAAACAGTATCATCAAACAACACTTCAAGGGGAGCTTTACAAACTTCTGAAGCACAGTAATGACAACATTTCAGGGGAGCTTTACAAAGTTCTAAAACGACTGCTTTGTCTTTGGCACTAAGATATGGTTGGGTGGTGGAAAAATTACACACCCATTGTTAACCAGCAAAATGAGAACTAAAAGAAAATAGAGACAATTTATACACAGCCACTATGAACAAGCAAATGTAACAATATGAACAAGTGAACACAAAGGAAACCTAAACATTTTCTAACTAAATATTTGAAAGAAGGATCTTGCGAGTTATAATGAACCTTGATTCCTAACTAATCCCAATCCAAACTTGTTTGTAACTAAAGCTTTGTTTGATGCCTTGAGTTGCTTCTATGGTCCTGAATATGTTATTACCAAAATTTCAATTTGTTTCTTGTTGTTAAGTTCACTACATCATAACCATCCCAGTAATCTCCATAGTGTATAGAGGCAGATTGTTGAACAATCTGAACAAGATCAGCAGTAAAAAAAACCTAATAAAAGTGCATATCAGCAGTAGAAAACAAGCATGAATTCAATCACATGTGTCAGCCATTAGAACAGAAGCAATGACAGAGATAGACCCTTGCTACAGTTCTTAAGAAAACTGAGCAGCCCAGATAAAATAATTGGATCCAAATGCCAACAAACCAACAATAGCAAGTAATGATAGTATTCATATTGATCAAAAGCTAATCAATCAAATCAATGAAAAAAACAAAGCTTTAAACTCCAAATATCAAAACCCATCACTAATTCATAATCAGAACAGCATGAATTTCATCCTAATTACCTCAAATTCAACAAACTCAACTAGAAAAATACACTCAACAACCTAAATTCAATAACATAAACAAAAATCCCCATTTCCCATTTCTCAAAATCTAAGCTTGGAAAAGAACCACCTATTCTTGCCAGTCTTGAATCTCTCTTCAAATCTTTTCTTGATTTCTTTTTCAGCAGCGACTTTCTTATCTTTAGAAACCAAAGAATCAGGGCTCGCAACATCTTTCAAATCAACATCAAGAGTGTATCTGGTAGGCATCAAGTGACTGTAATTAACCACTTTCACAAATGCTTTCACTCTCGATTTCTTTGCTGTTTTCCTCGCCGAGTCTTTCTTGATTACCTTTGATGGGTACTTCTTTATTCCGGCCACAAGACAGTGTCCATAGGGCCGGTCACGTGTTCCATCGTCGAATGATCGGACAATCACCGCTTTCCGGCCGGCGTAGCGGCCTTGCAGGACGATCACAGCCTTGTTCGATTTCAAGAATTTCACCATTTTTTTCTTTTGTTCTTCGGCAAGTGGTGGCGATTTTGCGTCTACAGCTTATAGCGGAGAAAAAGGGGTGCTAGGGTTTTGTGGTGATTTTGCTGAACGATATTGTTATTATTATTATTTTTTTTTTGAAATTTTTACAAAAAATACCTCTTTTTTAAATATAATTTTCAGCAAAATATTCACTTTTTGTAATATATTACAGGTGTACCCTACTTTTATAAAAAATTACACACTTATCTTTTTTTTCATTAACCATTCATCTTCCTTGCACATTATTCTTCCTTTTTTTTTAGTTTCCTTTCTTTATCATATCTTCTTGATCTCTGCTCAACTCCTTGACAAGGTCCATGATGGTTCGTTTGGCTCAAGAGATCAGGTGACTGGTTCTTGATGATTCAGTGCATGTCATTATTTTATCAGGTTCGAGCCGGGCGTTCTATTCAAGTGTTGACCTCACATTAACTGAGACTGTTTTTAAAGGGGATGTGAAGGATGTGGAGTTGGACTAATTGCGTAGATGGAGCTTTGTAAGAAGCCTATTATTGGTGCAAAATTCATGGATACTCATGCTAGCTTTGTGTTGTATGATTGATTATCAGCTGCAAATTTAGTGTCTTGTTTGTAAAATTTTTAATTGATTGAATTTGAGATTATATTCTTGGCTTGTAAATCTTAATCGTACCAAGATGATCACTTTCCTCAATTGTGTAACATCTTGGTGTTTGTACATTACACATGAATTGATAAATGATAAAAGGATATCTCTTTATCTGTTCTAACCTTATCTGTTCACATTTAAATTCATCTTAGCCTATCAGTAGTTTATTCATAGGCTCCCTCTTGTTGTAACAACCTTAGCAAATTATTATGGACTCTTGTACTATATATTCAGTTATTGAAATATATACAATAGTTTCATTGGCTTAAAACCAACGTTATCATGGTATCAAAGCAAAAGAAAGATTAACATCTTTTTTTTTTATTCACTATGTCTTCTGCTACATCATCAAGTGTTCCATTACCTTTAGTCTCTTTTTCCAGTAGTTTTCCCAATATGGGTCATCAATTAACATTGAAACTCATTTCTTCAAATTTTTTACTGTGGCAAACTCAGTTGTTGCCTCTTCTTCGTGGCTACAATTTAATGAAACACATTGATGGTTCTCCTCCACTACCCGAGTTTATAGAGGACAAAGCTCCAAATCCTTCGTATACGATTTGGTTCAGTCATGATCAAATAGTCCTTAGCTGGATCATCAGTTCTCTTTCTAAATATGTTTTACCACAGGTTGTTGGTGTTTTTACAGACTATGCGGCATGGAAAAAGTTGACAACCACTTATGCCTCCGGGTCTAGAATTCAAATTCGCCAACTTAAGACTTAACTTCACACACTATGTCACAACAATGACAACATTCAGACCTATATGCAGAAAGCCAAATTAATCTTTGATCAACTTATTGCCTTGAATAGCCCTATTTCTGAGGATGACTTTGTGAATGCAATACTTACTGGTTTGGGTCCAACATATTGACCTTTTGTTCGAAGCATTGAAGCCCGCCTTGAATCAATTTCGTTTGATGATCTTTTTGGATTATTGTTAAGTGAAGAAATCCAACTTTCTACTGATCTTGTGTCCAATGATATTACTGTCCCTATTGCCTATTTTTCTGCCCGAGGACGCTGCAGGGGATGACGTGGTCGTGGATGAGGGCGTCTCCCTTTCTCTGGATCTCATCATCCATCTAGTGGCCACTCTTATGCTGGTGCTTCTTTCTCTTTAGCTGACACATGATGCACTTTTACATGCTATAATTGCCATGGCATTGGCCATGTTTCTAATCAATGTCCGTCTCCAAGATAACTATTCAGCCAAGGTTCTGGGCACATTGTCCCCACTAGTCATCTTGCTGCTCGATCCACTCCACCTACCAAGCCTTGGATTGTTGACACCAGTGCAACCCATCATTTAATTGCAGGTATGGACAACTTAGCTATCCATTCTGAGTACACTGGGCCTGAGGAGGTGGTCATTAGTAATGGTAAAACTATACCAATCTCTCATACTGGATTGTCTAATTTTCAATTGAATGGCAAAATTATTAATTTAAATGATATTCTCCATGTGCTTAATGCTTGTGAAAATTTAAATTTTATGAGTTCTTTAACTCATTCTAACTCTATTTCCATTGAATTTTTTCCTCAATATTTCTTGATAAAGGATTTGCAAACGAGGAACGTTTTATACAAAGGCCCGAGTGTTAATGGTCTTTACTCCATGCTACCAGATTCCACCATTTCTTCTTAAGTTCATGTTCATTTGTCTTCTTTGTCCACCTGGTATGCTAGATTGGGCCATGCATCCTTTCCTACCATGAAGACTGCTTTAAACACTTATGATATTTCTTTTTTTAATGATGCTTCTTCCATTTGTCATACTTGTAGTGTTAGTAAAATAAAGAAACTACCCTTTCCAATTTCTACTTTTCAGACTGAAGGACCTTTAGATCTTATTTATTCTTATCTTTGGGGACCTTCCCCTATTGCTTCCATGAATGGTTCTAAATATTATGTGTTATTTTTTATCACTATAGTAAATATTCTTGGGTCTATTTTATTAAATTCAAATATGAAGTTCTTAATTGTTTTATCAAGTTTAGGCATATGGTTAAAAAATTTTTTAGCCGTTCAATTAAATCTTTTCAGGCCGACTGGGGAGCTGAATATCAAGCCATGACTAAATATATGTCTGAAAATGGTATAAGTCAACAAAGTTCATGTCCACACACAACTGAATAAAATGGGTATGCTGAGAGAAAACATAGACATATTATTAAAACGGGTCTAACATCCTTCATCATACTTCTGTACCACAAAAATATTAGGATCATGCTTTTGAGGCTGCTACTTATACTATTAATCTCTTACTTACCCCTAAATTAGCTTATAAATCACCTTTTGAGGTTTTGTTTAACTTAAAACCTGATTATGCTAGCCTTAGAATTTTTGGCTGCTTATGTTACCCATGGTTAAAGCCTTATGCACCTCATAAATTAGCACCTCATTCTGCTAAAAGTTTTTTTTGGGGTTATAGCAACATTCATAAAGGCTATAAATGTTTACTTCTTGATTCTAATAGAATTCATTACTCACGCCATGTTCTCTTTGATGAGCAGGTTTTCCCTTTTGTAGAGACTGATGCGGTTCCTCCTAGTGTCTAACATTCCTCTTCAGAGCCCTTTATGACTATTTTACCACCTCTACCCTCAGTGTATCACTATTTACCACCTATGCAGACTCCACCTTCTGCTCCAACTTAGCCTCCTTCTCCTTCCCAACTATTGACCAATCCTATTCCTACTCAACTACCATATTCTCAGCCCTCTATTCCCTTACAAAACTTAACTGTTATTCATAATTCTACATCTACCCATCTAATGATAACTCGCTCTAAGACTGGCAGCTTAAAGCCAAAAACATTCTCAACCACAACCACTGATGAAGTAGAACCATCTTATTTTACTTAAGCTGTTAAACATGAGAAGTGGCGCAAGGCTATGGGAGAAGAAATTGATGCTTTACTTTCCAATGGAACTTGGGAATTGGTTCCACGGGAACAAGCAAGAAACATCATTGGCTGCAAGTGGGTTTACCGTATAAAGAAAAATTCAGATGGCTCTATTCAATGTTACAAAGCACGACTTGTTGTTAAGGGCTTTCACCAACGCCCTGGAATTAATTATTCTGATACTTTCAGTCTTGTCATTAAACCGACAGTGGTTCGTTTAGTTTTAACTCTTACTATTTCTCTTCATTGGAAGGTTAGACAGTTTGATATGTTTAATGCCTTTTTGTATGGTCACTTGAGTGAGGAGGTTTATATGCAACAACCTCTGGGTTTTGTTGATTCCACCAAACCTAAGCATGTATGTCGCCTAAATCACTCTCTTTATGGCCTCAAGCAAGCCCCAAGGACATGGTATTACCATCTTACTTCTACTTTTCTCTCTATTGGCTTTTGGGGTTCCCAAATTGATAGCTCTCTATTTTACTACAACAATGGTACCAAGCTTGCATTTTTTATGATTTATGTTGATGATCTCTTGTTTACAAGTAATGATGATCACTTTATTGATTCGGTGGTGCAATCTTTGTAAAAATAATTTACTTTAAAATATTTGGGCTGCTTGCACTATTTCCTTGGTGTGGAGGCAACTTGGAATAGTGATTCTTTGCTGCTCACACAAACTAAATATATCACTAACCTCCTGGTTAAAGCTCGCATGCACAATGCCAACTCCATGTCCACTCCAGCTTGTGCAACAACTCGGTTATATGGTGAGATGGGTGAGCTTTTTGATGATCCTACTCTCTATAGTAGTATTGTTGGTGGCCTTCAATACTTGGCCATGACCTGACCCTGACATTTCTTATTCTATTAATAAAGTTTGTCAATTTATGCACAAGCCACACCTGCATCATTGGGTTACTGTTAAGCACATCTTACGGTATTTAAAGGCCACCTTGCATTTCAGTTTATTAATTCAACCCTATTCATAATTTATTATGCAAGCTTATACTAATTCAGATTTGGGAGGTGATCTTGTTGATCGCAAGAGTACTACTGGTTATGCTATTTATCTTGGGTCTAATTTGGTGTCGTGGGCTTCAAGAAAACAATGGACTGTTGCCCGTTCTTCCACTAATGCTGAATATAGGGCCTTAGCAATAACATCTTCCGAAGTTCTTTGGCTCAAAGAAATTGGGTTCCATTATTTATCCAAACCTGTAGTATGGTGTGATAATGTCTTTGCTACATATTTAACAACCAACCTTATTTTTCAATCTCGTTTGAAGCATCTAGAAATAGATTTTCATTTTATCCGTGACAAAGTCAGTTAAGGCAAGCTTCAAGTTCGGTACATTAGTTCCAAAGACCAAATTGTTAATATGCTCACCAAGGCATTATCCAAATCTCGATTTCAACTTTTGCATGACAAGCTTATAGTTTTTTCAAAAACTGTTAAGCTTGACAACGAGTGATAAGTGATAAGGATATCTCCTCATCTATTCACATTTAAATTCATCTTAGCCTATCAGTAGTTTGTTCATAGGCTCCCTCTTGTTGTAACAACCTTAGCAAATTGTTATGGACTCTTTTACTACATATTTAGTTACTGAAATACATACAATAGCTTCATTGGCTCAAAACCAATGTTATCATAAATATTAATTCTTTATCTTCATGAACTATAGGTTTGGGATATTTCCCTCATGGGGTCTTTCACATAAGCTTCCTTGAATAATTGGAGCTGGCAGTTGCTTTGAAGGACTGTCCTAAGGGTAGATGCTCTCTAATAATTGCATAATACCTTTTAGTCATAGTTGAGTTCAGATCATCTTGATGTGAAAGCAATTTTATCAATACATGAATAAAAAAAAAGAACATGATATGAAGTGGTTTTGAGGATAAAAATGCTTACCTTTGACAGTCTCATATATTTTTTTTAATTTTTTCTTTTGGTTGGGTTTTTTAATTTTTTCTTCTCTTTTTTTTCAATAACTTACAATGTTTTACGGATGGCGGTGGTAAAAAATTTTAAAAAATTAATTAATTAAAATTTTACCAATTTTTTTATTACTAATTTTTGTTACACAAGTAGTTTAAAAAATAATAAGAATGATATTTAAAAAAGTATATTTTCTTAATATTATTCGTATATGATACAATAAAAAATAATATATTATCAGAATATTATAAGTATTTGAAACTCAAAACATTATCTAAAATTCAAAACAGAATCTAAAAATTAAAATATAGTATCTCAATTTCATAAAAATAAGGAAAAAAATAAAAAAAGAGAAAAAAAATAGAAAATTAAAAAAGAAATAAAAATAAAGAAAAATAGGTGTCATATCATTATTCAATATTTTTGAATATTATCTAAATTTTTTTTAATCTTATTCGTATTTGTTGAACATGCAAAACATATGTTATATCATTATTCAATGTTTTTTTAGTATTATTTGAATATTTTCTAAATTTTATTCGTATATGTTGAACATGCAATATACATTTTTTAATATATTATCCATATATTTTTGGAATCTTATGCGTATATGATACATAAAAAAAAGTATATGTGTAGACACCCAATTCGGTCGGCCCGTGTTAGGGGCGCTCGGTTTAACAGGCTTATTGTCAAGCCCGATGATGAGAACGTGGAACTTGGACATGAGAATGAAGCCTGAATCTCTAGTGGAAAGTGGACTTGAAAACCCAAAGCCTGAAAAACCCAAAACCGAGCCCAACTATCAAAATTTAGCCCAAGCTCGCCTGGCCCAGCGCAGGCCCGAGCCAAAGGGGCATCGCCTCAGTGTAATGAGGCGATCGCCTTATCGATGAGGTGCCGACTCTATGGCAACCCACTTGCAAATGCAATCATGAAGATCAAGTGGTGCGGGCCCCACTCTCCAGATTTTTTTCTTGCGTGAGGAAAAGATTTTTGGGGAAAAAAAAGGCTAGGAGAGCTCATAATGGGCTAGGAGGCTTAGGGGCATGGGAAAGCTAAGGAATAAAAGAAAAAAAAGAGAGAGAAGAAAGAAGGAGGAGGTTGGAAAAAAAGGAGGGGGGAGCCTTGAAAAAAGAAAAACACAGAGGGAAAAGAAAAGAAAAAAAAATGTCCTCAAGAAAGGGGAGGAAGGTTGAAACAAAGAGGTCCACTTTCTCCATAAGAGAAGAAGGGAGAAACTTATGTCAAAGGTAGATACCACATCCTAGCAAGGATCTCAATCAAAACAGCTCTGAGGGCCTCTCATTTTGGTATAAAATCTGCACTTAAACTTGACATGTTCATCATTTTGCGTGTTCTTGCTTATATGTAACTGAGCCATTAGTATATTTTAGGTTTATCTCTAGTGTGTCATGCTTGATATCTTATTTTATTAATGGATCTTTGAATACTTTTGAATATAGTCATAGTATGATGAGTGTAGAGTGTGTATATGCATATTTTGGTTACTTAGAGTAAAAGTCTGTACATCTTGGGAGTTAGAGCCAGCCTGGTGATCAAGCGACGCCTCTTCACAGAGGTGTCACCTCATCTCAATGAGGTGATCGCCCCATTGACAGGCCTTTAGGGAGTCTATCTTTTGTGTGTGTGTTACCTTTTTTTGCCTCGGAATTGTAAGAGCCCCTATTGATGAGGTGTCGCCTCATCAATGAGGTGATCACCTCATTGACAGGGTTAACCCGCTTCCTGCTTCATTTTTTTATTTGTTTGCTATGACGTCTGCTTTAATATGTCCCCTTTTGACCTTAAATATGTCTGTATGATTGCATGATGGTGATTATCTTGACTATTTGATGGTTTCTTTAGTCCGTAATGTGAAAACCCTTTTTTATATATATATAGAGTCTCCTTATAAGTATCATTACATGTGACTTCATTTTTTTATGAAAGGAAGGGCTAACCATGTGTTATTTTTAGGAATTACTTGATAATTTCTGTCATCGAGTAATCTCTTTTGCTAGTTATCCCTTGTACATTACCGCTTTTATGTTATTTTATTGGTTTATTTTCTGTATATTATTCTTTTATTTAGCCTAAAAAGCATTGTAATCCTTAATCCCTTTCCCTTTTAATTTTGAATGTATGGTTGTAAATTATTATTTATTTTATTTACTGCGTTTTTTTGAATGTTGGGACTTAAAGGCATGAAATTGGACTAATGTGCAAACTCGAATTTAATTATAAAATCTTGCAATTATCTGAAGGCAATTTCATTATGTGTGTTAAATGAGGAAATAATTAAATAATTAAATGGTAATAAAACGCAAAACACAAACGGAGGCCAACTGCAAGGTTGGGTGAACATTCAAACGGTCATACCCAGTTTCTGAATGCGATCTCTGATGATGGCTTCTAGGAACCTCTGTGGGATCCAGTTGCTGTACAGTGTGTCCCGGCTTTTATTCGGGTGGCGACTCTATCTCTGAATAGACCCAAGACCTATATCATATTTTCTAGTGGGCCTCGAGCCCACACAGTGCCGTGGTCGCTAAACACTTGGGTATGCGCTAAACCCCGCCGCCTATAGTGGCGACTCCACTGAGGATAGAGAAACTGATTCCAGTATTTTGCATTTTATCATCTTTAATTATTTTCTTATTTCTTCCTGCATTTATGCATTCACTACACATTTTGCACACAATGAGCACTTCAGTCCCGAATAAACCCGACAATAGTCAGTACTTCGCTACCTACGTTTCACTCAAACCTGGTGGTGGAATATTTGATTATTGTCACTCATGACATGTACTAATCCACGTTGTTTGACCCTTGAGTGGGGAGACGTATATGGATGCATATCGTTGTGGGAGCCGAAGCCTTTTTACCCAAGACTCAAGCCCATGTAATGACTTAGCAATTATCCTTAGGAATTTTCCCACATGCATGTGTATTATGCCATATAATGGACCCTTAAAATAAATCTCGAGCCCATCAATAAGCAGTCCAAAATAAAATGAGCCCTCATGTCCAACCAAAGCCCATTATAAATAAGCTAGTTAGGCCTCTCATGCCTACTCATAACCCATTTCAAATGGGCTTTGACAAGTAAGTTTATGGTGCTAAGGATCTTGGCTCATAGAAAGTGGACTCGGACTTTATTTAAAGGACCTATTACTTATCTGAATCATTTTGAGAGTTTCTTACATATGTCGATTTTATTATCCCCTGCTGATAATTAAAACCCAAGCCAAAAATCCTAGGACAAGATACTCGCCATTGAATGCGTGTGTAAGAGAAATAAGGGTGGAAGTTTGCACGTTTAAGTTCCATGTTTTGATCTTGTATATCTTTTTGTGTGCGACCTTTTTGTTTCTAAATAAAATGAACTTGCATATCATGCATACACATCATGCATCATTCTAACTAGTTGTTTTACAGCGCTATAGATCCTTCAAGCTCAGCAGGGTGGGTCCGAGCTAGTTCAGGTCGTTTGGTCAGAAATTCAGAATTAGGAATGGCAGGAGGATTTGATCTAGAAGCATTTGGGGCACGGTGGAAAGAAGAAGTAATAACAAAAATTTGGGCTATGATGAGAGAAATGATGGGGGAGATTACTAAGCTTATCAGAGAAAGTCAGACAACACAGCCACCTAATGCACCGCCAATTGATCCGGTCGATCTTGATGAGGAAATACCGATTAGAGGAAGGGAAGAAGATGATGTGACGGTATTGGCCTATCCGGTGAATCAAAGAAATGTCATCCCAGCTGAGGATGTGGGTCAGACCGAGTGGGCTAAGAATATAACCAAAGTGATGAACCAGATGCATGTGATGATGAAGGAAAAGGGTATGGTCGCCCCCCTAGATTACGATCTGAATTTGAAAAAGGGTGATGAACTGCTACCTCGTAAGTTTAAATTCCCAGACATGAAGAAGTATACTGGTGCCGAGGATCCCCATTCGCATTTGAAGTAATATGTAACATACATGAAGGCTACTGAGCTAACTGAGAGCCAAATTGTTAAGCAGTTCCCTATTTCATTGGAAGGAACGCTGATTCATTGGTATTACACCTTGGAACCGCATGTTCAGTCAGATTGGAAAGAATTGTGCATTGCTTTTGTCAAGCAATATGGTCTCAACGTTCAACTAAAGGTGTCCTTGAGAGATCTGTAAAATACCAAACAGAACTTTAATGAGCTTTTTGTTGATTACCTGACTCGTTAAAGGGGAAAATTGTCCTTGATGAGGCATAGGCCAGTTGAGTCCGACCAGTTGGTCCTGGTAATAGAAGGGTGTGTTCACGTATTGTCTAGGTAATTGAGGGATCTGGGGATCAGGAATTTTGAAGAATTATACAGATTTGGGGTCCAAAAAGAATCAGATTTGGCTCAAGAGAAGAAATTCTTCAAAAGAGGTTCTGGGGGCAAAGAGGGGGCCAGCTAGAGTCGTAACGTTTAGATTCATACTATTCAACCATCGAGCAGTAATGTACAAGTCAGTGCAGTTAGATAGCCCCGAAGATTTTCTAATCTGGGATGTCCTATGTCTAAAGTCCTCGATAAGCTCATTGAGAAGAACCTGCTATGACCTTTGCCTTCGCAATAACCCTTGCCTGGAGCCAACCCAAAGCTTTTCTATAAATTTTATTAGACCATCGAATATGACACAGATAGCTGCACCCGGTTAAAGCATGAAATCCGAGATTTGATAGACTCATGCAAAATTACTGAACCAGAAAATAGAAAACCAAACACTCAAACCAACCCATTACCCAATTACCGAGATGTACCACCTCCTAAATCATCCATTCTGATGGTCAACTCTGGCCTAACAGAAGAACAAGTCCTAAACTCCTTCATTGATGTCTCTCCCAATTCCCAACAAGCCAAGCCTGAAAACTTGAGAACAAGTAAACAACCCACGGAGTTACAGGTACAAGTCTTGGACATATGGAGTTCTGATAATGAAAGTAGAGAATGAGATAACCTATAGGACAATGAGGGGTGTGAGCCAAATCAGTCTGTGGGAAAGGTCAAAGAAAAGAAAAAAGAAATCGAGGTTACTAAGATTGGGCCCGAAAAGGCAGAATGTGCAGAGAAGGGAAAGGAGGTAGAACAAAGCAGAGAGACCATTACCAGTTTTTGGGAGTTACTCATGCATTCTAGGGATCACAGGGAAGCTTTGGTCCTGACACTAGATCAGAGAAAGATTTTCACTAATTCCACTCTAGAACAGATGGTCCAGTCATTAATAGAAACTCCTCAAGGAATGATAACATTTTCCAATGATGATCTGCCTCTAAAAGGGAAGGATCACCATAAAGCTCTGTTTATCAAAGCCGAAGTAAAAAGGAAGATGACCTGCTATGTGATGGTCAATCGCGGTTCTGCCATGAATGTGTGTCCACTGAAGATTCTATCAAAACTAGGATTGACGGTAGCCAACCTAAAGCCTTATGAGGTGGTTATCAAAGCTTATGATGACACCAAGAGATCTGTGGAGGGAACTTTCAGGGCATTAGTCAGAACAAGGCCTATAGAAGTTTGGGTTGACCTGTATGTGATTGATATCCCGGTGACATTTGCCATTTTATTAGGGAGGCCATGGTTTTACCTCCTGGGTGGCGTTCCATCCATTGTTCATCAAAAGGTTAAGTTTCTATATGAAGGAAGGGTTGTCACCATCTCAGCCGAAACTGAAGTCACCATAGCCACATTGAAGTTGATCCCTAAGGAGATTTCCCTTAGCCCTAGTTTTGAAGTCTGTGTGATTTATGAAGATGAGATGGATGAAAGGGTTCTGAGAATGATGTGCAATATGAAATTTCTGCCCGGCATGGGATTAGGAAAAAAATCAGAGCGGACCTTCAGGGTTTGTGAGAAATAAAGTACCTATTTTGAAGCACGAGTTAGGGTTCAAAAAGGTTGATAAAGCTGGGAAAGAGATGGTCTGAAGAAAAGGAGGAGGAAATCGAGGCTAGAAAGAAGACTCTATGGGAAATCTTTGTAAAGGAAGGCACCAGGCATTCATATAGCGGGACTTCGGAACCTCTCCTGGTGGCTGGGGAAGTTATCATAGGATTCAAGATTTTTGCTGAATTTGTCAACAAAACCGGGGAAGTTGCTATCGAAAAGGCCTCTACTGAGGAGTTGGTACTGATTGAAGAGGAGTCTAAAGAGGATGAAGCTACTTTGGAGCAGAAAGGCGTTGATGATCAGAACAAAGACCTAGAATTTGAGACCTACATCCTCAATTCCATCATAGATACCTTTTATAATGACTTTGATGTTTCCCTGGCTTCTCTGTTTGAAACTGATGACCTTTTCTTTTCAAAAGTGAATGCAATGAAATTTGAATTTGCTTATTTATATGATGTGTTCCCTAATGGTTATTCTGTTTGTGATGATCATTTCATGCATATGTTTAACATTAATTCCATGCAAACCGAATCATTTAATTTAGGGACAGACAATAATCCTAAAAATATATTGTTTGCTTCTGGTTTAACTCATAGTGAGAGAGGAAAAATGGATGAAATCTTAAAAAAGAGACAGAAAGTATTTGCTTGGGGTTATGAGGACATGCCCGGAATCGACAGGGAGATCTCATAACACAGAATCCCCACATACCCTCACATAGCTCCAATAAAGTAGAAGCAAAGGAGGCTAAGGCCAGAATGGGCTCTCTTAGTTAAGGAAGAAGTCGAAAATCAGTTGAAGGAAAAGTTTTTAAAAGTGGTAGAGGACATTCAGTGGTTAACAAATATAGTTCCAGTTCCTAAGAAGGATGGAAGGGTCAGAGTGTGTATGGACTACTGAGATTTGAATAAAGCCTGCCCTAAAGATGACTTCCCCCTACCGTATATCGGTACGTTGATTGATAGTGCGGGTTCTAATGCGATGTACTATTTTATGGATGGATTTTTGGGATACAATCAGATCATGATGGTAGTAATGGATAGATTGAAGACATCATTCATCACCGAATGGGGCGTATACTATTACCAAGTGATGCCCTTCAGGTTGAAGAATGCAGGGGCCACTTATTAGAGGATGGCGACTACTTTACTACACGACATGATCCGTAAAGAGGTTGAAGTGTATATGGATGACATGATGGTGAAATTTGCAACCAGGGAAGGGCATTTTGAAGCACTAGATAAGTTTCTGGCTAGAGCAGAAAAGTATAATCTCAAACTGAACCCGAAGAAGTGTGTTTTTGGGGTCACATCTGGGAAACTGTTAGGACACATTGTTAGCCAGAAAGGAATACAGATGGATCTAGATAAGATAAGAACAATCAGGGATATGCCCGCACCAAAGAATGAAAGAGAGGTTCGAGGGTTTCTGGGGCGTTTACAGTATATCAGCAGATTCATAGCCAAACTAACAGCCATCTGCAACCCTATCTTTAAGCTTCTGAATAAAGACCAACTTGTTATGTGGAAGGAGAGGTGTCAACAGGCTTTTGAAACCATCAAGGATTATCTGATGAATCCCCCTGTCTTACAACCACTGAGACTAGGTAAAGTCTTGATCCTGTATCTGGCAATTGAAAAAGATGTAATAGGGGTGATGCTAGCACATGAAGGTGTAGGGAAGACAGAGTATGCTGTATATTACCTGAGTAAAAAGCTTCTACCCTACGAAGCTACTTATAGTTACAGACAATGGTGTTCAGTTTTGAGCAGAGATGGCCACACTACTAAAGGACTATAAGATTGAGCACCATAGATCATCTCCATATATGCAACAGGCAAATGGGGTGGTGGAAGCGGCAAATAAGAATGTAAAAAAGATCCTGGCCAAGATGCTGGAAAATTATAGAGATTGGGTTGATTACTTACAATTTGCATTATGGGGGTACCGAACCACTGTTAGAACTTCGACAGGGATCACTCCATACTCCTTAGTTTACGGGTGTGAGGTCATTTTGCCCGTAGAGGTCAAGATAAAGTCATTGAGAATCCTTCTGGAGTTTAAACTCCCCGAGTATCAGTGGGTCAAAAGTCGGTTGGCTTAGTTGACATTGCTGGATGAAAAGAGGATGAATTTGATGAGTGTGAAAAATGCATGTTATTAAGTAGTTTTCATTTTAGAAAAAAAATTCAATTTCAGTTAAGTTTATATTTCTTTTATTCAATTTTTATTTAGTTGAGTACTTACTACATGTCTTGTGTGTTTAATTATTTTTACGTATTAGTTGATTTATTTTTGGTTGATTTTTATGTAACTAGGGAAGTCAAAGAACAGTAGAGGAAGGCTACATGGGAGCCATGGGCACTTGAAGTAGGCTCGAAAGGCAATGGAGGTCAATATGTGATAATGCTGAAATAGGGATGTGCACAGCCATGCGCAAAATGCACACGGCCGTGCGACCTGGTGATTGAAAAAAAATACGGAGGTGACTTTAATTGTTGACTCATGAGGGACAAGATGGAGATTTCGCATGGTTGTAAACCTAGGGTTTGTAATTAGGGTTTTATAAGAGGTAGCCATCAGAAACAAAGGGATATAAATAGATTATTATTCATCACTTGGAGGAGGATATTATTTTTTGGAGATACATTATTTTTTTTAGAGAATTTTGAGAGAGCAGTTGGGAAGAATAAGGATTTTTTTTCTTGCTTATGTTAGTTTAAAGATTTGAGAATAAGAACAAGAACATCAAATTTCCTATTGAACAGGGGGTTTCTTCTATTCTATTGTGTTTATTCATTCTTAATTTCAATTTAATGATGATGTTTAGTTTCTTTTATTCTTTTTCTTTATCTCTTATTTGAAAATCAACCATGGGCTAATCACAATTAAACCTAAGCCATTAATCTAAATCCTATGGTTGTTGTTGAACGTAATGTCTTCTTAGGATTGATCACCCTTTGATTGAATATACACAATAAAATTTGATCGAGAGATAGGTTGTATTGGATTTAAACAATAACCTGTTAGATGCTTTCTTAGTTGAGAAACACATAAGCAACTAATATTGATTAAGGGTTGATGCTAAAACTGAGTCAACTGAACACTTAGTAGGCGAGAGCTTTAAATCTAAGAACGTCAATGTACTTGGTTAATTATAGGGTTGTCTTAGGAGGAAAGCCTATAATTCTTGAGAAACCCTCAAATTGGATTAAGGTTAGGTATGGCTTAGTAGTTAATTTATCTTAAATAAAGGTTGAATTTGTAATAAGAACCCTAGCTCTCTAAAGTGATTGTTATCTAATTGTGATTTTTATGTTTTGTTTTAGTTTAATTTTTAGTTTAATTAAAAATACCCTTTTTCGTTGTTTAAACAAATAAACACAACTAGTATCACTATAATCAATTTGCAATCTCTATAGGATCGATATTTAATTACTACTTGTACGAATCTGTATACTTGCGGAAGACCATCAAAGGCTATGTATCATTCTCAGCTATATCAGAAAAGAATAGCCCGTGCCTACAATAAGAGAATCAAGCCAGGTAAGATTCGAAAGGGGGATCTAGTGTTGAAACTTACAAGATCAGTCATGACCGATCCTCGAGGAAAGTTTAAACCTAACTGGGAGGGACTGTATCTAGTAAAGAAGCTATTTTCGAAAGGTGCTGCCATTTTATCTGACATGGAGGGAAACGAGTTCAAAGAACCCATTAACCTAGACAAGCTCAAGAAATACTTTTTATGAAAAGTCTCATTAGGGAGAAAACTTCGAAAAGAGGATGTCTAGGAAAATTTTAGAGACCAAAAATAAAAAAAAAAGAAAAAGAAAAAAAATGGGGGTCTTACTGGACTGAAAACCTCGAAAGAGGCAGTCCAGGAAAAAGTTAAGGACATGTAAAAGGGGAAGGAGAGGCACAAAATGGTTAGTTAGAAAACTTGCAAGGGCAAGCCAACTAATAACATGAGATGTACTGAAAGCAAAATGTATATACATTTTACGCTTAAATAAAATGAAATGGATTGCTTTAATTGTCGTTAAACATTGCATAATGTGTCCATTACAAGCCGTTTAACTAGTATAAAAGGGAAGTTACTTCTAACAAAAGGAAAAACGATGACTTCATTCCATGAGCTAGTTTTGTTTTCTCTTCTTTTGTTGCCTACCTTGTGAACTTAACATTTTTAATGCTCTTGTCCTTTTATATTTAATAAATTTATCTATTTCTGTCTGTTGTAAGCAAACCCACGCTTTGTAATGATCATCAGTGGTCTGATCACCGTCGTAGCTTAAATTTCTTTCAATGGCTCTTCGAGGCCAAGTTGCCATTAGGTGGTCCAGAAAATTCTAAGAAAGCGTCCCTGGCTTGAACTGGTGAACAGGCTCCATAATCAGTTATTTAATGATCGTATTGGCGACAGAGGTGGGCTGGATTATAGAAAGTGGCAAAATGGAGACTGGCAGTCGGGACACAATATGTATAAGACCGAAGGGTCACAAGCTGTAACCGCCACTAGGGGCACATCTAGCAGATCGGTGTATTAGGGAATGTTGATAACCAGCCACAAATGTTTGTAGGGATGGGCTGTAGTTTCTTTGTTCGATAATGCTTGGCTTGGTAACGCCTAATGTCTTAGGGAGGTTCGATTAAGCCCAAATTTTCATAAAACCACATATGCGGGATTGCAAGTGTTTAGGTATAGGCATTATTGGCAGTTGGAAGTAGAGGAGGGGCAACGAGAAACTTACCTCCAGCAGGAAAGGGCTTCGTGAGAATCATCGCGTCCTTATGAAGTCATCCAATCCAATGATGGTTTCTGCTAAGATGAGAGGGAAGGGGTTGATCCCTGACTCCACTTGATCGAGGATGGGGAGGATCTTCGTATTGCAATGCCCTGAGGGGGAAACCAGCAGAAATTGAGCATACAAACAGATGGCTAACATGCGGGGCCAGTAAGTTTCCCCTTTATCCACATTCATAATGACTTTGAGGAGGGACTCTAATTTGATTTCTGAGCCAGAGATACATTGGAAGGAAGACCGAGGTGGAAGATTGAACATACGCGCCATTTGTTGCTGAATGGAGTGAGAATCCGGGTTTTTAAGAGTAGGGATCGCAAGTTGGCAAGCGGAATTTGTATGATGGCCGAGAATTGCCTCGAATTCCTCCAGTAGGGGACATATTTCTATTGTGTTGAGCTGAAAAATGTGTTTATGGGGATCCCAAAATTGAACCATGGCATAGAGGAAAGGGAAAGTAATTCTTCTAATATGGAGTGATTTGAAGACCAGAAGGTGAAATGGCTCTAACCTGGCCCAAGATTTGTTATCTAAACCTTTCAAGATCGACTGTAAAGGCCTCAGACTTTGTTTCGTCATGTTTGTGGCTTTTCAGAGGCGCCTAGAGAGAGAAATAAGAGGTTGGGGATGAAGGGAACTCGAGAATTAGGTCAAACTCAGGAATGGAGGTTTTTATAGGGGCAGGAATTCCTGTTGCTGAGGCATTCGCCTCATCGATGAGTCAATCGCCTTATCAATGAGGCATCGCCTCAGCAGGAAGAGGCGATCACCTCTTCACCAGGGACCATTGAGGCGATCGCCTCATTAGCAATATGAGCCGTTTGTGCTTCTTCGAATCATACAGTCTAAACAGGTGGGACAGTTACGTATGCAAACAGTAACTCACATATAAAGAAATGAGAAAAGCAAAACAAGTGGATTTAATCGAGGAAAATGTTGAATAATTCAAGCATTCTATTCATAACATTCAAAAACCAAAATTTTATGTTCACTATTTGAAGACTACACAAGTTTTAACCCCAGTACATCAAGCATCCAGTCCAGTATCCTCAGGGTTAGTCTCTCCTCCCGCCCGCTGCCACTCCTGTCTTTGTCCTCATCAATCTGAAACATGTTAATCTGACACTCGAGAGTGGCGATCCTCGCCCTGCTAGCCTCATCCCGATCCTATTCAGAGAAATCGCAGGTTAATAAACTATGCAAGCATGCATACATGTAGAAAATAAAGAGGTTCTTACCCTCCACTGCTGGGTGACCTCCAACATATAGTCTCTTTAGGCCTCTATCATGCGATACATATATAGGCCCTGCTCTAGCGAAATTTGCATTATTGAAATAAATGTTGGAACTAACATTTGGTTTGAGAATTATAGAGGAAGCAGATCAAGAAAAGAACATACGTGAGTAGCACCACCAGGGGTGCATGCAGGGGTCAGGTCCTCCTCCAAGGCCAAGAACTAGCACGATAACTCTCTAGGGGGAACCCATCATCGAGCTAGAGGGTCAGGGATGTGGATGAAGCTGTCTGGGACAAACTCAGAACTGAGGGCAGTAGTCGGCCTGGCTTCCTTGCCAGCCGCAGAAGTCTCCTCCCTGCCCTGACCTAGTCGACGCCTCAAGGGCTCTCTCTCCCGCACTCAGGACTTAACTGGGGCCACATGCCTAGCAAGCGTAGCCTGAAGATGAAAATAGGAGGAACATGTTAAGAATACAGTGAATTTGCAAGAAAAGGGGAATCGACAAGGATTTACCTGAGAGGTAGAAGCGGCCTAGAAGGGGATCGTTAGTAGAAGGTGGGTACGGATGAACTCCACATATTGACTCTTCGCACAAACTGTGTGATCTACAGATGGTGAGTTCACAACGGCTTGAACGAGATCATTACCCTCTAGCTCATGGGCCCAAAGCATACTTTCAGGAGGAGACTTGGGGACCCGCCTAGCTCTAACACCTACCCTCCAGTTCAGGACCTGCTCTCTCAAGTACTAAGCTTGATACCCAGGGCCACAGAAGAGTACCCTCTTTCGAGATAAGGGCCTGGAGCGAGTCATCTCAATGGTCCAAGTGTCCTCGGACCCCCACAAGTCGTTCCGGATCTGAAAAAAGGAAGATTTCAATATGTAAGTAAATTGAATATGAATATTTTACTAATAAGAAGGTTTGTGCTTTGTAGGTACCACATCCTGTATTAGAGAGTTCGAGTGCTATCTGTGGATATGAACACGTGCAAGGTGCCTCTTCACGACGCGGCTGGCGCCCCACCTACCAAGGGCTGGGAAATGGTCTCCCACTCGGGTAACGCCCACAAGCAACTCTAGCTCTAGAGCCCAGACTTGAAAAATAAAATAGGAGAAGTTGAGAAGACTGATGTAAGTAATGGGGGTCAGAATAAGATAAAGGAAAAAGGGGATCATGACGTACCAGAATAGCATGCTAAAAGCTGTAAAACCTTCTAGCCCCTCAGACCACCTCGTCCATGCTCCGGTACAAGTATGCTAGGGCGCAGTTACCCCAATCGAATGTGGGAATCTGGTCAAGATCTTGAAGGGCCGGTAGGAACATCAGATCGATGGAGCTAGTGGTGTCAGCGAAGAAGGTGGTACCGAGCAGGTAGAGCAAAAAAGCCCTTACCACCTGGTCAATCTCAAGGGGAGAGATCATTGTTGTGGCCCGATCCTGGGTGTAGAAGCTCCTAATCTAGTCCAATTTAAGGGTATCAGTCCCCTTCATGTCAGGAGTCATCCCCAAAAGTTGCTCGATATATGCGGCCTTATCCGGAGACAGCTGATGTAGACTCGCATTGAAGGGAACAGTATCCCTGGCACAGGCAATCCTTGTGATGGTAGCAAATGATACCAGGTCTAGAGTAAGCTCACAGAATGGGAGGTGGAAGGTGTGGGTCGTATCAAACCACCTATCCATCAGGGTATGCAGTGGTTGGTAATATGTGCGACCCTACTCGGATGGAAGTGAGAGTACGAAGTCCTCGAACCCCGTCTCCTAAATCTGGTCCCTCTACTCATCAATCAAGTCACTGAAAAAGACCCGGGCTCCATAAAAATTCCCAGCACCTTTGAACGTCTGAGCATCATGCTGTAAACAATAGATAGGGAAGTAAAATTTATGCATGCTATGGTTTTAGAAAAGGAATTCAGAATGAATGGAATTTTAGACAGTGTAGTTTGCCCTGTTGATGAAGCGATCGCCTCATCGTAGAGGCGATTGCCTCATCATAGAGGCGATCACATCATTGGAGAGGCAATCGGCTCTGTGAAAGGGCAATAGGTTATTACTTCTTCATAGAAGCTGATCATCTCATCAATGAGGAGATCGCCTCTGTAAGGCAGGATAGGCACAGTTCCTAATTCCTGGCAATCAAAACATGGATTTCTCATTTGCTTAATAAATTAATGTCCTGAGTTGATAATTATGTTTGATTAATCACTGACCCAACGTAATTTTACAGGAAATTATAGGGTACTAACCTCTCCGGATGCAGACAAGCAAATGTAGGAACCTAGGTCTGCTAAAAGAGGAATCGAGTCTCCGCGAGTCAATCCCAAGCTGCTAAAAGCACTAACAAGAGGCGGGATGTGATCCCACTCAGGCACAGGGGGTGTTCTCTCATTCTCCATTGACTATAAAATGGGGGAAGATGCAAGGAGTATAAGAAGTGTAAGGAGGAAAAAAAAGAGAGGAAAAGAAAAGGTGATAAAAAATAAAAGGGAGAAAGGACAAAAGGAAGAAGTTATTTTTATAACAAGCAAAGAGGTAGGGTTTTCCCCTAAAAAAATGATGATGATGATGAAATGAAATAATGGGTGGAAATTAGTGCCGCATACTAGGGAGGCGGAATTTAGAGTATAAATTTTTGAGATGAAGTTTCTAGAGAAAAGGGCCAGGGAAAAACCCACATCGCAAAGGAAGGGTTCTTCGGGTTTGAATCCCCGAAGCTCAAAGGATAGGGCTGTTCAGGTTCGAATCCCCGAAGCTCAAAGAAAGGGTTGTTCGGGTTTGAATACCCGAAGCTCAAAGAAAGGGCTGTTTAGGTTTAAATCACTGAGGCTCAGAGAAAGGGTTGTTCGGGTTTGAATCCCTGAAGCTCAAAGAACGGCTGTTCGGGTTTGAATCCCTGGAGCTCAAAGAAAGGGCTGTTTGGGTTTAAATCCCCGAAGCTTAAAGAAAGGGTTGTTCGGGTTTGAATCCCCGAAGCTCAGAGAAAGGGCTGCTCGGGTTTGAATCCCCAAAGCTCAGAGAAAGGGCTATTCGGGTTTGAATCCTCGAAGCTCAAAGAAAGGGCTATTTAGGTTTGAATCCCTAAAGCTCAAAGAAAGGGATGTTTGGGTTTGAATCCCCGAAGCTCAAAGGATCGAGATGACTATTCGGGTAGTATCCCCAAAGTCAGAAGTGAAGGACAACTGGGCCAGGAAAACCCGGAAGTCTATGTCCCTAGAGGAGTGATAATCAAACCAGGAAAATCTGAAAACCACATCCCCAGTGATGATCGGGCCAGAAGAACCCGAGAATCAAGTTTCAGTGTTGCGAAGATCGGGCCAGGAAAACCCGAGAATCAAGTTTCAGTGTTGAGAAGATCGGGCCAAGAACACCCGAGGATCGAATTGCAATGTTGTAAAGGTCAGGCCAGGAAAACCCGAGGTTAACAGCTTGCAAATATCTCTATCAAATATTAATAAGTGGCTGATCGGGATAGGAAAACCCAAGGATCACGATCACATTTAAAAATTGAAGGTTTCATCTCTCAGGTGAAACTCGAGAGTCAGGTATGTTGCTCATGTTATTGTTTATTCACTGTTATGCGTGTGATTTTTTGAAAAATGGTCATTGCATGCATTTGTTTTTTTTTTTGAAAAATCAGGGGGTAAACTGTAGACACCCGATTCGATCAGCCTGTGTTAGGGGACGAATTAGGGGTGCTCGGTTTGACCGGCCAGTTGACAAGCCTGATGATGAGAACATGAAACTTGGACATGAGAATGAAGCCTGAATCTCTAGTAGAAAGTGGACTTGAAAACCCAAAGCCTGAAAAACCCAAAACCGAGCCTAACTATCAAAATTTGGCCCAAGCCCGCCTGGCCCAGCACAAGCCTGGGCCAAAGGGGTATCGCCTCAGTATAATGAGGTGATCACCCTTTTGGCAGTTGCCAATGAGGTGATTGCCTCATCAATGAGGCACCGCCTCTATGGTAACCCACTTGCAGCTGCATTTAATACAGCTGCAATCATGACGACCAAGTGGTGTGGGCCTCACTCTCCAGACCTCTTTCTTGCGTGAGGAAAAGATTTTTGAGGAATGAAAAAAGACTAGGAGAGCTCATGATGGGCTAGGAGGCTTAGGGGCCTGGGAAAGCTAAGGAATAAAAAAAAAGAGAGAGAAGAAAGAAGGAGGAGGTTGGGAAAAAAAGGAGGGGGGAACTCTGAAAAAAGAAAAACACAGAGGGAAAAGAAAAGAAAAAAAACATCCTCAAGAAAGGGGAGGAAGGTTGAAGCAAAGAGGTCCACTTTCTCCATAAGAGAAGAAGGGAGAAACTTATGTTAAAGGTAGATACCACATCCTAGCAAGGATCTCAATCAAAACAGCTCTGAGGGCCTCTTATTTTGGTATAAAATCTGCACTTAAACTTGACATGTTCATCATTTTGTGTGTTCTTGCTTATGTGTAACCGAGCTATTAGTACATTTTAGGTTTATCTTTAGTGTGTCATGCTTGATATCTCATTTTATTGATCGATCTTTGAATACTTTTGCATGTAGTCATAGTATGGTGAGTGTAGAGTGTGTATATACATGTTTTGATTACTTAGAGTAGAAGTCTGTACGTCTTGGGAGTCAAAGCCAGCCTGGTGATCAAGCGACGCCTCTTCACAGAGGCATCGCCTCATCTCAATGAGGCGATCGCCCCATTGACAGGCCTTTAGGGAGTCTATCTTTTGTGTGTGTGTGTTACCTTTTTTTGCCTCAAAATTGTAAGAGCCCTCGTTGATGAGGCGTCACCTCGTCAATGAGGCGGTACCGCCTCATTGACAGGGTTAACCCGCTTCTTGCTTCATTTTTTTTGTCTGTTTGCTATGACGTCTGCTTTAATATGTCCCCTTTTAACCTTAAATATGTCTATATGATTGCATGAGAGTGATTATCTTGACAATTTAGTGGTTTCTTTAGTCCCTAATGTGAAAACCATATATATAGAGTCTCCTTGTAAGTATCATTACATGTGACTTCATTTTTTTGTGAAAGGAAGGGCTAACCGTGTGTTATTTGCAGGAATTACTTGATGATTTTTGTCATCGAGTAATCACTTTTGCTAGTTATCTCTTGTACATTACCGCTTTTATGTTATTTTATTGATTTATTTTCTATATATTATTCTTTTATTTAGCCTAAAAAGCATTGTAATCCTTAATCCCTTTCCCTTTTAATTTTGAATGTATGGTTGTAAATTATTATTTATTTTATTTACCGCATTTTTTTAAATGTTGGGACTTAAAGGCTTGAAATTGGACTAATGTGAAAACTCAGATTTAATTATAAAATCTGTCAATTATCCAAAGGCAATTTCATTACGTGTGTTAAATGAGGAAATAATTAAATAATTAAATGGTAATAAAACGAAAAACACAAATGGAGGCCAACCGCAAGGTTAGGTGAGCATTCAAACGCTCATACCTAGTTTCTGAACCTAATCTCTGATGACGGCTTTTGGGAACCTCCGTGGGATCCAGTTGTTGTACAGTGTTTCCCGGCTTTTATCCGGGTGGCAACTCCATCTCCAAATAGACCCAAGACCTATATCGTATTTCCTAGTGGGTCTCAAGCCCACACAGTGCTGTGGTTGCCTAACACTTGGGCGTGTGCTAAACCCCGCCGCCTACAATATGATTTGGATATAATAAGTATTTGAAACTAAAAAAAAGTATTTAAAAGTAAGAACAATATTTGAAATTGAAAACAATATCTCAAACTCATAAAAATACTATTTGAATATGATAATTTCAATAATTATATATTGTTAAAAAAATTATCAAAGAAATAGTTGGCCTTAAGTAGTAAATTTCAAATATAATTGTACTCAATTACTTAAAATAATAAATAAATAAAAATAATTGATACATCCATATCAAAATTCAAGTGCACATCTTTTTTCAAATGCATGAAACTTGCAAAATATGTTTATTTATTTCTATTTTATTATTTGTATATTTTAGTTTATTTTTTGTGTATAAAACGAATAAAATAATATCAGCCTTATATATATATATATATTTCAAAATATTTTTGTAGGATATTTGAAACATTTAATTATTTATTAAAACTAACATAAGTTATATAATTTAAATATTTTAATTATAATCTCTGAAATAAAGCACAATGCCTATATATATTAATACCCAAACAAAACCTAAAAACAAAAAAACTAAGAATAAAAAATAAGAAAAATAAAAAAATTTTAAAAAATAATGATAGCAAAAACTAAGAAAAAATAAGCAAAAAATAAAAATAAATAAAAAAAGAGAAAATTTAAAAATAAATAAAAGAATAAAAGAAAAAATAAAGATAACAGAAAAATAATGAAAAATAAATAATAAAGAAAATAAAAATAAGAAAAAATAAAAAAGAGAAAAAAATAAATAAAAAAATAAAAAATTAAGAAAAATTATAAAAATTGAAAAAAGAAGGATAATAGAGGAAAAAATAAAAAATAAAAAAAAAATTTTAAAAACTAAGGTTGTTTGTGCCATAATTTAATTTTTTGGCTAAACTATTTAACTAATGGCCATTTGATTTAATCAAAATTTTGAAGCCCCAAAAGAAGTGAAAAAAACTGAGTCGACATTTCATAACTAGTGCAATTTGTAAAAGGTTATGAAGACAAAATTTATTGTAAATAATTTGCTTAGAGAGTGAGTTACAGGAATTTATTTCTTAAAAAATGGATGACACTTGAAATGAAAAATTACTTGGAAAAGTAAATGAAGGTGAAATTATAGTTCTAAAAAATGTTTTAGGAGAGGAAAAATACTGGATGATTATGGAATTTATTTTGTGCATTGATGAGAAGAAGAAGACTCTGTAATGCTTTATGGAAAAAGATTAAGTTGGGGATGAAAGTGACTGAGAGTTATGTGAATTTATTGCCAAAGAAACGAAAGACTCTTGAATTGCTGGAGAATTAATTGTAGAAGTAGCCTGCAAGGAAGAGCACCTATAAAAGCAAAGGAAGACACATATTAGAGGATACACAACATATCATTAGCATCTACATCAATAGCTCTAATCATCATCAAATTTTTAATCATTAGCTTTGTAACATCCTTGACCCTAACCATAAACATTTCATTTAAATTTATATGCATTACATATAATTCACTTGAACATATGCATCTAAAATAATTTCATTTGACTATGTGAATTCCATATTCTTTCATTTGTTTTAGTGTATTGCAATGGTATACTTGAATATGTGTAATATAAGATGTATTTGGAGTACTATAAAATTAAAAGCTAGTCAATAAATAAATATGTAAAAAATTGAATTTAGTTGATTTATTTACATAAGTAACTTTAAGGACTAAATTAAGCTTTTGCATATAAGGAGGATTGATTTAAACTTTTGCTTGATATTTTATTATAATATAATAATAATAAAGAAATAAATAAATAAAAGGGAAAGGGGGGGCTGGAAATGTGGAAGGAGTATGAAGGAAAAAAAAAAGAAAGGAAAGAAAAGATAAGGAAAAGAGGAAGAGAAGAAGAAGGAAGAAGAAAGGGGAAAATTCTAGGTTTTTCTAATTTGACAAAGGTAAGTAAATTCATATTATTTTCTTATATAATTCTTCCATCTTGATATGTTGATCATGGTAATTAGAAATAATTAACAAGGGAAACAAGTTAATTGAAGAATTAAAATGGAAAATAAGTTAATTGATTTTGATAATGAATATAGTTTTCTTCATACTAAAAATTTTGGTTTATAGCTGTAGATTGCACTCTAATTTTTGAATCCATAAAAGTAGAATTAGGGAAAGTAAAAAACATGAAACTTGTGGGTTTATGTCTTATCTTGATGCCTATAATAGGGTTTTGTGAAATATTAAGTATGTGAAACTCTATGGAAGTTTTTATATATACATATATTATTATATGATTATAATATAAGATATAAATTCTATATATATATTTTATATATATATATATAGAAAAATGTAGAAACTTACTAAGAGAAACCCGAAAAAAAAAACCACCCAAGTTGTTGTCCCTCACCCCGTTCATCACCATCACCGCCGCATTCCTCTCCCTCCAGAATGCCACAGCCTTTCCGAAGCAGCCATCACCGCCAGCAACCTCCTCTTCTCCTTCTCTTCCTCCGGTTTCTCCCTCTCTCTCTCGGTTTGAGCTCACCATGCCTCTGCCAGAGCTAGATCGGTGTCGCCATTGCTCCCTTAGCCTTCCTCACCTTCTCAGGCATCGTTCGACACCAAGCCCTACCGCTGTAACTCATCTCCGGCGTCGGAATCAAAGGTTGAAGGTGAGTTGTTGCAGGTTGATTTTAGGTTGTTTTAGGGTTGTTTTCTGGTTGTCTGAGTTGGTTTATGTGTTAAACTTTAATTATTCTAAGTTAAATGATTAATTAAGCTAAGTTAGATGTTTAAATCTAGTTTTTGTATGTTATTTTGATTTTTCTTGATTTTACAGAATTTTATTTGATTTTTATTTGATTTGATTTGATTTTTCTTTGAGTTAATTAGTGATTGGAGTAAATTATTGTTAATTATTTTTAGTATATTGATTTTATTTAAGATTATAGAAATTATTTTGTTAATTGTGAATTTTGAATATTTTATTAATATTTTATTAAATTTCGAAAATTAATTGTTAAAAGTTATGAAATTTTGATAATTGGTATTATTATTAAATGTTATCAATTTTAGAACTTAATTTATGGTTTTTGTGATTTTTATACTATTTTTTATAATTATTTTTAAGTTTATGTCAAATGTGAATAATTAGGTTAAGTTTATATTTTGGAAGAAATTATTAGTTAATTTTATGTTTTTATTAATATTAAGAAATTTAATGTTGAGAAAATAATTTTTAGGTATTTGTATAATTTTTAGGGAATTTTTGAGTAATAATAATATATTATATAAATTTATATATTATAGGGGTAAAAATATAATTTTATGTTAATTATAGCTAAATAGTAAATTGTGGTTGTTTTTAATAATAATTAAGGAGTTTAAAAGGATTTTTACAAATTATTTACTATTTTAGACTAATTAACACCACTTTTTGAAAATAAAATTTAAATAATATATTAGGTATTATTTTGAGTATTATTTGTATTTTTCTAATATATGGGTAAATATGTAATTTTATTCTAATTATTTTTAAATATATATTTTAGTTAGTTTTATTAAAATTTAGGAGGTTTAGAGGATTTTTGTAAATTAATTGGTATTTTTAATTAAGTAATGTTAATTTTGAGTATTGTTTCCAAATAATATATATGTATGATATGTTATTTTGGTAACAAATATATATATGGTTATATTAATTATGGATATCTATATGTAATGTGTATTTTTTTTTGGGAAATAAATGATTTAATTTTGTGATGGTTGAGTTATGATCTCGGTCAGGGCTAAATGTAGTTCTGGAAGTCCGACTCGAGTGTGAATATCTGTGAATACTAAAAGTGTATTTTTCCTATATAGGAATGACTCTACCTATGGTAGAGAGATGTCCGTTTTACAAAGGAGACTCTATCAAAATTTCGATAGATTTTTTCGTAAAACGTGGCATCTTTCGCAAATTCTTAACATTAATTAGGGTTTTTCCTATCCATCGAGTCTTATCTGGTTTTCCTCGAGTCAGTCTAGAATTTTGCTATTTCTGTCAATTTTATAGACGTGTTTTTAAAATAGGTATGTTATTTTTTTTTCTAGAGAATACCGGAGCGGGAGTTATTGGATCGAGGCAGACGCGCGGTCGTCAGCTTTCCTGTAAGTTGATAAATTGATCTGTGTGTGTGTTTTATTTAAAGATGTGTGTGCTCATATTTTTAGTATTTATTATATGATTTATTTAATTTAAATGTTGCTATTTAGGATTTAAGTGCATTTTATTTATTTAAAATTAGTTTTGAGAAATTTTGGTAGAATGGGCTACCTGGTGGGTTTCACCAGGATCATGTGCAGATGGTAGAGATTGAGAGATGGATCCTATGTATATATGACTTGTGGATATAAACTGGGATGGGTGCCTCGGTGGAAGCCTTTGCTCTCGAGGATCGCCAGAGATTGGAAAGTTAATAATGGACTGGGATAGGTGCCTCGGTGGATGCCTTAGCTCTCGGGGACCGCCAGTGCCATGTATTTAGATTAAGTGGATGACTACGGTTTAGTGCTTCAGTTGATGCCTTTGCTCTCGGGGACCGGCAATCTAGTTGGATTCAGTGGGCCCAGTTGGCCATTTAGAAATTTGGATTTAAGGTTCTACCGAGATTTTTCAAAAGCTATATATATACGTTATAAATTATTTTCACTATAACTATATGGTTTTTAAAAAGATTTTCAAACGGTACAACTCTTTTTATTGACTTACTCAGTGAGATCTGATTCCCCTCAATCTATTTTTTTCAGGAGCTTGGGAGTTCGACCTCAGACCGCCTCTACGCCGGATTTTTTCATCACCGGCTATATTATGTAGGTCATTATAAGCTGTATTGTAATAGTAACTCTAGAAAACTACAGTAGTGTTTGTACTATGAGTTGTATAATTTAAGTACACTCATGTATTGCATTTTAATGAACCACGCTTATGTATAATGTTTTAAGATTGATTTACGATATTTGATGATGGAGAATATTTTATGTTGCCCACACTTATGTTTATTTTTAGAAAAATCAATTTGATGATGTGTTCTTTCATAAAATAAAGTTTTAAATTTGAAGGTTTTACTTTTTCTTTTCCTTAAGGCTTACTATGGGTTTCAGGGGCCTTATGCCTACCCATTCCCTAGTGCCGGTCACGTGCCCTCGGGTTCAGGTCGTGACAGGCTACCTGATGTTGATTAATTATTTTGAGAATGTTAGAGACTGATTTAGACAAAGTGATAAACAAGAGTTTTATTTCTTTATATGTTATCTAAAATCATGTGATGCAATTTTATAAAATAATATGTGTGTAATGAGAAATTATCCTTGGAGTGGGACTGGTTTTGCTTGCTATGTCTGTAGATAGTCTGATGTCACGACCCAAAACAGGGGCCATGACCGGCGCTAGGGAACGGGAATTCTTTCGAATCCGGAACCCGTAGCAAGCCTAAAAATAAAATAAATCATGCAATAATAACAATAATCATATAATATGCAGCGGAAATAAAAATTATAATATCATGATATTATTCACATCAACTGGATTTAAATCAATTTCATCTCATAGATATATAATCTTTAATACAAATCCAGTTTCAATATAATACATCCCTTTTAAAATAAAATACATGAAATCCAATACTTTAATTCACAACTACTGCAGTGTCTAGATAAAATAAATAAGACTCAAGTAGATAATTTACACAAAGAAGCCGGGGCAGAAGAAATCCGGCGTATCGACCTGCTACTGAGGTCTGAAGAAGTTGACTCTCCTGAAAAATAGTCAATAGAGAGGAGTCAGACCTCACTGAGTGAATTACTATAATATATATACATGCATACTAAATGATAATGCATACAGTCAACAGTATATATCTAATATATATATACAGGCAAATTCACACAGATGCAGTAAAATCATTTTTATATATTTTATTGAAAATCACAGTTTATGAAGGATTACATAGAACCCTAGAATATCGCAACCTCGGAAATAGTGTTAAACAACACTCTAGCCATACAGGCTCACTGAATCCAAATATATCCACTTAATCCATTTGGACAGTAGACTGGCCCCGAGACACTTGGTCAACCGAGCTCCAGCAATCACACCCACAAACCACATCTCACACATATCAATAACCACATCAAATCAATATCCACAGATAAGTTAGTATTATAGCCTAAATACTATAGGCGTACCGATACGTACTCGGTCCTAGTGCTGCCCACTAGGTAGCACGTTCTATTGATATCCTTCATTAATAAATAAATCATTCATTCACAAAAATCAATGATGCATGAATTTAAATGAAATAACAATATAAACCATATATATACCGGAAATATACCAAACGTAGACCAGGTATATTTCGAGTATATATATGTCAAATGAATCCAATCAAATCATAAATTAAATTAAAAATATATTTAAAAACATTTTAAATATATTTTATTAATAAAACATGTATATAATTTATTATATACCAAAAATAAACCAAAAATATACTTAAATACAAATCACATTATTTATGCATTTTAATCAAAGTAAAACATATGTTTCTAAATCATGCATCCTAAGCATATATATATAGTATAGTAACTCACCTAGTGCGCTCCACGAGACGGGTCCGACAGGCCTGGTCCACTAGCCCTCGGTTTCGATGCAACTAAACAAGAAATAAGTAACCGACATCAGAATAATCCTAACAGAAATCCTAGAATTCGATCTAGCGTATTTAAATACGAAAACAGAATTAGGGTTCGACTGGACATCACGTTTTACGAGAATTCTACCGAAAATCCGGCAGAACCTCCCCTGTAAAACGGAGATCTCTCTACTCAAAAGAGTAGAGCCGACCCTGCAAAGAAACACACTTCGAAAATAAACACCACAACTCATTCACAACCCCTCGGTCGGACTCCAAACTACAGTCTACCGACCGGGGTCCACAAACACAGAACAATTTCAGATATACCAAAAATATCCTTATATCATAGAAATACATTTTATAGGTAGAAATTACAAAATTAACCTTAAAACACAATAAAAACTCATTTTATTTGAAAAACCGTATATTATATATATAATTGAAAATAATTCACGAAAAATAGTTTTAATTAGTTAAAAATACCAAATAATTTATAGAAATCATTTTTATACCTTAAATAACTATTAAAACCAATTAAATTACACTTTTAGCAAATTTATGGTAAAATTACCAAAATATAAATATACCTAAATTACTTCAAAAATTCACCAAAAATTATACAATTATCCAAAATTAATTTTCTCAACATATTTATCAATAATATTAATAATTAAACCCAATTAACCAATTAAATTCAAATAAAAACACATTTAACCTAATTTCTCAAAATTACATAAACTTCAATAATTAAAAATAAATACTTAGAAATTCATAAAAATTCCAAATAAATTCCTATAATTCATTTCAACACCCAATTTAACCATAAATCCCAATTTCATAATTTAAATAATTAATTTCCAAAAATTAGAAAATAATATTAAAATATTCAAAAATACCCAAAAATCCAAAAAATCTCCAAAAATTCTACAAAAATTCATACATGTAGATTAAGCTACTAGGATCAAAATTTGTGAAGGGAGTTTTCATGAATCAATCAATTCGAAGCTCAAAAAAATCAAAAACCCTAATAGGCCGAAATTGAAAATTCGAAACCTAAGCAATTCTAGACCAATTAAGCTCAAACCAAAGCTAGAATCACACTCACCGGAGCTCAAGGAGAAGAGAGAGACTGGCGGTGTCGAAAATGGTGGCCGGAATCGACGTGATCAACGGTGGATCGATTTTCGGCTTCTCCGGCCAAAACCGACCTCCAGACGCCGGAAACGGCTACCAAAGGCGGCAGAAAAGGTTGGGGAAGGTGGTGGCACACCGGACGGCACACCAACGGCAAGGGAACGGCACGGCAGCGACCGGAACGGCGAAGGGAAGTGATCGGGGAAGAAGGAGACTCACGGGGGCAAAATGGTAATTTTCCAATTCTTTTGATTTTTGACAATTTTTAATGTATATATGTATATATATATACTTTACACTATATAATAAAATAATATTAAATCACACACATTAAATATACACCACACACATAAAATTTAATATTTTAATAATTTATACTAAATAAAAATAATTAAATATCAATAAAACTAATAAATAATAAATAAAATATTAGGATAATACTAAACCCTAATTAAATAAATATACACACACGTGGGCTTTATTTAGTATTTTAAAAATATGTATGAGTCCATGCAAGTCCGAAAATATATTTAAAATAATTGATAATAAATTATTTACGTGAAAATTTTCCCGAAAATGCAAGTCCCGGGAAAATTTTACGTAAAGTACTTTAGATAAAACATAGTATTAAAAATAGGTTTTAAATACATATTAACTCGTAAAAATATCATATAATATATAGAAATTATTGACACTGCATATCCCGGTACAGTGTAAAAATATTTTAAAAACACGGGATATTACATCTGACTTTCACCAATTAATATAAGGATCCTATAAGCTGAATTAGATGAAGTATAAAACATGAAATTTATTTTTTTATGTGTTAACAAAGTTCTTGAAAACTTATTTTGTAAGTCGATTTGGATAACTTGAGAAATTCTGAAATGAATCAGACATGCTCAAAATTTTTTTGTGCAAAGCACATGTTTGAATTCAAAAATTCACCATTTATTATGCAGAGTGTATATTGAGTTGATTTTTGGATATATTGTAGCTCTGTGTGTCTAGTTTTTTTTAAAAATTGAATCAAGTAATTTGGAGTTATGTGTTAAAAGTTATTCACTCTCAGATCTAGTAAGGTCAAGCTACCTAATAAGGAGAAAAATATGCATAAATGTTAAGTTTACATATATACAGAACTGTTGACCATTTTTATGATCAAATTCCTAATTTGGACTTTGAAAAACAATTTGTATACTAATAATTTCAATTAAGTGTGTAGGGAATTATATACCAAACATATACCAAGCATATACACTTTTGGATGAATAGTGACTTTTCGGGCTGATTGAACCTCTGAGATTGAAGAAGACTTTTGACATATTTAGAGCTCTTAAATGAGAAAATAAGCTTCTTAAATTTTGAAGTAGACATATTAAGATTTCCAAATTGAAAAATCCAAGTTCATTTGGGTATGAAAATCTTCAATCGAAGTCAGTATATGCAACTTGCATTTCAGTTTTCATAGCTCTTGCTATTTTAGCAATATCTTGAGCTATAGATGTCCAATTGAGGTGATTCAAAGTTTTATGGAAAGCTAAGATAGTTATCTATGACTTTGGTGCAGAAATTTTTGGCTAAATCGATCGTATTCAGTTCCATTCAGGAGCATCTTTCAAAGTGGTCATGAGTTATCCGTCAATGGAGCATTTGGAGCACATTTTTGCCAAAATATGGCAGAACCTCTCATTAGTGCACCTCACGAGTTGATTTCTTGTGACCTGCTCATGAGCATACCACTGATAGCATTCCAATGGGAATTTTTCAATGCAATGATTATATTTTCACCCCTCACGAGCACTATTCACTCGTGAGCCGCCCGTGAGCATCCTTTAAGCTGCAAAAAGTCCAAGAATTGATTCAAAATCAATTCTAAACGTTGGAGACATGATTGATACATCTAATAAATACATTTTTAAGTGTTTTTCTATATAAACACAACTTAGAATTCAATTGAAAGGTTAAGAAAACTTGTTTATCATTCATCATTTTCTTAAACATTCAATTGAGCTCTTAAACTTTCCTTTAAACTATTCTTTGTGTATAAATTTTGTGAGAGTTGTTGAGTGATTAGAATAGACATTCTTATTCTTTTATTTTCTAGGTTTAGAAAATGGGCAGTGAGTAACTATTATGAAGGAATTGGTTTAAGTGTTTAGCCATTAAAACACTTGGGAAATTGGATTTAGTGCGGGCCTTGAAAACACTTGTAATTTCATTTTTGAGTGAGCCTTAAAAACTCAAGTTATAAGGTTGTAAGAGTGAGCCATAAAACTCTTATTTATTCTCAATCTTGTGAATAAGATTATGGGTGATTAAAACATTCTAACTTGGGGATAAGTTAGGTGGAGACGTAGGATTATTGTTGAATCCGAACTCTTTAAATATTTGTGTTCTTTATTCTTCCTTCTCAACTCTTACTCAATTCTTGTAAATAATTCCTTTAATTTCCTATTTTTGTTCGATAGTCCTATTTACCCCCCTCTAGGACTCTTTCAATTGGTATCAAAGCTTGAATTCTAGGTACTTCATTGCTAGAATACAAGATCATGGGGAGTGAATCTCAAAACATCTCTTCTCTTTGATCATTCTTTGATGGTAGTGACTATCCATATTGGAAATTCAAAATGAAATTATATCTTGATTGTGATTCCATCAAACTTTGGGAAATTATCCTAAGAGGTTAGGAACCACCTACAACTACCATTGATGGTGTGGTAACTACTCTTACAAAAAGCTAATGGAGTGTTGATCAAAAGGAATAAAATCACAAAAATAAAAAGGCTATGATTACTCTAGTCTCCTCCATGACAAGAGAAGAAGGAGGCAAGCTTCAACATTGCATTTCAGCTAAAGAAATGTGTGAGACCTTAGAGAATCACTATGAAGGCAACATTCAAGTAAGAAGCAAGAAGGTTCAACTTCATATGTATGAATATGAACTCTTCAAAATGTAGCCTCAAGAATGAATCACGGAGATGACAAACCGTCTCAATTCTCTCCTCACAACCCTTAAGAAACTTGGAGAACATTTCTCCGAGGAAGAGGTAAACAATAAGATTCTAAGAATCCTACTTAAGAAGGATTAGGAATCTCATGTTACCTCAATTAAGGAAGCTCAAGACCTCTCTACTCTATCAACCGATGTGCTCATTGGTAAGCTCTTAACACATGAGCTCACCATTAAGCAAAAAGGTGAAAAATAAGAAGAGAAAGAAGAAAAGAAAAAGAGCATTACTTTAAAAGCTCTTCACGAAGATAGTAAATAGGAAAACATCAAAGATTCTAGTGATGAAGATGGTGACATTACCATGCTCACTAGGAACTTTAAGAAATTCTTAAGAAAGAAAATTTTCTCAAGAATAAAGGACTTCAACAAAAAGTTCAAAGGAGATGGGAAGAAGAAAATAAAAGAGGTTACTTTCTATAAATGTAAAAAATTGAGACATATTAGAAGTGAATGTCCCAAACTCAAATTTAAGAGCAAGGGAGCAAAAGATAAGAAGAAGGCATTCAAAGCTACTTGGGATGATTCCTCTGAATCCGAAGAGGAAGAGGAACAATAAGAAATTGTCAATCTTTGCTTCATGGGCATTGAAAACAAAAATGAGGTACCATCCACTTATTATTCTTCCTTTGATGATTGTGATGAATATTATGATGATGATTATGATGATGAGAGCTTTATTGTGAGCAAATTACTTGCTAAATGCAAAATTTTGTTATCTATGAAGAAACAATATAAACATGAGTTAGCTAGCTTAAATAAGGATTTTGAATGTTTAAAAATTGATTTTGCTAAACTTGTTGCATCAAATGAAAAACTTGTAAGTGATGTTAAATCTTTTAATTCTTTAGAAGACCAACTTAAGAAAGCAAATGATGAAAATCAAAAGCTTTCTAAGGAAGTCTTAGAATTAAAGAATTCCATTGCTAAATTTAAGAAAGGAAAAGAAACTTTAGATAGTCTTCTTGACTCTCAAAAATTTCATGGAGATACCCTATGGAATTGGATATAAAAATAGAATGTCTTCATTATCCTCATCATATATTACCTTTGTTAAAGCTTCACATGATTCTACTCCTTCAACCTCAAATAAGATTCAAGCTAAAAAATCTCATGTGTTAAATAGCAAGGCAAAGTCTCATAAGATTAACCCTTCATTAACATAAAGAGGTAAGGCTCAAACTAGAGCACCTTAATCTAAGCATGCTTATATGTACTCTAGATATAATTATAATAAGTATGCTGCTCAACACAATGCACATAAACATATTGCATAAACTTATTGAAATGTTCATCACCATTGCCAATGTATGTCTCACTCAATGTCACAAAATAATAAGAGATACACACAACATCAAAGGCATATTGCATATACTAGGAAAGCATATCATCCTAGGAGAAACAAATTTGAAAATATTGTATGCTCATATTGCATGATCAAAGGACATACTAATAATGTGTGCTTCTATAGAAAACTGCACATAAATTTGCTTCCTTTGGATTATATTGAAACTAACTAACCTAGACCAATAAAGGTTTGGTTTCAAAAGAGCATTTAAAATGTTTTATGTAGGTGTACTTGAAATCCACAAGAACAAAAAGCAAGTGGTATCTTGATAATGGATGTTCAAGGCACATGATGGGAGATAAGGAGCAATTCAACAAACTTGATGCTAAGGATGAAGGACACGTTACTTTCGATGATAATGCAAAAGGAAAATTTTTTGGCATTGGAGAAATAGGAAATCCTCAGTCCTTATCTATGCATCATATGTTGTTTATTGATGGTCTTAAACATAATTTGCTATGTATAAGTCAATTATATGATATGGAAAATAATGTGACTTTCTATCCTAAAAATTGCTTTGTTAGTAGTCTTGATGAAGACAAAGTAATTTTTAGTGGTGAAAGAGTAGATAACGTTTATGTTATTGATTTGAATAAAATTGATAACAAAGACATAAAATGCTTAATGTCAATTTCCCATGACACATGGACATGGCATAGAAGGTTAGGACATGCAAATTTTGAGCTTTTGAATGATCTTTGTAAACATGAACTTGTGATTGGTTTACCTAAGCTTGAATTCTCTAAAGATAAACCTTGTGATGCTTGTCAAACGGGAAAATAATCTAAGTCTTCATTTAAGCTAAAAAATGTAGTGTCCACTTCTATACCACTTGAATTTATACATATGGATTTGTTTGGACTAACTAGAGTTGCTAGTCTTGTTGGAATGCACTATGATTATGTATTGGTTGATGATTACTCTAGATACACTTGGGAGTGTTTTCTTGCTCATAAGAATGGTGCATTTAAAGCTTTTGAAAATTTATCAAAAAGAGTTAAAAAAGAAAAAGGATTTTGTATTTCATCCATTAGAAGTGATTATGGAACCAAATTTAAAAATGAATTTGTCAAAAACTATTGTAATTAAAATGATATTTCTCATATATTTTCATCTCCTAGAACTCCTCAACAAAATAGGATAGTTGAAAGGAAAAATAGAACTCTTGTGGAAATGGCTAGAACAATGGTTCATGAGTATAATTTACCTCTATACTTTTGGGCGGAAGCCATTAACACATCTTGTTATATTTCAAACCGAGTTTTTAAAAGACTAATTTTAAATAAAACATTTTATGAGCTATGGAACAATAGAAAATCCAAAATCTCATATTTAAGAGTATTTGGATGCAAGTGCTTTATATTAAACACCAAGGATAATCTTGGGAAATTTGATTCCAAAGTCAATGAAGGAATTTTCCTAGGCTATTCCATCTCTTGCAAAGCATACAGGGTCTTTAATAAGAAAACTCTAGTAGTTAAAGAGTCAATGCATATGGTATTTGATGAATCAAACTCACTTGATCCTAGAAAGGATGTTTGTAGTGTTGATGATCTTATAGGTGACAATGAGATTGTGGAAACACAAGAAGAAAATGCTAGTAAGCCTTTGGAACTTGAATATCCAAGCAAGAAGGAAAATGAGGAGACACCTTAACCTACCTTGAAGGATGGAGTTCCAAAGGATTGACAATTCAAGAAAGCTCACCCTTAAGACCTCATTATAGGTGACATTACAAAAGGGGTAACTACTAGATCTAAACTCAAGTCTATTGTTAATTTAGCTTTCATTTCTCAAATTGAACCCAAAAATGTTGATGATGCTTTGAGTGATGAATTTTAGGTCCTTGCTATGCAAGAAGAGTTAAATAAATTTGAGAGAAACAAGGTTTGGACCTTTATTCCTAGACCTAAACATCATCCTATTATTGGCACCAAATGGGTGTTTAGAAATAAGGTGAATAAACAAGGTGTCATAACTAGGAACAAAGCTAAACTAGTAGCTAAAGGTTATAATCAAGAGGAAGGAATTGGTTATGATGAAACCTTTGCCCCCGTTGCAAAGTTAGAAGCTATTAGGATGTTACTTGCATTTGCATTATACATGGATTTTAAACTTTATCAAATGGATGTTAAAAGTGCATTTTAAATGGTTTTATTAAATAGGAGGTATATGTTGAACAACCTCCGGGTTTTGAAAATTTTAACTCTCTAAATCATGTTTTTAAATTATCAAAAGCATTGTATCGATTGAAACAAGCTCTAAGAGCTTGGTATGAAAGATTGAGTAACTTTTTACTAGAGAAAGGTTTCTCTAAAGGAAAGGTTGACACAACTCTTTTCATAAAGAAATTCAAGAATGATTTATTAATTGTTCAAATTTATGCTGATGGTATTATTTTCGGTGCTACTTACCATTGCTTGTTTGAGTAATTTTCTAAGCTAATGCAAGGAGAATTTAATATAAGTATGATGGGAGAACTCAAGTTCTTTCTTGGACTTCAAATCAAGCAATGTAAAGATGGGATTTTCATCAATCAAACCAATATACAAGGGACATTCTCAAGAAGTTTGGAATGGATGGAGCTAAATCAAGCAAAACTCTAATGAGCACCACAACCAAACTCAACAAGGATGAGAATGGCAAACCTGTTGATGAAAAATGATTTAAAGGTATGATCGGATCCCTTCTTTATTTAACTGCTAGTAGACCCGATATTATGTTTGCTACTTGCTTGTGTGCTAGATTTAAATCAAGTCCTAGAAAGTCTCATTTGAATGCTATCAAAAGAATTTTTAAATATCTTTATGGTATAATGCATTTAGGACTTTGGTATCCTAAGAGTTCTTCCTTTGACTTGATTAGTTATTCTGATGCTGATTTTACCAGTAGCCTACTGGATAGAAAAACCACTTCCAGAACTTGTCAAATTTTAGGAAATTACTTAATTTCTTGGTTTAGTAAGAAACAAGTTTTTGTTGCCTTGTCCACCGCTAAAGCAGAATATATGGCGGCTAGTTGTTGTTGCACCTAAGTTCTATGGCAAAAACAATAACTTTTGGACTATGACATTGATATTAATCACATTCCAATTAAGTGTGATAATACAAGTGCTATAAACCTTAGTAAAAATCCCATTCAGCATTCTAGAACTAAGCATATTGATATTAGACATCATTGCTTGTGTGATCATGTGCAAAATGGTGATATTTTTCTTGATTTTGTTGATATTAATCATCAATTAGCAGACATCATTACCGAGCCTCTTTGTGAGGAAAGATTGAATTTTATTAAGCATGAACTTGGTATGATTGATGGCTCAAGCTTGTCTTGATCACTTGTTAAATTGATGAATTGATGTTTAGATTCTTATGTGATCATGTTCTTTATAAAAATTATTTTCAGCATCATGTATAAGCTTTGTTTTAAAAGTTTTTGCTTTAGTAAAGTTACTTCATATACATGATATATTGTATTTCCCATTTGCATGATCTTTGTATTGATTTTAATTTTATTTGAATTGGATTTGTGTGGATTCATTCAATTTTTTTTAAAATGTCCCTCCTATTTTGCAAATTAATAATTAATTATTGAGTTAAATTCAATTAATAAATTATTTTAATTTAGCATAAATATTCCTCCTCTTCAACAAATTTTTTTTTTGTGTTTTTATGCTAGTTTCTGTTTGGTTTATTTTCAGTATATTTTATGTATCTAAGTTTTGAGCTGTTAGTCTATTTGTTTAATTTATTTTATGTCAGTTTCTGTTTGGTTTATTTTCAGTATACTTTTCGTATCTAAGTTTTGAGTTGTTAAGTGTGTTTTATGACAATTTTTTGTCAATTTATATTCGGTTTATTTTTTGGATATAAACCATGAGCTGTTAATCTGTTTTATAATTATTTTGTGTTAGTTTCAGTTTGGTTTATCTTCTGGATATTTTTTGGATATAAGACGTGAACTGTTAGTTTTATGTCACGACCCAAAACAAGGGGCCATGACCGGCGCTAGGGAACGGGAATTCTTTCGAATTCGAAACCCGTAGCAAGCCTTAAAAGAAAAGCATGCAATAAAATATTATTTAGTGGAAATTAAATCTCAACTAATAATAATAATAAAAAATGTTCCTCAACATCCTTTAATAAAATGGTCACACATCATATATCACAAATAAATACTTTTAATACAAATCTTCAGAGAAACACTCTGAATTCAAATCCTCATACATGTATAAATACAAATACAACTAACAATAGATTTAAATACAACCACTACTATAGTGTCTCCTACCTGAAACTCCACATCTCTGTGTCTAGGATCCGCATAGCTCTTTTTCCTGCTAACTGCAGTCTCTAATATGCTTTTGATCACAACAACTTTCTCTGCAGCATCCTGAACCATCTTAGGTCCAGTCAAAGCTCTCTCACCAATCTTATCCTAACTCAGAGGGGATCTACACTTCCTTCTATACAAAGCCTCATATGGTGCCATTCTAATACTGCTATAGTAGCTGTTATTATATGCAAACTCTACAAGTGTCAAATGATCATGCCAGCTACCTCGCAAATCCAAAACACACATCCTCAACATATCTTCCAATGTCTGGATCGTCCTCTCAAACTGACCATCTGTCTGAGGATGAAAAGCAATACTGAAGTCCAACCTAGTGCCCATCGCTTTCTGTAACTTCTGCCAAAAATGAGAGGTAAACACTGAACCTTTGTCTGACACAATGGACACTGGTACTCCATAAAGGCACACAATATGCTTCACATACAGCTTCGCCAATCTAGCTACAGAATAAGTGGCTTTCACAGGTAAGAAATGTGTAGACTTGGTCAACTTGTCCACTATCACTTAGATGGAATCATATCCATCCTTAGAACGAGGTAAACCAACCATAAAATCCATAGCTATTCTTTCCCATTTCCACTCAGGAATAGGAAGAGGCTGAAGCTTCCCAGAAGGCTTCTGATGCTCATCTTTCACTTGCTGACATGTCAGACACTTAGCAATATAATTAGCGACATCCTTCTTCAGTCCTTCCCACCAGTACAAGTCTCTGATACTGTGGTACATCTTAGTGACACCTGGATGTACACTGTAAGTTATAGAATGCACTTCCTCCATGATCTCTTCTCTCAAATTATCCACATCAGGAACACACAATCTACCACTGATCCACAAAGCACCATCATCATCAAGTGTGAAATCAGTGAACTTCCTTGCTCAAACATTCTCTACAAGCTCTTCTAGAGTAGGATCTCAGCTCTGAGCTACCTTAATCCTATCCCTCAGTATAGATTGCACCTTAAACTGAGCTAGCAGTCCACCTGATCTACTCACCTTCATCATCATACCTTGATCCACTAACAGATGCAACTCCTGGATCAACGGTCTCCTCTCTACACTGATGTTCTGCCTGAGGACTTCCTACTCAAGGCATCTATTACCACATTAGCCTTGCCTGGGTGATATAGTATCTCACAGTCATAATCTTTCAACCATCTCCTCTGCCTCAGATTTAGATCTTTCTGTTGGAAAATGTACTTAAGGCTCTTGTGATCAGTAAAAATCTCATAAGTCACCCCGTACAGATAATGTCTCTAGGTCTTGAGAGCAAAGATCACTGCAACCATCTCTAGGTCGTGAGTAGGATAGTTCTATTCATACTTCTTCAACTGCCTCGAAGCATAGGCTATCACCCTACCATTTTGCATCAACACACAACCTAGGCCAACTGTAGAGGCATCATAATACACTGTGAACTTGTCCACTCCATTAGGCAAAGCTAAAACTGGAGCTATAGTCAACTTCTCCTTTAACAACCGAAAGTTGTTCTTACAAGCTTTTGACCACTCAAACCTTACATTCTTCTGAGTCAAGCAAGTCATAGGAGTTGCAATTCTAGAGAAATCCTGTACAAACCTCCTATAGTACCCGACTAAATCTAGAAAACTCTGAATCTTAGTAACTGAAGTCGGTCTAGGCCGCTCAGATACTGCCTTAATCTTCTGTGGATCCACCTGAATACCTTCTTTAGATACCACGTGTCTAAGAAATGCAACACTCTCCATCCAGAAATCACACTTCGAGAATTTAGCATAAAGCTGATGTTCTCTCAGTATCTGTAGTACAATCCTCAAGTGATATACATGCTCTTCCATACTCCTCGAATACACCAGTATATCATCGATGAAGACTACCACAAACTGATCCATAAATGGTTTAAATACCCTATTCATTAGGTCCATAAAAGCTGCTGGTGCATTAGTCAAACCAAAAGACATCACCAGAAACTCATAATGGCCATATCGAGTGCGGAATGCCATTTTAGGAACATCGGCTTCACTGATCCGCAACTGATGATAACCCGACCTTAAATCAATCTTAGAAAAGAACTGTGCACCCGGTAGCTGATCAAATAAGTCATCTATCCTCGGAAGAGGATACTTCTTCTTCACTATCACCTTGTTAAGCTCTTTGTAGTCAATGCACAGTCTCAAGGTACCATCCTTCTTATTCACAAATAGGACTGGTGCACCCCAAGGAGAAACACTGGGTCTAATGAAACCCTTTTTTAGCAACTCTTGGAACTGCTCCTTCAACTCTTTCAACTCTGCAGGAGCCATTTTATAGGGTGTCATAGAAATAGGGGTAGTGCCTGGAACCATATATATACAGAACTCAATCTCTCTGTGAGGTGGTAAACCCGGTAACTCCTCAGGAAAAACATCAGAAAACTCATAGGCAACAGGAATATCTGTGAGTGACAACTTCTCCACTGAAGCATCCTTGACTAATGCCAAATATCCTTAACAACCCTTCCTCAGCAACTTCCTAGCCGTAATAGTAGAAATGAGATTATGAGGTGTTAAACTCCTACACCCACAAACTTAAATTATTCTTCACCAGGAATTCTAAAAGTCACCTCTTTACTCTGACAATCCACCGCGGTATAGTGTTGAGGTAACCAATCCATACCCAGAATAACATTAAACTCCATCACATTCAACAGAATCAAATTAGCAGACAATTCTCTGCCTCCAACAAGAACTGGACAACCAGAAAGAACACCATTGATGTCCAAAGAATCACTTAGAGGAGTGGCGACAGACAAAGGAAAAGCCATCCTTGAAGCTAGCCATCCTTGAAGCTTACCAACAAGACTTGGAAGCAAAAACAGGAGAAACGAACGAATGTGTCGCACCCAGATCAAACAGAACCCATGCATCCAGGTAACAAACATAATTAATACCTGCCACAACTACATTAGATGCTTGAGCATCTTGCTGAGTAAGATGGAAGACTCTGGCCAGTCCTCGACCTCACTGCTGGCTGGTAGAAGCCTGACCAACACCTATGGCACCTCCTTTGGTGCCTCTACCACGACCTTACTGGGGAACAATCTGGGTAGAACTCTGATGTTGGGCTGGAGGCAACTGAAAAGGAACGGGTGCAGCACTAGCAATCGACTGCTGAGGGAAATTATGGAATCTGGCAAAATAGGGAAATTATGATATGGAAATTATCATAATTATGGAAATTATGATATCTAGAATAGGGACACGATCTGGCAAAATGTCCCATCTGCTAGCATCTAAAACACGTCAGTGGTGTCATGTAACATGGTCCCTGATGGACTCTGTCGTAGGTCTAATAAACACTGGCAGCTGACCCAGAACTACGACCACTACTGCTGCTCGAGGCACCTAACCCAAGTCTGAATGGTCTACGCTGACCTCCATGGCCGTGTCTATTGCTTCAATGTACTTGCTGCTGCTGTCTCTGAGTCTGCTGGGTTGGACCCCTTTGCTGACTACTCGATCCAATCTAAAAACTCGAGTACAGAGTAGTTTGGAATCCATTTGACTGAACATCCAATTAGTAATAATCAGGCATAGCTCTTTGCCTGACTAGCCTCAACTCAATCTCCTTGGCCAACTCTATCATTGACTTCAGAGTAAGGCCTGCTATAGGCATATCAGTAAATGCAGAACCCAATCCAGTAACATAAGTGGTGACTATGAAGTACTGGTCTCACATCAGATCCTCTGCGTATCTGCCAAGCCGAAGAAACTCTCTAGTATAATCCTTAATAGATCTGTCCCCTCAGGAAATGCTAGTCAACCAGAGTCTGTAACTCATGCGAAGTGGCTCTAGGCAAAATCTCCTAATGAATTCCTCTCTAAATTGAGCACAAGTCATCGTCACCATATATGGCTGGATCATCTGAATAAACCAGTCCAGGGCTGGTCCCTCAATAAATAACTCGACTATCATGATCTGCTGGTACTGGGTGTGAGCAGTTCGAGTCCTCATCTCGATCGCATGCAAAAAATCTAGAGGGTCTGAAGTCCTATCAAATGCAATCTTGCCGACTCTGGCATAGAATAACGTTGCCTCAGGGTTAGACATACCCTGCTAATAGACAGGCTGAACAGGTGGTGCAACCGGAGGTACTAGAATATCCTCGTACTCTGGCTCTACAGGTTCCTCATCCTGTAGCTCTCTCTGTCTACGGTGACCTACCACTCCTCGAGGTCTACCTCTGCCTCGACCTCTGTGCCTAACTGGCGGCTTAAGAGGTAAAACCCCGTCCTAGAAGGACTCATCATCCTCAGCCTCAACGACGAGTGGAGCGACATGTGCTCGCCTCCTCATTCTGAAAAGATAAATAGAAGGATTCAGACAAGACAGACAATAGAGGATAATGTAGAAAACTAAATCAAGGAATACTTATTAAGACATACTCAAACCTAATTAACTGTAGTAGTTTCAAATGAAAACACAACACTGACAACTAAGGCCACAACTCTCATAACTAAGGCCCAGACATAAAACTCCGCTCTGATACCAACTTTGTTACGACCCAAAATAGGGGGCCATGACCGGCGCTAGGGAACGGGAATTCTTTCGAATCTGGAACCCGTAGCAAGCCTTAAAAGAAAAGCATACAATAAAATAAAATAAATAAAATATTATTCAGTGGAAATTAAATCTCAACTAATAATAAAAAAATGTTCCTCAACATCCTTTAATAAAATGATCACACATCATATATCATAAATAAATTCTTTTAATACAAATCTTCAGAGAAATACTCTGAATTAAAATCCTCATACATGTATAAATACAAATACAACTCATGATAGATTTAAATACAACCACTACTACAATGTTTAGAGTACAAAATAAAACTTAAGTAAGTGATTTACATAATAAAGCCGGAGCGGAAGAAATCTGGTGGACAGGTTTACTGCTGAGGTATGAAGAAGAGGACTCTCTTGTAAAAACATCAATTGAGGGGAGTCAGACCTCACTGAGTGAATTATTATAATATATATACACGCATAGCTAAATGTCAAATGCAGACACCCAAAAGTATATGTAATAAATATATATATACAGGCAAATACACACAGATGTAAAGAAAATCATTTTTATAATAATACTGAAAATCATTAGTTTATGAAGGATCAAATAGAACCCTATATGATCACAATCTCAATACCAATAGAAAGTACTCTAGCTATGTAGGCTCACTTAATTCCAAGTAAATTCACTTAATCCATATGGACAATAGACTAGCCCCGAGACACTAAGTCAACCAAGCTCCAACAGTCTGACTGTCAGTGTGATTGGCCCCAAGACACTTGGTTAACCGAGCTCTAGCAATCACACTCTCATTCACATCAATCTCAATCAAATCAATAATAATCAATCATAATCACCGCAATTAATTTTTACTTAGCTTTAATCTAACGCACCGGTATGTACACGGTCCTAGTACTGCCCACTAGAAAGCACGCTCTATCGATATCCTTCATTTATATTAAAACATACATTTAAAAAAATAAATAATGCATAATCATATTTAAAATAAAGAATTAAACCATATATATACCAGAAATATACCTAAAATAAACTAAGAATATTTCAGGTATATATACGTATAATAAATTCAATTAAATCATGTAATATACTCAAAATCAACCAATAATATACTTAACATAATTTAAAAATATATATAAGCATTTAATAAAGCAATTATGTAAAATTTACATTTAAAACATATAATTTCTAAAAGATGCAACCTAAAACAATGCATATATATCATAATAACTCACAGTTGTGCACTCCACGAGACGGGTCCGACGGGCCTGATCCACTAGACCTTGGTCTCGGCGTAACTAACAATAAAATAATAATACGAAATCAGAATAATTTTAACTTAACTTCTAGAAATTCGATCTAGAATTACTAATACAAACAGAAAATAAGAATTTGACTGAATGTCACATTTTACGAGAATTTTACTGAAAATTCGGCAAAACCTCCTCTATAAAATGGACATCTCCCTACTTAAAAAGTAGAGTCGGTCCTATAAGAAAAATACACTTCGAAACAGAATTCACAAAACTCCTCGGCCGGGACCCCAAACTACAAATTTCCCCGACCGAGGTCCACAATTCACAACAAAATATATAAAATATATTAAAATTTCATAAATACCAAAAATGCCCTTTAAGTACCAAAATATAGAAATTTAAACATTCAAGCATTAAAAGTAATTATTTTTACCGATAATTACTTAAAAACCCTAATATTAATATAATATTATTAAAAATCGGTATTTCTCGATAATTTCACAAATATTAATAAAAATTCATTTTATAAATCTAAATTACTTAATTAGTCCAAAAATATGTTAAAATTACTAAAACTCCATTTATTTACAAAAATAGTATATTATATATAATTTGAAAATAATTTTTGAAAAATAGTATTAATTAATTAAAATTAGTAATTAATTCATAAAAATCATTTTTATACCTCAATTAGTTATTAAAACCAATTAAATTTAATATTCAACCAAAATCATCACCAAATTACCAAAATACCCCTAATATAAAAAAATACACATAAAATACTAATAATATTCAAAAATTCAATAAAAATTATATAATTACTCAAAAATTATTTTCTCAACATATTATTCACTGAAATCTGCAAATACACTTAATTAACCAATTATTACTAACAAAATATATATTTAACCTAAACATTCAAAATTGACATAAACTAAATATAATTAAAAAAATTACACAAAAATCACAAAAATTATAAATTAAATTCTAAAATTAATATTAACACCAAAAACACCAAAAATCACAATTTCATAATTTATTTAATTAATTTACGAAAATTATAAAATAATAATAAATTCACAAAAATCAAAATAAATTCCAAAAATTACACAAAAATTATAGAATGTAGATTAATCTAAGTGGAACAACATTTGTGAAGGAATTTCTCCTAAATCACAAGGAATAAAGTTTAAAAAAATTGAAAAGCAAAAATGGCCGAAATGAAGAAATCTCTCACCACCAAAATCTAGCCCATACCAAGTGAAACGAAGCTTGGAAACACACTCACCGGTGCTCAGGGAAGGGAGAGAGACCAGCGGTGTCGAAAACGGTAGCTGCAATAGACTTGAACGGAGGTGGTGATGATTTTCGGCTTCTCGGCCAAAACGAGTTGAAACGACGTCAGAGAAGGGAGGAAACGGCGGCGGAGCTAGCTGGAGGAGGAGGAGGAAATTCGGGAGTCACACTGACGATTGCTGGTCAGCGTAGCAACGGTGAGGGTGATGGTGAGCTTCGGGAGGGAGAGGTAGGGGAAAGGGGTAGTTTATGTAATTTTAGGTTTATATATATATATATATATAAAACACATAATAAAAATATAATTTATACACATAATTTAAATATTAAACCCTAATAATATTCATGCATGCATATATATGTATAACTCGTAAAAATTAAGGTCAATAATGTAATTTATTAGAATAATAATATTAAATTACTAATGCTCTAAATTAAAGATTAAATAAAATACTATTTCCCGAAATAATAATTTGAAAACATGTATTTACGTAAAATATATTAATTAAACGTAAAATAATAACGCTAATAATTTTTCAAGATAATGAAATAATAAAGTATTATTTTAAAATTATTAACACTGCATATCTTATTTGCAATAAAATAATTTAAAAAACCCGGGTTATAACATTTTATGTGTTGTTTACAATTGATATTTTAATATCATTGTAACTCTTTCTTATTTTAATGCAATTTTATTTGCATTTTGACCGGGGGGGAGAAAATATTTGAGTTTGTTTAATTTTTTATTTATTGTGTTTTCTTAGGAATTGTTTTTATCTTTGTTTATGCATGGATATTTTTAGGATTTGGTTTATTTTTGCATTTTGACAAAGAAGAAAAAATAATTGAGTTTGCATGCGTACTTAGTTAATTTCTTTTAAGGAAGAGAAATTTTTTTCAAAGATGTGTTTATGTAAGTGAGATAACTATGTAATAGTGTGTCCTTAATTTCAATTTTTTAAATCCATTGAAATAAGGTGTTGTTTGAATTTATTTCACATAATTTTTTTCTCATGCATAATAACAATGTAAGTATGGCTAGTTTTGTCCTTGTGATAAAAAATCTTGTTTTGCTTACTTTGTTTATATATGACATGAATTTTTTTTATTTATGCATGACTATTAATTGGTTCTTGATCTTTTATTCCCTCTAGTATTTTTGGCTCCCTTAGGTCAATTTCCCCTTATATCTCTCTCTTTTCTTTTTGTCTTTGACAAAGGGGGAGAAGAACTTATGTGCTTAGGGGATAAATAATTATGTTTAAGATATGCTAAGTACCACATGATTATGTATGATTGATTGACTAGTTAAACTCTATATGATCTTGTGATGTTTGAATATAGCATATATACTATTTTGTGATGTATTATATTAGCACTACATGCATTTATGTTTGAAATTATTTCCTTTATGTTGTCTAATATTTTTTTAATAATCATGTTATCATCATTTGTTATGTTAGGCCATGTTTTCGATAACTTTTTATGTTGTCTTTATTTTTAACAAAAAGGATAATAATATTTATTTATGTTTCTTATCATGTCCAATAAGGAGGAGAAATAAAGAAATATATTTGTTAAAGGAATATATTTGTTAAACCCTTATACATACTATGATAATTTATTTATTTATATGCTCTGGTATATGATAAATATTGAATTTATACAAATGTTAAGGGGGAGCAAAATATTTTCTCATTTTGCATCTACTTAATTTGAAAGGGGGAGCTATTTTTATTTAATGTACTTATACATGTTATTTATTTTTTACACACACACACATATTATTTATCATCTTTTTAAATTGGTTGTCAAAGCCAAAAAGGGGGAGATTGTTAACCATTTGCATGATCAAACTCCTAATTTTGGACTTTGACAAAAAAAATTTATACTAATAATTTCAATTAAGTATGTAGGGAATTATATACCAAACATATACCAAGCATATACACTTTTGGATGAATAGTGACTTTTCGAGCTGATTGAATCTCTGAGATTGAAGAAAATTTTTGACATATTTAGAGCTTTTAAATGAGAAAATGAGCTTCTTAACTTTTGAAGTAAACATCTTAAGCTTTCCAAATTGAGATTTCATATCAAAATCCAAGTTCATTTGGGTATGAAAATCTTCAGTCGAAGTCAGCATATGCAGCTTGCATTTTGGTTTGCACAGCTCTTGGTATTTCCATAATATCTTGAGCTACAGATGTCCAATTAAGGTGATTCAAAGTTTTATGAAAATATAAGACAATTATCTACAACTTTTATGCATAAATTTTTAGCTAAATCGATCATCTTCAGTCCTGTTCATGAACATCTTTTGAAGTGGTCACTAGCTATCCATCAATGGAGCATTTGGAGCACATTTTTGCCAAAATATGGTAGAACCTCTCACGAGTGCTCCTCAAGAGCTGATTGCTCATGACTTGCTCATGAGCAGACCACTAATAGCATTCCAATGGGAATTTTGAAAGCAACGGTTATATTTTCACCCTTCACAAGCACTATTCACTCGTGAGCCACCCGTGAGCATCCTTTGAGCTGCCAAAAGTCCAAGAATTGATTCAAAATCAATTCTAAATGTTGGAGACATGATTGATACATCCAAAAACTACATTTTTAAGTATTTTTCTATATAAACACAACTTAGAATTAAATTGAAAGGTTAAGAAAACTTGTGTATCATTCTTCATTTTTTAAACATTCAATTAAGCTCTTAAACTTTCCTTTAAACAATTCTTTGTGTATAAATCTTGTGAGAGTTGGTGAGTGATTAGAATAGACATTCTTATTCTTCTATTTTCTAGGCTTAGAAAATAGGAAGTGAGATTCTATTTTAAAGGAATTGGTTTAAGTGTTTAGCCATTAAAACACTTGGGAAATTGGTTTTAGTGTGAGCCTTGAAAACACTTGTAATTTGGTTTTTGAGGGAGCCTTAAAAAATCAAGTTGTAAGGTTGTAAGAGTGAGCCATAAAACTCTTGTGTATTCTCAATCTTGTGAATAAGATTGTGGGTAATTAAAAAATCCTAACTTGGGGATAAGTTAGGTAGAGACGTATGATTATTGTTAAATTTGAACTCCTTAATTATTTGTATTCTTCATTCTTCCTTCTCAACTCTTACTCAATTCTTGCAAAGAATTCCTTTAATTTCCTATTTTTGTTCGACAGTCCTATTCACCCCCCCTCTAGGATTCTTTTAAGAACATATCCTAATTGTATACCAAACATAAAAATTTAGTGTAGGCATTTTTTTAATAAAAAATATGCTACATTTTAGGATCCCAAAGCATTGGTAAAGCTCGAGAAGGTGATTCAAATTATCCATAGAGTATTTGGCATATTAAAGAGTGAGTATAAATATTGCCTGAATTCTTGGGTGAAATTGTGTGATTAAGGTAAATTTCCTTTTGATGTAAATGTACATGGTTTGCTTATTGATTGATTATGTCTATACATAAGTGTTTACAAGTTTGCTTATTGATTGATTATGTCTATACATAAGTGTTTACAAGTTAAATACAAATTCACACATGAGCACTTGGATATGGATATAAACGGATGTTGTAACCGATTTGGAAAATATTTATAAATCACATGGCAAATGCAAATGATCAAAGAAAATCATATGATTCACATGTTATATGCTAGCCAACAAAATCAAATGGCAATTGTTTCTTATGAATCCCGAGAGTAATATTTGTCTTGTCAGGTCATAACAAAATCAATGAATATTGCATTAGCACTTGCATTTGAATGAATTACACTTGTATTATGATTTAATATCAATTGTTGCTTTTTTTTATGCCTTCAGAATTTAATTGATATTTTGTCACGACCCAAAACAAGGGCCATGACTGGCGCTAGGGAACGGGAATTCTTTCGATTTCGGAACCCGTAGCAAGCCTAAAATAAAATAAACATGAAATAGTAATAATAACAACACAATTAAGTAAAATATTATGCAGTGGAATAAAATCATAAATATCAAAATAATATTTCCATCAAACGAAATTAAATCAAATCCTCATCTTATATATAAATAACTTTTTAATACAAGTCCAGTTCAAATATTTAAAGTACATATCTCATACAAATATAATAAAACAATCTCACAATTGACCATAACTACTGCAGTGTCTTGATTATAAAATAAAATTCAAGCGAGCAGTTTACATAATAAAGTCGAGGCGGAAGAAATCCGGCATACATGCTTGCTACTGAGGTCTGATGAAGATGACTCTCCTGAAAAATAGTCAACGGAGGGAAGTCAGACCTCACTGAGTGAATTACTATAGTATATATACATGCATACTAAATGACAATACATACAGTCAACAGTATATATATAATAAGTATATATACAAGCAAATACACGCAGATGCAATAAAGTCATTTTATATATATATATATATTTTTATTGAAAATCATAGTTTATGAAGGATCAAATAGAACCCTAGAAAATCGCAACCTCAAAACAGTGTTAGACAACACTCTAGCCATACAGGCTCACTTATTCCAAAATATTCACTTATTCCATTTAGACAGTAGACTGGCCCCGAGACACTAAGTCAACCGAGCTCCAGCAGTCTGACTGTCAGTGTGATTGGCCCTGAGACACTTGGTCAACCGAGCTCCAGCAATCACACTCCCAATTCATATCTCACATATCAAATAATCAAATCCAATCAATATCCACAAATGGTTAGTAATATAGCCTAAATGCTATCAGCGTACCGGTACGTACTCGGTCCTAGTGCTGCCCATTAGGTAGCACATTCTATCAATATCCTTCATTATTAAATATAAAACATACATTCATAAAAATAAATGATGCATGAATTTAAATATAATAACAACAATAACCAAAAATATATACTAGAAATATACCAAAAGTAAACTAGGTATATTTTGAGTATTTATACGTCAAATAAATCCAATTAAATTATGAAATAAACTAGAAATATATCAAAAGCATTTTAAGAATGATTTATTAATAAAACATGCATATAATTTGAAAATATACCAAAAATAAACCAAAAATAAATCAAAAATAAACTTAAGTACTAACTAAATAATTATGCATATTTAATCAAAATAAAACACATATTTCTAAAACATGCACCCTAGAACATATATATATATAATAGTAACTCACAATTAGTGCGCTCCTCGAGATGGGTCCGATGGGCCTGGTCCACTAGGCCTCAGTCTCGGCGCAACTAAATAAACAATAATAACAGACATCAGAATAAACCTAACAGAAAATCCTAGAAACTCGATCTAGAGTATTAGACACAAAATAAAAAATCAGAATCTGACCGGACATCACGTTTTATGAGAATTCTACCAAAAATCACGCAAAACCTCCCCAGTAAAACGTACATCTCTCTACTCAAAGAGTAGAGCCAGCCCTGCAAAGAAACACACTTCAAAAAATAGACACAGAATCACAATCACAACCCCTTGGTCGGACTCCAAGCTACAGTTTACCGACCGAGGTCCACAATTCACAGAACAATACAGAAATACCGAAAATACCCTTATATACCAAAAATACATTTAATAAGTAGAAATTACATAATTAACCCTAAAACACAGTAAAAACCGACGAAAACTCATTTATTAGAAAAATCGTATATTATATATATAATTGAAAATAATTTACGAAAAATAGTTTTAATTAGTCAAAAATACTAAATAATTTGTAGAAATCATTTTTATACCCTAAATAACTATTAAAACCAATTTAATTACATTTTTAGCCAATTTAGGGTAAAATTACCAAAATACCCCTATATATATAAATATACTAAAATTAATTCAAAAATTCACCAAAAATAATATAATTGCACAAAATTAATTTTTGCAACATATTTTTCAATAATATCACTAAATAAACTTAATTAACCAATTAATTTCAATTAAAAATATAATTAACCCTATTTTTCCAAAATTACATAAAATATATAAATTCAAAATAAATACATAAAAATTCACAAAAATTCCAAATACATTTCTATAATTCATTTCAACACCTATATTTATTATAAAACACAATTTCATAATTTAATTAATTAATTTTTGAAAATTAGAAAATAATAATAAAATATTCAAAAATACCCAAAAATCAAAATAAATTCCAAAAATTCTACAAAAATGTAAACATGAAGATTAAGCTAAGGGGAACAACATTTGTGAATGAATTTTTCATGAATCAATCAATTGAAGCTCAAAACAGTTCAAAAACTCATAATAGGCCGAAATTATAAAATCGAAACCTAGGCAAATCTAGACCATTTTAAGTAAAACAAAGCTTGAAATCACAATCACTAGAGCTCAAGAATAAGATAGAGACCGTCGGTGTTGAAAACAATGGCCGAAAACGCTGTGAACGACGGTGGCTTCAAGTTTCGGTCTTCCGGTCAAAATAGAGGGAAACGACGCTGGAGAAGAGGAGGAAAGGTGGCGGAGCTGCTGGATGGGAAGGGCGGAGCTCAGGGCAGCACACCGATGGCCTGAAAATGAGATGGCAGGTGGTGGTGATGGCGGAAATCGATCGGGAAGAAGGGGAAGGGGAGAATGGCAAAATTGTAATTTTTGTTAACTTTATTTTTTTTGTTAAATAAATAAGTATATATGTATATATATATATCCCCAACCAAATATTATAATAATATAAATTCCCACACATATTAAATATACACCACACACATAATTTAATATATTAAATAATTTATACACTAAAAAAAATAAAAAATAAAAAATTAAATAATATTAAAACTAATAATAAATAATAAAAATTAGGGCAATTAATTAAACCCTAGTTTAATTTAAATATATACACATATATACACTCTATTTAGCACTTTAAAAATATATATGAGTTCATGCAAGTCCGTAAAATTGTTTAAAATAATTAATATTAAATTATTTACGTATTAATTTCCTCGAAAATAACATTCCCGGGAAAATTTTACGTAAGGTACTTAAAATAACATAAAATAATTAAAATAAGCTTTAATTAAATAACAAACTCATAAAATATCAATATTATATACAAAAATTATTAACACTGCATATCTCGATGCAGTATTAAAATATTTAAAAACACGGGATATTACATATTTATATTCATTGAGTCACGATTCACTAAATTGCTATTATTTTTGCAGATAGTGAAGTTTGAAGTGTGACTATTTTGAAGCATATTGCATTATAAATAAAGTATAAAGCAAAGGTCATTGGTCGAACCCTCATCCTCTCTCCTTATATCATAAGCATACACTTAAACAAAAAGGATATGTTTTGTACTTATTTTAATTATAACTCTTATGTATTATAAGAATAAAAATTTTGTAATTTTTTGTGTGCTTAAATAATATATGGACTTTATTAATTATGATATGACTTAATTAATATGTTAAATAAAGACTTGACTTACTTTAATAGCAAAGAAATAGGGTGTTACAAGCTTACTGTCATTTTCTTTAGTTTACCAAAAGCACTGTCTTTATCATTTTGTATTAAGCTATGAAATCAATACAATTTCCCTTTTAGTTGCTCAAAGAGTTTCTTTATTCCTAAATTTATTTTCATCTGTAAAATCCAAGCAAATTGTGGTAAAGATGTTTGGAAATCCATAAATCATTTGAAAGATGTTAGATTATTTTGAGGACTCGCTCTTCTGGTGTAATTGCAAATCAATCAAAATCTAAAAATAGCCAGTAAAGGTTAACAGAGAAAAAGAAAAAAATAAGGATAAAATAAAAAAAAAAGAAAAAAAGAGAGAAAATAAAAAATAATAAAGGAACAAGAAAGATATAAAAAGGATAAAAATAAAAAAAAATAGGTATTTCTAAAAATAAAATGAACACTTATATAATTAATGAAAAAAAAGAAATTTTGCTAAAAACTGAAGTTCAAAACCTATATACATATATATATATATATTATGTGGGCTAGCAAAACTACATAAATTGTGCACTTTGAGTTTTGTAGTATTTGTAGTGGCCTAGTCCATTTTTATTGTGTTGGAAGGAGAGAAAGAACAAATTTCAAATTAAATAAAGCTATTTGAGCTAGGATAATTATTCCAATATTTTTAATAAATATAAAAATTTTTGCTTACATGAATTAAATTAAATTAATTTTATAAAAATATTTATAGTAATTTAAATAAATTAGTTGTGAATTTATGTAATATACGGACTGTATATGCACATATACATATATATAATCAAATAAATAATTTCAGTAGAATAAAAATTATCAATATACTAAAAATAGTAAGAAAAGTTTCTTTCTTTAAAATTAGTTGTGGATATCGTCATGATAATTTTATTTCGAAATTTTTGATGCCATAATATTAGGGATAAATTTTTGTGATAATTAAACATTCTGAAGTTTTAATTAATCAAATTACTTATTAACACTCATTTTTTAACCAATAAACCTCAATTATTTATTTTTTAATTGTGAGAAACACAAAAATTTTTTTGGATAAAATAGAACAAAAATGTTACAAAGAGTCTTGAAATATGTTGAGTTAGAAAATTTTTTAATATATTAGAATTTTTATTAGTTGTAATACTAATTAATGAGGTAAGACATTTGTTGACCTTAACAAATTAAGCAATTTTGATTTTGATCTTAATAAATTTATTTTTGAGCAACTAATGTGTTTGCTTCAAAGTATTTATAAGATAAGAACAATTTGGAAGTCAAAATAATAATGAAATATCGAAAAAAAAGATTTCGGAAAGCCATTGCAAGTACTATCTCGACCGAACTCATTACATGAACTAAATTGCATAAAAAGTTGCAATTTTAATTGAAGTCCCGATTGGGACCAATGTAGTCTCGAGTGGGACTAAAATGAGCAAAATTTGATAAAAGAGGCAGAACTTATTTCGATCGGGATGGAAGCATGTCACTCAAGACTGCATGCCTCGACCGGGACACTACTCCTGACAGGATAAGAAAATTCAAAATTTTCACCTTTTTGACTCTCCAATCATAATTAGGAACGAATTTTAAGGTTCCTATTCAATTCAAATTCAAATTCAACACAAGTTCCAACCCTAATCTCATGCCTATAAATACCACTCTATTCACAATTGATTTTTCATCTCAAAACAACTCTTTTCTCTCTACACATTCTACTTTAAAACTTTCTCCTAATGGCTCCAAGAAAACCTAGCAAAGCTTTTTCATCTTCTTAAGCTCCTCCTCCTTCAAAGAAGGAGATACCCAAGAGGACTCACTCTCCTTTTTCTTATTCCTCACAAAAAATTAAGAAGAGGATGTCCTTATTTTAAAAAAGGGTCTTCATCCTCTCACATTATATGCATGAAGACACTTTTAAGGCCATTGGTTGCTTTGATGAAGTTAAAGAACTTCTCCTTAAAGGTGGGATTTTTGACTTTGATTTTTATCCTTTACCTTCTTATCCTACCCTTATTATAGAATTTCTCTCATCTTTCACTCTTCACTCCTCAAAATTTGATGATGAAAACCCTTATTTTTCTATGTGATTTAAATTGGGGGGGAGAGATTGCTTTATGACTCATAAAGAGTTTGACACTTTTTTTAGATTCTCTCAAGATGGACACATTCAAGTTGACCTGCATTGGATTGCCTGCTCCTATTAGGATCATATCAAGGCTCCCAATGCACCTCAATTTTCCGCCGGACACACCAAAGCCTCTTTCATCAAATCTAAAGCTCATTGATATGTTCATCGCTTTCTCACCTATTCATTAATGGTAGAGATCTCTCTAATGAAACAATCTGTCTTGATGACCTCTTTATTCTCTATTGTCTTTATAATAGAATATGGCTTTAGGAAGATTTTTACAATGAAGAATTTGGCTAATTCGTGATAGTCAAACTGGTGTCATTTGTATTGGTGGGATTGTTACAAAATTAGTTTAATTCTTTAATGTTAATCTTGATTCTCTACCCTCTATAAAACCTTTGCTTCTTGATACCACCTTAATCCGAAACTCCAAATAATTGACTTCTATTAATGGAGTTTGGGTTTGAAAACATGATCTTGGAACTAGTGAGAACATTGAAGCTATGTTTCAAGAGTTATAAGAGCAAAAAGGTCAAGAAGAAGAAGAACAAGCTCCTCAACCTCAAGTTGATCCTCCAAGAAAAAGAATAAAGAGTGAAGGAACCTCAAGTGCACAAGCTCAAGAGGATGGACCTTTATGGGTTGGGCAAATTTTTGAGCACATGTCTCTTATGGAAACCAATTTCAATGCACATTTTGATGAAGTTGAATCTAACTTCAATATGCACTTCAATTAAGTTGATGAAAATATTGCTCATCTTCAATATGATATTCATCACATCTATGAGTAATAAGGCTACACATGCAACTATCCTACTCCTCCTTTCCCTCATAAAGAATAGTTTTTATATGTGTTTTCCATTTGTTTTATTTTCGGTTTATTTTCCATATATGAGCCTCTAACTATTAGTTTCTTTGTTTTAGGCTCATTCTATCCTAGTTTATGTTTCATTTATTTTTCATTTATCTTTAGTATTTTATCCTTGTACTGCATCTTTTTAATGAAAATTCTTTTTTTTTTTAATTTTTGGTCTTTAAATTTATTTGAAATTTATTTCTTTTGACTTTTGACAAAGGGGGAGAAATATTTGAGTTTAAACATAATCCTTTCAACATGACTATAACATGATCATTTACATTAACTTCCTCTTAAAAATTATTTTGATCTTTAATTGAGTTTGCATATATACTTAGTTAATTATTTTTAAAAGATGTGTTTGTATAAGTGACATAACTATGTGATAGTGTGTCCTTAATATTAATTTTTTTTATGAGAACATTGAATAAATGACATACTTATTAATTTTAAATATCTTTGCTTTCTCATTGTTTTGGTTTATGGTATTTTATTTCCTTTGTTGTCTAACAAATGGGGAGCTAGAGCAATGTAATTTTTGGGCTTAATATTCATGACAATAATATGCTAAGTGCCACATGATTTATTGACTAGTTAAGCTCTATATGATCATGTATGTACTATTTTGTGTTTGAAATGATTTCCTTCATAATTTTCAAACATCCATTAATGCTTTGAAGAACCATAATCATTCTTATGATATCTCTTATGTCATTTAGAATAACAATTTATATTTTTTATCATATCCATATATGTAGGGGGATAAATAAAGAATTATATTTGTTCTCATTCTATATATTCATTATTATTATTATAAATTGTTCACACACTCCACATTTCTTTTATTAAACTCAAAATAAGTTTGTCAAAATCAAAAAGGGGGAGATTGTTGACCTTAACAAGTTAAGCAATCTTGATTTTGATCTTAACAAACTTATTTTTGAGTAACTAATGTGTTTACTTCAAAGTGTGTATAAGTTAGGAATAATTTAGAAGTCAAAATAATAATGAAACATCAAAGAAAAATGATTCCGGAAAGCCATTGCAAGTAATATCTCGATCAAACTCATCATAGGGACTAAATTGTATAAAAAGTTACAATTTTGGTTGAAGTCTCGATCAAGACCAATGTAGTCCCGAGCGAGACCAAAGTGAGCAAAATTTGGCAAAAGAGGTGGAACTTATCCCGATTGAGTGTCCTGATTGGGACATGGCTCGAGATAGGGCAGTCTCGATCGGGATCAAGGCAACATTTCAAGCACAATGCCTCGTAATGGCTATTTGGTGCTAGTCCTGACCGGGACTGATGATATCTCAATTGGGACTTGACAAAATGCAGATTAAAAGTTCAAATTTTCATTTAAATGGACTTGGATAATAATGGGAATGAAATTATTATATCTAACAACTATAATTGGATTGCTCAAATATAAATAAGACCTATCAAGATTTTTTTTGAGGTTAAGAAACTGGCTCATTCATTTTATACATTCAAGCATTCAATTAAACTCTATAAACTCTTCTAAAATTCATTTTTATGTATAAAATCTTATGAGAGTTTATGAGTGATTAAAATATACATTCTTGTTCTTCTATTTTTTGGAATTAGAAAACGGGAAGTGAGATTATATTCAAAAGGAATTGATTTAAGTGTTTAGCCATCAAAACACTTGGGATTTCGGTTTTAGTGTAATCCTTGAAAACACTTGTGATTCGGTTTTTGAGTGAGTCTAGAAAACTCAAGTTGTAAGGTTGTAAGAGTGAGCCATAAAACTCTTGTGTAATCTCAATCTTATGAATAAGATTGTGGGTGATTGAAAATCTTAACTTGGAGATAAGTTAGGTGGAGACGTATGATTGTTGTTGAATCCGAACTCCTTAAATCTTTATATTCTTTATTATTCCTTCTCAATATTTTTTCAATTCTTGCAAAAAATTATTTTAATTTCTAATTATTTTTCAATAATTCTATTCATCCCCTTTAGAACTCTTTCAACATTTCTTCAAATTTTCGCTATATAACATTGAAAACTCAACATTCATATAGATATACAAATATGGATTATAAATAAAATTTAAATATATAAAATAGTTTTTAATCAATAAAATTTTTTGTGAGCGATATTAATATTTTTCTAATAATTGTGTAGTCATCAAATAATAGTAGTGAATTTATTTGATTATTATAACGGCTAATCAATATTTTTGAATTTATTCAAATAATTTAACAAATTAAATTCAAATACATTTTAATTTAGGTTTAAACTCAAACTCAGTCTATATGAATATATATATAAAGAAAAAAAACAAATTTGAACACTGTTATGGAAGTGACCGTCCTACATTGTATAGTTGGGTCACATTCGACGTTTGACTACAGAAATATGAATAAATGTAATACTAATATCGCTCCTAATAACCACAGATTGCCATTTTCAAGGAAACAAAGGATTTATGAAGGCATCCCCACGAATTTTGTCTTGAAAAATCAAAGATCTATGCGTCTGATATAGTTACTTTTGCTTGGTAGTTTTTTCTTCTTTTCTTTCTTTCCATTTAGTACAGTACATTTGTGGTGTTATGTACTAATTTATTATTAATTTGATATTTTAATTTATAATTTTATTATTTTAACATTTGAATTTACATAAAATATAATTTTAAAATTTAGTACATGTGTAAAATAGTAAATCAATATATGTTACATTTTAAGAATTTAATTGATAAAAAATTATATATAAAAGTGTCAAACTAACAAAAAGTGATAGATACATAGAGATGATATATGTATTATGTCCTTTGACAAAAATGTAAATTAAAGATTTAAATTGATAAAATATGCGAAATACATAAGGCTGCGAATGTATTATGTCATTTCAACATCTGAATTCATATAAAATATAATTTTAAAATTTCGGTATATGTGTAAAATAGGAAATCAATATGTGTTGTATTTTAAAAGTTTGATTGATAAAAAATCATATATAAAAGTGTCAAACTAACAAAAAAAAATGATAGATATATGAAGATAATATATGTATTATATTATTAAAGTAGTGCATTTTTTACGAATTTAATTATTGAAATTGAAGATTCAAATTAATAAAATATATCAAAAACATAAGGACGCGAATGTATTATGTAATTTTCTTTCTTTTTCAACTTTAATGCCTCCTACATTCTGCACAAGAAACAGAAGTCAGACTTGAAGAAAATTATATTCATGGAACACGTCAAGATGCATTATACTTGAAACTTGGTATTTCTTGAGGTTCAGGTTACGTACCCTCCACGATCAGTTTGTTGCTAATTTGTGACGACACATTTTCACATATGACTGGTTGAATTGAAGAATTACTAGTTAGCTTCAAGGCACTTTACAGATCAAACCAAGTACCAATATATTGACAGAGTCCACAATATATTGTAAAGATCAAGTAGAAATTTACACAAACGAAACCATGCTAATTGACTAAAACCCATCATCAAATAGATATGCTTACATTATAGTCAAATAGATATACATTGTCAACTCTTAAAAAAATTATATTATAGACAACTATTATCATTTAAGTGACATTTTATATTTAAGTTGTGATATATGTAATTGCATTATATTGATTATTGTAAGATATTTAGTATTTTTGTAGTTCTAACATGATTGAACCTGATTAATTTAACTCTCACGAATTCTAAATATCGCTGATTCAAATAGAAAAAAAAATCTAAATATGTTTAGTTGGTTTATGTAATTAATATCCCCAACGTTGGTGTCTTTAAGGTCAATTTAAGGTTAATTATTTCTTAGTGACAATTGAGTTAATTGGTCACATTTGATGGGATTTGAGTTCGAATTTAAATATAATAAACAATGGTAAATAAATTCGGTTTCAAAAAAAAAAGAAATAAATAAGAGAATTGATTATGCGTTGGGCATAAAAAAATAAAAAAATAAATTGATAACATAAATAAAGTATAATTAACAGAAAACTTGCAGCTTTGAATATAAAGAATGACCAAGAAATTGACAGCATAAGCAATACATAATCAATAGAAAATTCATAATATGTTCATTATTTGTTTGTAAACTGTTGAATATAAAAAAGACCAATAGATTGACACCATAAGCCATACGTAATCAATGACAAGCCGTACGTAATCAATGAAAATTCATAGTTTTTATTTTATTTTATTTTTGTAAGTACGTAGATCAATGTTGTTGGAGATACAAGGACAACATATAGATTGAACCGGTCATACTGAGAAATGTTGGCTAGCATGGTGAGACGTGCCATGGTGGGTCTCGAACCGAAATTTCATTGAAGTATGTATGAAATCAGAATTTTCTCCTACCTTTTGGTAAAAAAAAAAAAAAAAAAAAAAAATAGAACAGGACATAGCCAGCTAGCTGATGATAACTGCACCCATATAGCTTGAAATGGAGAACGTCTTTGCTTTCAACTTTTTTTATTGAAGTATGTATGAAACCGGAATTTTCTTTATGTCAACCTAACCATATTCAATTTTATAATTGTTATTTAATTAATTTTCTTGTTACTTGTTAGGTAGGGTTGAAACTAGCAATTCAAAATCTTGGGATATATACATGTCGTAGAGATGATAAACAGTGGGTTGTTGCTAGCGGGCTTGATGATTTACAAGTCACCAAGAAAAATTTGTGTTTCCATGGCCAGGCTTGCATTAAATAACTATATATATATATATTCATTTGGTCGAATTGTAATTGACTTGAAATAATTTGTGTCTGCAAGTAAGGTTGTAGTTGTACTGGTTTCATTGAAATATTTGGCAATTTAAAGGGATTGATAAACAATCCTAAGTGTAAGTAATTCAATAGGATTGAACCCATATTTTTTTTCATATTAAATTTGAGCATTCAACTATTGGCGCAAGAATATATTCTTTAAACAAAAATTATTTGTAAGCATGTTATTATTAGGAAAATAATTAATATAAGGGATCATAATATAAACAGTGCTGTCATGATCCTATAAAATGATAAAAATATTTATTTTTTTCAATTGATAAAATTTTCTACATATGAAGGGAAAAAAAATTTTAAAAAAAAATTATTTGTGTAGCGGATCACCATGTTGTGAACCGCTATACATAACTTTGTAGATATTATTATTGTATTTGCCTCTATGCAGTTGCAGTTATCTATTGCATGTAAGATATGAGGTATCTGTTGAGTACAGTTGTAGCCACAACTCTCATTTGAGACATAAGTTGCTTCCTGAAATCATCCCAAGTGAAAGGCATATATTTTCTAGGATTAGTACATTGATCAATGAATTCTGAAGTGCAATCTATGATGGTGGATCTTCTGGGGCCAAGGAAGTATGCTGCTGATAGCCTGCTTTTCTCTTTGTTGACAACTGCTCTGTGGATAACACTTTTTGATCTTCCATTTGTCCATGCCTGCAAAGCATATAATCACACGAATTATTCATCTAAAATTAATTATAAATCATGTATCAAGCCATAATTTGAAAACCAAACATTTATGCTATATCGAAGTTATAAATAAAATTTTTTTACCTACTCTGAATGTATCACAATGTTATGTTTATAGAAGCATATTAGCATATGTTTCAGCGTTATTTCAGGAAAATTTGTAGCAGAAATTAATACTTATTGGAGTTAGTAATGGTGATTGAAGGAGATGAAAGAAAGTTACTTCAAGTGTGTCGCCAATGTTGATAACAAATGAATTAGGGATAGGGCGAAGTCCAATCCATTGATTGCGGTTGCTTAGAACTTGAAGGCCACCCACATCATCTTGCAGCAATATGGTCAGGGAATGGGGGTCTGAGTGGCTCCCTAGACCAAGACATTTCTCTGGGAATGGACATGGAGGATATCTGTTTACTCTCAACATGGCTTCTTCTTTTGCTTCAAAGTTGCTTGAGAAGAAGTCTTGAGGTAGGCCCAGTCCACGAGCCAACATCTCCAATATAGTCATTCCTAGTTTATCCAATTCTTGCATGTACTGCATCACTGCATTGCTGGAAGCACCAAGAAACCAAATTGTTTAGTGTGTAGAGATAAGTGAATTAGTAAGTTCTTATTATTATGACATATAGTTACCTGAATGATTTATGTTGATCATCAAACACGTTCTTTGAAAATGAATCTAGCTGTTCTTGAGATTGAAGTAATTGTATAATCTCAGCCCCAGGTAAATTCTTCCCATAATCAGGATTAGAGGCAGAGTAACCGAGAGGCAAGTTGACAGATCTAGCACCCTTTTCTCCATCGGAAGATAAAAAAACTCATTTAAATGAACTTTAAACTTTTCTATAGTTTCCAGAGCAATCCCATGATTGATCAGCTTGAAAAATCCCCACTCACCTCTAGCATTTACCATCTCCTGGCAAATGTTATCATAGTGTCGGCCTTTTCTTTCATCCAAAATTCCTTGGAGACTTATAACAGGAATGCCGTCATCTTCATTTTCAAATCTATTATGATCAATTTCTGCCCATAAGAGGGTAATTCAACTAGTTGTTCTTCAATAATGGATGCCATTATTGTAGTGGATCTCAGTTACTATTCTTTTTGGTAGGCACTATACATATATATATATATATACACATTGAGTTTCTATATTAGAACATTTTATAGCCAAAACTCCCATATTAAAATTTTTATTAAATTAAATTCTTTTAAATAAGTGTCCAATTATGAAGCGCGAAAATAAATTAGTGTAGAACACTTTATGACATGATTGTATATATATATATATATAAAAGAGAGAGAAAGATCATGGATGAATTAATTGATTAATTGTATGATAAACTTTGTCTGTGTCGAATTATATTGCTATAACATTGCATTTCATTGAAACTGAAGATTTAGGTCGATGCTAGCTAGGAATAGGATGTAGTTTTGTTCATGGTTGTTTAATTGGACGGCCATTGAAATATCACAATTTTTGTGTTTACATATATTACATTTTCACTTTTGTAAAATCATTAAATTTTTTAGTTTTTATTAAAAAAATTAAAAAAATTCATATTTTAAAGTATCCATGTTCTATCCTATTCTAATTTTGTTATATCTAAAATATTACTCTTCTATTTTATAAAAAAAATTATATCTTTTATTTTAATTATTCAATTAATAATATTTTTTACTCGTAATTTATTTATTTTTATTTTATTTATTCAATTGTCGTTATTGCTATGCATATTAAAAGTATATATGTATTCTTAAAAAAGAATAATCATATAAAATCATTGTAATAACTTTTAAAATTTTCACTTTTATGTTCGATCTTTTATATTTTTAAGTTATTAAATTATTTAATTAATAATTTTAAAATATATATCATTTAGTTTTTTTCTCATTTATGGGCTTTTTCCTTGGCCCATTTGAAAGAAATTTGGCCCACAGCAGAAAAAGAGCAGAGAATGGGGGCCCATTGTGTCATTTCACAAAAGCAAATCTTTATTGGAGAGTGGTTGTGGCTTGTAACGGCCATATTAACTGCTCCAAGGTTAAAAGTCAATCACCAAATTTTTTTTTGAAAAAAAAAATATTTAGTAATAAAAAAAAAAAAAAAAAAAAAGAACTGGTGTGGGCGTGGGTGTCAGTGGTCCGGTCCCAATTGCAGAGTTTGTCTGATTCCACAATTCTTTTCCAGTTAGCTAATCTTACAACCAGACCTAGCCGTTGCTTCCTCGAATTCTTCAATTCCTTAACTTTCCGGAGGAATTAAAAAGTTTCTAACTTTGGTAAATTTTATATAAGTTCTCTGTGTGTATGTGTTTTTTGAAAAAAGTTTATGACTCTGGTTTCTTTTAATAATTGAGGTTGTTTGATTTTAAATTCAATTGCATATGATAATGAAACAGGAAAGTGGGAATTTTTTATTGTTGGAGGAGGAAGATGTGTCATCAGAATTGTTGTGTGCATTTGTCTTTTGAAGAAGCAATTGCAGCTGATGAAAGTCTTCTAATTTACTGCAAGCCTGTTGAACTTTACAATATTCTTCACAATCGTGCTCAATTCAATGTAATTATGTTTTTTTTTTTTTTCGGTTTTGGCCCCTTTTTGTTTGTGTGTTTTGATCTGGGTTTCTTGTGTTTTGTTGGATTATGCATTTAATTGGCAATATCATTATGTTGTAGCCTTCATTTCTTCGAAGATGTTTGCGTTACAAATTGAAAGCAAGGCGTAAAAGGAGGTAAATAAGAGCTTCCAACTTGGTAATTTTGCCTTTTATCATTACTTCTGCAATTATTTGTTTCATTCTGCATAAGTTTTGATGCCACTAAAGGTCACTGGTTTATGTAACTCGGTTGGAATAAGGATCAAGATTGGTAATTTGTGCGTGTAGTTAAATGTTACTCTTCTTATAATTAGAGCAAGTTATGTAAAAAAAGGTTTTGTTTTGCAAAAAAGGAAATACATGCTGTTATACATTTATTATTGTTGCTCTATGGTTCAATCATTGACCTTATTGGCTTCGTATAGGTTGGCAGCTGGAATTGTGATCTTCAATTACAAAGACTACAACAACAAACTGCGAAAGACTGAAGGTATCATCATTTTTTTCATGGGATGGGGTCTTTTGTATTGCTGGACAATGCAGAAGAAATGATTTAGTTCTCTGTCTGATTGTCAGCTCTTCATTTTTCAGTTACTACCAAAACCAAGTAGTAGTTTTTGATAGCTAAGTTGTCATATTACTCTACTCTCTACTAGTCATATGTTTGAGTTTTAGGCTGGAATACACTTTTCTACAATTTATTAGTTTTTTGATAATATATTATGCATGCCATGTGAATCATGGCATTTTATGATGCTGCTAACCATTGTTTGCACTTTCTTCTCTTGCAGTCACTGAAGACTTTTCCTGTCCGTTTTGCTCGATGATGTGTATGAGCTTTAAGGTGGGTGTCTTATTCTATTTGGGATGTGTGTTTAACATTTTTAGTCCCACTTTCCTGACGTATTGCCATGAAAATTTATGCGCAACTGACAAAGCACCTGAAATTATATGATCGTATAGAAAACTAAAAAGTTTGTAGATTTTTCTAGGTGATTATACGGATGTATATAAATTGAATTTAATGGTCATATATAGATTATAGATTATCCCGCTGGTGTTATTAAACTTCTATACTAACAAATGAACACTTTCACTTCTGTTTTCAGGGTTTACGGTACCATTTGTGCTCTTCACATGATCTATTCAACTTTGAGTTCTGGGTTGGTAATAATAGTTCATGACTTTTTTTGTGCATCGAATGCTTCTAGAGGTATTGATAAAGTTATATCTATTTTTTAGCTGAGTGAAGAGTACCAGGCAGTGAATGTATCTGTGAGAATCGATAGATTCTTATCTGAGGTATGAACCTTACTCCATCCATGATGAGTTTTGGTTGGCTTTCTTTTCTTTTTGTTTAATGTTGGAAAATACGTTGCATATATCACAGGAACGCAAAGCAATTCAACTTGAACTACAAACTTTGTAACTACTTTTTTTATGCTTAAAGTCTTCATAAAATAGTTTCTCGCTTCCTGATAGACCAGTCATATTGTAGTTCAATGAAAATGGCCATCCTCATGTAAGCAAGGATGGTGAAAAAGTTCTGCTTTCTCACTCTTAAAATTCTTCTTATGCTTAATATGTGCTACATCTATACCCATTTTTCTTGTGATAAGGACTATGCAGTTCAATGTGCTTCTACCCTCTTTATGTTATCTTTGTTTTCAATGGGTGGTCTGTGGTTATTTATCCTTCCATTATCGTTTGCCATCTACGATGAGCTTCGTCCTGTGCCTCCAAGTTTGACAGAATTATGCATAAATGCTTTTCGGGCAATTTACATCTGATCAATATTTACAGACTATTGAAGATGGAATAGAGCAAAGACAACAAACTTTCTTCTTCTGGTAGGTTGTGAATCTTTATGTATAACTTCTATTTTCTGATCAATATTGATCTTTCTGGACTCAACTGATTAATTAAATTGTATCACAGCTCAAGGCCTCGAGGACGGAGATCAAGAAACCATGATCAGAATCAAAAGCAAGTTTTTGTACAATTCTTGGAGTTAGATTCACCAAAACTTCCATTGGGAGGCATAAGTGAGGGATTTTTGAAGAAGGATGATGGCAATACTTGTGTTCAAATGTGTATGTTGTTATTATCGTTAACCTTCAAGACTTTCAAACTTCAGGAACAAGAATATCAGATAATGTTTAAATTTCACTCTATGGAAGTATAGTGATTTTTCCTTTGCAATTCACACTTGCTAAAAATATCAGGATGCAAGCATCATTTTTTGGTTATTTTCATCATTTTCTTTTTGTACAAAATCGTGCTATTTAAATTCATCTTATAGATGCTGAATATTTTATTGAGATTCATGTTCTAGATGCTGTATCTATTTGTATAGACATCTTAGTTGTTGTGTCTTGTATAGGTGAGAATGCATCAAGTCATCTTAGATGTTTTGTCTTGTATAGGTGAGAATGCATCCAAGTCATCTTCCAGTGAGAAAGATTTGCACAATTCAAGCCATGGAGCAGAAAACTATGGTATTGAGTATCCTAATGCAACAGAGATAATAGAACGTGTTGCATCAAGTTCTAATATCCCAGGTGTTTCAATTGCGAAGGCTCAATCTTCTGTGGACTCTGAGTGTGTTAAATCACAATGTGGAAGCGATCCTTCACTGCCTGCTGGGGTCCATGTTGCAAAAGCTAGGAAGTTAACAACAGAACGATCAGACCCTAGAAAGTATGTCAACCTATACTCTGACTTCTCTATTTATTTCCGTAGTATTCAGTGACCCATGAAGTTAGAAAAAAATTTTACCTCCAAAATCTTTTCAAAGTAGAGGACATATGTATATGCTAACTACATTGTCTGCAAACATTTCAAGTGGAGAACTTTTGTTGAAAAGTTGTCATGATGTCTCTTTTAATCTTTCAGGGACAGTTATGCTTGTCCTTGTAGTTAGTTTAAATTCATTTATGTAGAACATTAGTTTGAATCAGAGCACATATATAAATATGGTAGTCCTAAGCTGATCTTGTCTCTATCTTGATATTATGGTCGTTTCAAATTCAATGAAAGTCCTCTTGCCTATGCAATTTTTGATCCTTTATTTATATAGCCTTATATCTTTTTCTAGCAAGGGATTCTCTGATGCTATGCTATCCTTTTATTTATTTATTTTTTGATCTTGCTGCTATCTTCTCTAGAGAAACTTGTTATACCTGGCAGTTATTACCTGCACACCACTCATTATGAAGCTTGGATAACTTTACAGCATTTACTCTCAGGATGAGCTTTAATGGCAGAAACCATAATTGTATTCTGCACCTTTCATGAATTTAAACTTTAAAGTGAGATTGTTTATTTCTGTAATCACGTCCACCTCTGAGATATTAATTGATTTTCTTTTTGTAAATTTTCTTTCTCCAGCCGCGTGCTTCTACAGAAGAGACAGTTCTATCACTCTCATAGAGTTCAGGTTATAAATTGCTGTTGAACCTGTTAAAAAGTGTTACATTTCTCCATCTGTTTGCTTCTTCAATTGTTTTCTCCATTGGTTACCTGCAAAATCTTCAGTTTTTTGAGTGATTAATTTTGAACATTAATTCTTAAATGGAAAATGAAAATCTCGTTAATGATTCTAACTATGCCAATATTTGAGGGTATCTTGCCATGATGTTTCTCCCTTAATAGCTTTGCATATATGATTCAGACAGTATGTGGTCTTTTTCTCAAGTTGAGTTTGCTATGATTATTATCACCTGTATAACTAATACTTTCAAGCCTTCTTTCACCTTTTCTAAGTCCTAATTTTTAGGCCTCTGCGGAATGGTCCTGCATGATATTTTCTGGGCTTGGGAATATGGTTCCCAAGAACCAATATTTTTGAAATGCTTGTTGAAAAATAGGCTTACTATTAATAGTCTTTGTTATATGAAGGAAATTGCACAAGAATTTGATTTTGTGCTTTAGGTGGCACTTCCAACTTGTGGTAATGGGTGTTCTTTTTTATTTATTTATTTTAAGTGATCTTAGAGTTCTCTTTAAGATTTTAGCTTCTCAAGCTATAAGCTTATTATTATTTTTCATTTTACACTCAGTTTTGATAGTTAAGCATATTTTTCAACTCAGTAAAATCAAATGTAAATTTGAATGTGAATTTCTATTCAAACTCTTTGAAGCATAGGCATGCTCAAGTGCAGTAACAAATTCATTTACTAGAGGAAATAAGAATGGGTTGCTAATGCTTGTAACCTTCATAATAATGAATCTTGGTGCTATAGAGGGCAGTTTACCCAAAAATTGAAGCTCAAATTTTTTATTTGCAACTTTTGTGAATAGTTGTCCCAAGGCTGTTTCTGGAAGCCTGAATAAGTTTTTTGCTATTCAATAAGTTGTGTTTCATAGTTTCCTCCTTTTCTCCATCAACCTATAATATTTTTATTTTTGTTCTTGAAGCCTATGGCACTGGAACAAGTAATGTCAGATCGAGACAGTGAAGATGAAGTTGATGATGATATTGCAGATTTTGAAGATAGAAGGGTATGCTTGTTATTGTTATGCTTATTTTCAGTGTTAGGATTCTCATTGTAGCATATAACTTGCTTTCCTGATATACACATCATATGGAACTTCTTATTAACATATAGACCTGCATCATCTACAAGAGATTATGGGTAACAACTTTTTTACTTGGATGTTGGATTTTGGGAAAATCCGCAAGACAAAAATTTAAGCTGGGGCACATATGCCCATGGCAGTTAGAGATTGCTGCCATGGTCATGCAAGCCGAAACAACAGTTCCAGTTATGAACAAAATTGATATGTTTGGTTTATTTGCATTGTTATAATTGATATATATATGACCACTGTTGTGGTATTTTGTGGTTCCGTGCAATGTGGTACTTTTATTGGCGAAAGTTGAGTGTCCTCGGGTAGAATTTTAACTAAATTTGCGTTTGACTTGCTTTTTTAAATAGGTGAGCCAAATTTGGTTTTAAATTTATTATACATACACTATTTGATTTGCCTCCTTTGGCAAACCCTTCCAAGCGAACCATTATTTCCAAAATGAGATACTTTCTACCTAACTATTTTAGAGTGCAGAGGATGATATTGAACTGATATTTTGTAGATGCTTGATGACTTTGTGGATGTTAGCAAAGATGAGAAGCAACTTATGCATCTATGGAACTCATTTGTGAGGAAACAAAGGTAATTATTCTGGCTCAATGCTAACTGGCTCTTCTTCTTGGTCTGGCCTTTTTTTTTTCTCTCCTTTTCTCCTGCTACTGCTTCCACTTAGACTTCTGTATGGTGGGATGTTACTCATCAGTGGCTAAATGATGCTTTCTTTCATCTTTGGTCACTATAAAGATGTTAAAAATAGGCTTTTTTCTTGTCACTGTGGCAGAGTTCTGGCAGATGGTCATGTTCCCTGGGCATGTGAAGCATTCTCAAAATTTCATGGTCAGGAACTGGTTGGCTCTCCCGCTCTCTTTTGGTAATATTCCTAAATTATTTTTTACCTTGTTTTCTGTCTGGTTGCTTCTTTGCAAGTTTATTCAATCTCATATATTACTAATAAATTGATTTTGCATGCGATGACTATGTTGACACAAGCATATTTTCAGAGCTTCTTAACTTGTTTGGTTTGCCGGGGAGATAGATTGAACTGATCATATTAAGTGGTTATGCTGGCATAAATCAATTTTGGCTATACCTTGCCTCGATTTTATTTATTTATTTTTTGGTAAATTGAGAGGTCATATGACCTTAATGTCAATAGATTATATAATAGGAGGCTGCCCTTCCCTTTTAAATCGATGACGGTAGAAATAGAATATTGTACTTCATGATTTTCTTGGAGAGGAGTTATCACTTGATTACTCTCTCACTGGCTAAGGCCTTACTTTTATTATCATAGGATCTTTAATTCCAAATTTTCTTTTATCTATTTTTTAGTTCATTTTAGTATGACATCTTGGATCCATCAGTATATTCTATATTTGAATTGTCTTGAATATTTATTCTGGATGCATCAAATGGACTTAGGTGTTGGAGGTTATTCATGATCAAGCTGTGGAACCATGGTCTTCTTGATGCAAGCACTATGAACAACTGTAATATGCTGCTCGAAAGATGTCGAGACGAGGGATCAGATGCTGCAAAAACTGAAAGAGAAGGAGAACAAGATGACTAGTAACATAACATGACCGTTAAACTTAGCAGATCAAGTTGCATAGAATTTCTTCTGTCTTACCTATTCTTTTCTAGCCATTGAACCATTATTGGAATAGCCATTTATTTAACATTCTTTGCTGCAGGATGCAGACTTGTACTCACTTTCTGCTGTTGTAATCTTATTATTTGAAATATAATCAATTTCATGAAATTGAAAAGTAGTGAATTAAATAATTTTTTTTTTTTACAATTTTACTTTGTTTTTTGGTCTTACATTTAACGGGGAGGGAACAATAACGACGGCACGGGGTTTCAAACCCGAGACTCTATCATGCCCATGGCAGATTGCCTGACCAACAAACCAAGCACTCACAGGCTACAATTTTACTAAGTTTTGTTTTGGTATAAGATTAGAATATACACCATGAAAACTTTAATTGATTACTTAATTGGTTACAATAATTATAACTATTGAGAAACAACATTAAATTAAATTAAATTTCATAATGAGAATACATATATAGAAATAAATAAAATATAATTTAACTACTTTAATTAAAGCAAAATTTGCAATATTTATATTAATTAATTTCCTTCAATAGTTTATAAATCAAATTAAAAACGTTTAATTCCAAATTTTGAATATTAAATCAAATAATAAAAAATTATTAACAATTATATAATTACTTCTCATATGATTTCGTGTTGAATATGAAATTTAAACGTTGAGATCATACAAATGACACTCATACAAATAATATAACTTTTTAAATCATTTTATTCTTAAAAAAAAATTTAAATTATTTTAATTTGTCTAATTTATCACTTCATGCTTTAATCATAAACATTATGCATAAAAAATAAAATAAATATAAAATAAAAAAGGAAATTTTTATTATTATTATTAGAAATGGGCCGGCTTTATCAGACTGTAACTCTGTGTTTCCTTTCTGCGAATATTTGTTTTCCTGGTAACTGGTGAAGTAATAGAGCGATTAATTTCAACCGCTGACTAGGCAATCGGCGGCGTTAGACCTGGTGAGTTACTGCTTGTTGTTTGTTGATTGCTTGTTCTTTCATGTTTGTTTGGTAGCCGAGAAAATCATAAAAGGAAAAAGAACAAAAGAAAGTTCTTTAATATATACATTTTCAATGTTTTTGTTATTGATTGCTTTAAGTAGAGTTACAATGGAAATTTCTTAATGACCCTGTTCATTTTCTTCTTTAAAACTGTGTTTTCTGGCTAAGTAGCTATTTTTAATGTTAGATTAGTATCATAACCTTACTAGTTCTTTGAATTTGATGCTTTAATTGATATTTAATTGCTGACCCATAACATAAAAGATGCCAACTTTTGATAATTTCAGCATTGTTGTTGTTTTTGTTTCATTAATGGAATTCGGGTAGGCAGCACGTTATAATTCAGTTGCATTGTTCATTGTGATGCTGCTATTTGTGAAAGATGCATTGCACTGATATTCATGATGATGGTTACATCAGGTTGAAGACGCTGAAGCTAAATACTGGGACTTGTGTTCGGTGATCGAAATGCTTTGTCACTTCTTGATTCTGCTCTACTGTCTTGGATTCATTTTAAGTTTTTCCAGTTTCAGTTATGGGGAAATGTCAGTATACTCAAAATGAAGTATAGTAGTCAAAAAAATTAGATGCCATTTGTGAAATTCATTCTTTTTATTCATGCCTACAAGATCTGCCTACAAATATTTTCTCTTAGAGGTGTAATTGTTTTATCGATTACTGATCTACAGAGGTGAAAATACTGTTTTGATTGTTGGAGAGGAGCTGCAGAAGGAAACACTTCCATTGCAAATGGGTTCTCGCATGTATAAGTTGCAAGGGCTGAAATCATATACTTGGTATGAAGTGAAGATATCATATCCAGCTTCTGTATGTAATTTTGTATCACTTGATTGTCAGTTTTGCATCATTTCGATTTTGCGTTGTTAATCTGGCTTGTTTGTTGACTAGCAGATACCCGCTAGCTTTTCTATACAGTTGAAGAAAGAGGATTCAGATTTCAGAATGAAACAAAATAGGAGATTACTTAATACTGAAAAATTGATTTTCAAGACTGATAGTTTTACTAATAATCAGGTTGGAATTTTCTGCTGAATATATTGATGCATTTGATCTTTTTATTTGAGCTGGTTAGGATTTTGATCATCTTTTCCCTCTACTTTGAAGGATTTATACATTCTGGTGACTGTGGAGCCTGAGGGGTTTGTTGCAATACCACTTATTCCAGAGAGGCAGGACATCATATTCAACATAGGTATAGGGTTGATATAATGTTGTTGTCTGAAGTTCTGCAATTATTGTCTATTTGATTAAGCTAAACTAGTCCTCATTTTAAGGTTTTCTTTGTTACTTTTTTTTTTTTTTAAATTTTACGATTGATTATTTTCATGTTTTCTGATTCTTCATGTGCCATCATCTCTGCTGGTCAAATATTTGTATTTCTTGCTTGATAGTTTGATTCAAGCATTTGTGTTGAAGCCAATTATATACTGTTTAATAATTTTTCCATGAATACTATATTAATTGTCCATTAATTTTGATATATTTGCATGGATATATCTTTTGTGCAGCAGGTTAATTCACTAAGTTTACTTTTCCTGTATTTACTTCTGGTTATGATATGTGGTGTATTCAGGTAGATTCACATGGTAGATCGCTTCATATCCCACTTGAATTGAAGTTTAGGCTCATGTAAACTTTAGTAGAAGAATATTGCAATTCCTTAAGTTCACTTTCTTCTTTTTGACATGTAGACCGCAATTGTCTTTATAATTGTTCAAGACAAACTTGAACTGCTTTATGATATTGGAATATTTAGTATGAGACTGCTAGTTCTCGGATAATTGTCTCCTTTACATTAGTCAGCCTAACCCCTCTCTTATTTTACATTATCTCATGAAAATCCAATGAATTTTTTGGGACAAAATTTCTGTCTTTGATTTGTGTTTCCATTATCATCTAGATATACATTTATTTTGATTTCTCCTTTACATTAATTTTTTCTGTTTTATTTATTGTAATTCGTATGACAGTTTGTGATGAGTTGTTATTGGGCATCCCACATAAGGCTTGGTGGGTTGCCATTTTGGTGCTGCTCTGTCTTGGATTGGCGTTCATCCTTCCTTGTTTTCTCCCACCATTTCTGCTTCAAAGGAATGGAAACTCCGAGTTTTTAAATCAGAGAGTTCTCAAAGAATCTTGAAAAAAGAATGCCTGAGAATCATAGCTTCCATTTTGTCTATGTGCATTGTGCAGTTGATGCTAACCTACATGGATGTTTGTTCAGTTCTGAACTTCTACTTGGCAAACAAATTTTATCTTTTGAAGTTACTTTCTATCTACACGGGTTGCTGTTTACAAATCTTTCCTTGGCAGGAAAACATTTTAGGAATGACCTTTACTAGCTTCTGCTATGGTGTAAAGGACAATCTCATGTATGCTCAAGCTACTTCAACCCTAGTGAATTTTTGCATGTATTCTTTTTCACTTTGTCAGGTTTTTAATTGGTTAAAGAAATTCTATTTCCTCTATTTGGTGTTAAAAACTTGCCTGGATGCAGAAATTCTCTCCATTAAAATTTAATATCTCACCCAGAAATCTAAAGGCAACATGAAATGTGTTGCTTCAAATGTATTGTAATTATTCAATAAAATTTCAATACCAAGAAGTATCTGATCTGAAATAGGTTGAGATTCATGGATTACCTCTGTTTTCTGTGTACTGCAATCTCATTTGATTTTGAGCTACGCTACTAAATGTAGCCTCCTCCTCTGGACTAGGGCAGATATTTTTGTTCCTGTCTCATCATTAGCCTCCATTTTAACAACATATAAGTAAACTAAGTAGCTAACATCAAACCATGAGATATTAAACATGTTCAAACAAAACATGAGCTTATTAAGAAAGCCCTATTGCTTTCAGGTCTAACAAGGCCAAAACATCTGACAGCATCAAAACAAATAAACATGGATGACCAAAATCTACTCAGTTCCAATTTGGCATCCTCCAACTTGCTGGGAAAGCAAAGTTTCCAGCTTATTAAATGATAAAATTAAGGCACATGGACATATGCAAGTTCATCATCAGGCCTGCAGATTAGCCATTCATGCATAACTAATGTTTAATCCCTTATTAAACTACCCCTGAAAAGGTTCCTTCCAATGGCAAGAATGTAAGCTTCATGCCATTTGATCTAATCTTCCATTGTTACTAAACTGCCTCATCACCTGCAGAATAAAGAGGTTCAACGTTCAAATCTTCAACGGCCAGCTTTACTCAGTACTTATCATTCTCATCAGTATCCATAAATGCAGAGGAATCAGAGGTGTCTGCAAAGAACTTTTGCAGCCTGCTCGCACAAGGAAACATCAGTGTGTTGAAATTCGCAAGCTTTGCCTTCATAATGGCATCGATTGGAGAAAACCCAAATTTCTCCTGCCACATATCAGCAACCTCCTGAATAGATGGGATGACCAGATGCTTAACCTCGATGCATGACAGGACCTGGAAATTAAATCAACATCAGTTCTCATTCCATAATAGCTACAGAAGGCCTGTAACAATAAGTATATCCATCAATTCACATGTAGAACATTTTTAACTCAAAACTTACATATTTAACGGCATCAAACAGCATTCTTGAGAGCCCTTTCAACCTATAGCTTCTATGAATTGCCATGAAAGGCATGTCAGCCAGCTTATTCCCATGCATCCTGCAGAAGCATGTCCATCCACTTCAAAATCTGGACAGATACTAGCTTCTACATGCGTGTGCGCGTCTCAGGATTGTGTTAATATGTATAAATGATTTAAAAATACCTTATTGTTGCAGCTGCAATGATGCCATCATTCTTCTCCAGTACTGCAGTATAAAAGCCTCTAAAGTTCAGCCTCGACAAGTTTGATCTGAAAGAGAAAAAACAGCAAGTGATCAAATGTGTCTTCTTCTTCCCATATTATGGCAAAGATTTGATGCTCAAACTTTAACGATCAATCGATAATGCTTACCCTCGATTAAAAACCACACTCTCCAAGATGTTTATTTGAGTATGGCGATCAATGGGAGTCTTGAAACATTCATTCAGCAGCTCCCAAGCTAATGGAATCTTCACATTGCATTCAATCTTTTCATTTTCATAATCAATCTCAAATTGATCCATACACCGAATTAAAGTCCAGGAAAATCCTTCTTTGAGGTCATGTTTCACCCCAACTAAGCTCTGAAGCTTCCCATGAACCTAAGAAGAACTGAAGTTCAGCTCATAGACTTTCCACTTCAACAAATAATACAATTTATGCCCTGGACACCTACTAATTCTTGACACAACGCATTACCTGTCTGCAGGTAGTCCCACAAAACATGGCCATCCCAGTTTTGTTAAGATCCAAACCCTCTATGGCAAGAAAACACTTCCAGTGATCTATAAAAGAAAAGTTACAAGTAAGCTTCAATTTGTTTTTCCTTATGTAATTCTATTAGATTCAGGAAACACGTACACTTCTTTTCGCATTGCATACACGTCAGCATTTCTCCACTGCCTCCACAACAGTACTTGCACACACAATAAGGGCATAACCAATCCCCTTGCGGTATGTTCTGCAATGAAAATTCAAAGAGTTCACAACATGTACATATATATAAAAACTGAGCAGGAATTTGGACAGCTTGTAGTCTATATTGAAGAAAAGGTAGGATTACCTCCATCCCTATACAGCTAGGATGAAATGTTGATGGACATTTTTCGCAACAAATCAAGTCTCCTCCGTCTGCACACACTTGACAGGCATCATCATTACCATCAATAGCACCTAGTTTAGGCATAACATGATTAAACCCGTAAGGTTCTGAGGCTTTCTTATCCTTCCATGCGTTAATCATGTGCCTCAGGAGAGACTCGCCTGTGCGTTCAACAAATATATAATGATATGGTCTTTTCATGGGACTTCCAGCATGTTTCTCAAATTCCTGTAAAGACATAAGATTGTTGCAACAGATGCAAAAAACACCCTCCTTTCTTGGTTGTCCTCTCTTCTCTGCCTCACCTTTTTTGTAACAAAGGATATCCTTTTCATTGACAGATTTTTTAGCTATCAACCATGACAACACAGTTCTCTCTGCTGGTTTTGGTTTCGTATTGGATCCTTGAATTGAAGAACCAGCAGCTAACTTGCTTCTTTTATTTCCATCTTCTTGATTCATGCCACTACTCATAACATTCACAGCTCCATTACTATATCTTTTGCTTCGGCCTCTCCTTGGCACCATGCAGTCTACTCCAGGAATAGCAAACCCATTTTTGCGGATTTTCCTTCTTTTCATTGATATGGCAACAGCAGCAGCAGCATCAGCAGCAGCATTATTGTTTCTTGATGTCCTAGCAGTCCTGACATAATCAGGATCCGAGATAACAGAATCACTGTCACTTTCCTCTTCGCTACTATAGCTGACAGCATTGCACTTCCTTTTCCTCTCCCTCAATGCATAAGCCATTGTTGTCGATTTTTAAAGATGATAACACTGGTTTTTGTTTTCAAGAAAAGTATCCGAAACTGATGAAATAAAGAAGAGATTAGTATGGAAACAATGAAAGAATACAAGCTACTTCTTTGGCATTGTACAAATAAAGAACAAGTGTAAAACACAACATTAAGCGGATATGTTTCCATTTTGATTCTTGATTTCTTGATGGAGTTTTAATGTTCAAACATGGAATCATATGGTCTTGAAGCATGAGTGCAAGAAAATTCAGCAAGTTTATTAGTGTTTTGTAGTTCTGTTGGTAAATTACAGAATTCTCCGATATTAAGAAAACTTTTACATTATAGTCCTCTCTTTTTTCAAATTGACTAATTAAATATATAAGACTTTTTTTAAGAAATAAAAAATATTAGAGATAACTTAAAAGTTACGTTTAATGTGGTTGAGTAGGATAACTTATAAAAGTTATGCAGAATGGTTATATTTATTCCTTTATTTAGGATTTCACCTAAAAATGGAAAAGGAAAAATTGTGTAGTTCTATGCGTGATGACAAGTATTGTTCAAAGGAAAAAAAAAATGCTAGGTACTTCCTTCAATTACTCATATTTTACCTTTATTGTATATGTAGAAAAATATATAAAATATTGACATTTTCATCATTTACATGATTAAATATAGTTATAAAAAATCAGTTCAACAAAATAAGTTGATGGAAATCCCATCCCACATGGACTATATTTTATTAAATTTAAAATAGTTCGAAAAGATTAGGTTTATGATAATTCTTTTTAAAAAATATTTTCACATGTAAAATTAGATTAAGTTTTAATCAAACAAGTGATTGAAATTTTATTGTATGAATTGAAAACATTCAATTGGGCTCATTAATAAACTTTTTGATTTAATTGTAAATTAGTAGTGAATTTATGTTTTTGGAAACTGTAAATAATATATATATATATATATATATATATATATATATGTATATGAGAACTTAAAAGTTATTGCAATGATTTTATTTTATTATTTTTTATTAAGAGTAGATATATATTTTTAATGTGTATAGTAATAATAATAATTGAATAAATAAAATAAAAAATAAAAATAGTTAAAAAGGATTTTTTAATTAGAATAAAAAAATAGAAATAAAGAGTAATATCTTAAATGTAATAGATTTAGAATGTTTTATATATAATAGAACATATGTATTCTAAAATTATTGTAAATTTTATATATTTTTTATAAAAAATATTGTAAATTTTAATAACTCAACACAAAAATTTTAAGAGGTCAATGTTTTTTTATGTAAAGGCTTTTTAGAGTTGGTATTAGATGATACACTAGAATATTCCAACTAGATTTACATCTTCTTAACATCTACTTCATTTACCATTTATAATATTTATATTAATAAAAAAGAATAGTATAGATACAACTATGAATGGCAAAACAAAGCAAGAAACAACAATAATAATTCAGTGAAACCTATACGAGTACATTTCCATAGCATCATTTCGCATTAACTGAAAACAATCACTAGGGAAAGAGAGTCACCAAGTTTGCTCTGAGTGCGAAACTACTAAATTAGAGAGCATAGAGGTTAATGTTGAATTATAAAGAAAAATATTTTTCAAATTTTGAATTTATAACTTTAAAGCTCTAACATTCTATATATATATATATATATATATATATATTATTTAATAAATAAATACAATATATATTTTTTGAAATATTGATTTTTGAAATTTTTAATTAGAGATAATTTCAGATAGTTGATGAGGTAATAATTATAGATAATGAAGGTAATTTTATAATTTGAAATTGATTTTAGGTTGAATTCGTGTATACTTACATTAAATTAAATGTTTTATTAATATATTTTAAATATTGTCCTTTATACATAATTTTAATGTTAATTTTTTTATTACTTTCAGAATCTTATTTCAGAATTTTCATATTGTGTTTTATATTAATTGATAATACATCTTGACATACGATATATGCTAAATAAAAAAAAATCAGTTTTAGTATTCATTGAATGGATTAAAAGATAATGAGTTATTTAAAAAAAAAAAGATAATGAGAGAATTATACTTAGATAATTTAACATTAGGTTTTGTTTTTAACTACTATAAACTGTTAGGTTTTATTAAAAAAACTGATACTGGAAGAAAAAAATACACTGAAGTTGAATGTATAAAATAACTAATATTAAACTATGATAAAAAAAAAATTATTTATCATAGAAAATCACCAAAAATATTTCAAATTTTTAGTGTCTATTAATGTGCTTATTTATTAGTTAATAATTAATAAGTTATATTTTTTTTATAATTTGTTGATATATTAAATTAATAGTTCAAAAATAGTCATAATAATAATTTATTAAAAATAACCACATAACACATGAAAATATCATGAAGAATTTTTATCAAAATTTATGAATTATTAAATAATAAAATTTTTAATTTTTTAAAGAAAAATTATTATTCAAAAATTTATTTTGTTAATATCATTATTTATTTATTTATTATATGTTGAATATAAGATGATTGCCTATATATTAATGTAGATGCAAGCGTGTATATAAAAGTTAAATAATTTGTTTTAACTTATTAAACATATAATAAATAATTTGTGAGAATGGATTAAAAAAATTTTTCAATTAAACGAAAAAACAAAATAATCATATCTATCCTGAATTTCAGTTTTCAATTATTTTCTTAATATAAAAAAATTTGATTTTAAATTATTAAATTTCACAATTGTGCTAGCTATATTTAGTTTTATTTTAAAATTTAAATGTACTTTTAAAAATAATAAAATAAATTTATTTATTCAAATTTTCTTTCTTGTTATCTAAAAAAATATAAAAATGTTCTTGAATCTTAATTTTAACACTTTCAAAATAAATTTAGATATTAATCTTTAAATATTTTGTAAAACCTTAGCTTTGTCACATTATTTTACAATTCAAAATCTTTCATATTTTTATTCTTTTAAAACTCACTTCTCAACTTTTCAACAGTATTTAAAGATTTTCTATCAGAGGTTGAGCGCAAAAAAAAAAAAAAAAGTGTGAAATGAATAAAAAAAAAATGGAGATATCAATAATATAAAGAGGATTTTTTTTTTTTTTGAAAAAACTATGAAATATAGAAAAATTTTCTTCACTTTTCCATTTTTAGATAAAAATGTTTGCTTTGTATTTTTATTTTTATTAATATATTAATGTTTATAATAAATTTTATGAGATTTTTAAAAAAAATATTATTGCTTTCATTTTTTATAAAAAATAAATTATCTTTATATTCTTAATTAATATTTTTAATTTTTTCAATTCTCTTTTTTTTTTCTTTATGTCACATTATTATTACGTTTGATCTCTAATAGACAAAATTTTGAGTAACACAATTGAAGGTTAATAAATGGGATTTAGAAAAATTAAACATAAAGGCTTTCAAGTTATAAGATAATGTAAATAAGATCTTACAAAAATATTTAAAATTAATTTATAATTTTTTTGAAACTAATAAGATTAATATTCAAAATTACTTTTTATATTTTATTTTTTGTAAGAAAAATAGGAACACGGTTTTAATAAAAAAATTATTTTACAAGAATTTTAAATATTTTTTTTTAAAATATAAATCCTTAAAAAATAAACTTGGATATAGTTGAAACAACTTGTAAAATTTAATGACTAAATTAAAATTATTTATATTGGATACTAAATTAAAATTTTAATCAAAGTTTTGAATAGATCTGACAATATTACTTAAAAAATGTAAAAATCTAACTTTTCATTATAGTTAATATTATCGCGGAACGCATAAATTATTATTTTATTATTAAAAATTTTGAATTTATATAGTATATAAATCAACGCGTTGCCATATAAATCATTTGATTATTATAAGAAATTTTTAAAAAATAAAAAAATAAAAATAATGCAATTCAATCTCTCATCATCATCGATGTTTTCACCGCTATATAAAAAGTTCAAATTCATATATCATAAAACAAATCTATGAACAATTATATAAATTATGTTATCATCAAAAATAAATTCTAAATCAATCAGTATAATATATAGTATAAATTAAATCATCTGGAGAGTGAATTGGTATATTATCAAATATAAATAATGTTATGTTTTAGAACATCGATAAAAAGAAGTTACCTAAAGAAACTTTTGAAAAATCTCCGATAGATTGAGTTTGCTAGATGCGCTCAATTTTCTTGAAATGATACGCAACGATGAAATCGATATTCTTCAAGTTCTGCATAAATATGATAAATAAGTAGTCAATTAGTGGTTCAAAGTTAATAAAATGTTAAGAAAATATAAGTTAAAGTACTTGTGATAACAAATTAAATTAAAACAAACACAACATACTTTTAAGTCTACAATTGCATAATCCACAAAAGAAAGGAACGTTTCACTTAGAGAACAAAAGTAATCTAATGTCATGAAACTTGAAAATCTAGGGTTTAGAAATTCATATGTGAATATCAAGTTGTTTTAGTTTAATTTATAATGGATTGATTAGAAAGAGAATTGGTAAAGGGGTTGTTTGGTGGACCAAAAAATGGTTCAATTTGTTTGGTGGTGACAGACAAGGACCAATAGGGTTTAAAGTGAAAGTTATCTAAAATTGTTATAAATTTTAAATTATTACTCTTTTAGTCCTGTATCTATAAATTGTTTTTTTATTAACACGGAGATTATATGATCTAATATCGATGAATTGTATAATATAGAGCGGTTATTCTTTTTTGAAATTGATGATGATAGAATTCAAATTTTGCATTTTAAAATTCTCTTGAAAAAAATTACCACTTGATTATTGACTCACTGACATAAATTTATTTTTTTTTGTTATCAATTTTTAAATATATGGTACTTTTCTTTTTAATAAAATAATCAATTTATTATTTTATTTTTAAACCCTTACTAATATATATATATATATGTATATGTAATAAATTATATTTTAACTACGGTATTATTTTTTAAAAAAAATATATATAAATTTATAATTTTATAAAAAAAGAAAATGTTGCATATGTAAGAAATTCACGACTCGTCATATTCACATGAGATGTTATTTAAAAAAAAAAGTTGGTCATTGTTATCAATAATTTGTATTTATATTTATATTTTGTCTATTATAAATTTTTCTTTTATTTTATATTTATTATTGTTCCTTTTAATCCATCAGTCATTTTCAAAAATCTGTAATTTTCTTTTATCATTTTTACTCTTTTTTCCCCACTAAATTAGTAAGATAGTGTCATGAGCATTTGAAAAAAAAGGGGATAACTTAATCATTTATAGTTACAATTATTAGAAAATTATTTGAAATTAAAAATAATGTATAAATTAATTTTATGCGTAATTTTAATACAATCAATAAATACATACAAATAATCTTTTCTAGGAAACATTTGTTACTAGATTTTTTACATTTTAAGAATGAGCTTGATAATTATTTTGAAATGGAAGAAATATCACTTTATAAATGTTCTATACAATCCAATCATTTTCACTCTTTAGGGTGCGTTTGTTAGGGTGCGTTTGAATTGAGATTAAAGGAGAGTAAATATTACTCATATAATACATTAGTACTTTTTAACTTTGTTTAGCAAACTTCATTTCTATATATTTTTGTCAACCTAATTGGAGATAGGTAATGACTTGCAAAAAATATTATTTATTGAATTTTTCATTCTTTTATCATTTTATACTTATTTATAAATTACTTTTCTTTTCAATTTTTCTATATTAATGAAACATAAAGGCTAAATATACAATTTTACCCATGAACTTTACTCAATTATTTTATGTTACCTCTCTATTTTCATTTTATTCAATTTCATCTCTTAACTTCTATTTTTCACCTATTTAACCATTCTTGCACATAAACAAATGCATATATTTAACTTATGCTAAGTTTGAATAAGTGAAAAATATAAATTAATAGGTGAAATAAGTGAAAAATAGAAGTTATTTAGGCTAAATAGGTGAAAAATAGACTTTAAAAGGTGAAATTGAATAAAATAAAAGTCAAGAGATGACATAAAATAATTGAGTAATGTTCATGGGTGAAATTGTATATTCTGCCAAACATAAATTAAATATGTAAAATGATGTATAAATCAATTAATTTTTCTTTTTTTTTTTTATGTAAGAATGTATGATTTGTAACTTTATTTTGATGAAATTTTTCTAATAATTTTTTTAATTATCTGATGTTTTTAAATTAATTTTATTATTATGAAAAATTTAATAATTTATTTATTTATATTATTTTAATTATTTCATATATATTAATAATTATTTTAAAAAAATCAATTACACAATTTATACTATATTGCCCCTTTATTACCGAATACGGTTGACAATTTAACTGTCTTACTCCATATATTTGACTGAATACTCTACAATCAATCATATTACTCATGAATAATAACAACTACTTGCTAAAAGAGCAAAGAACCTTCAATTCAAGTTTTTTTATGATTGAGATATTTGCCTCACTTTTTTCCTAAAGGTTGATTTAGTTATCAATTCATTTGATATCAATATTTGTTATTTATTCATTTGATAACAATATTTGTTAATCATATAAATTTCAATTATTTTGAAATCAAACTGAGTAAATTTTGTAAAAAAAATAAAACTCTTCTAATATATATCCATATATAAGATTCAAATTTGGGATATTATTTAAGAAATCTAACCTTTCTTGCCATTTTTTACCAACAAATATTAATTTTGTTGAACATTTATTACCAACAAATAGAAAAGAATGCAATTCTCTTTCGGAATTAACAAAAGCATTAATGGTATATTAACAATGTTCTTAAGACAAATTACATATTTGGCAATATAAAATTACAACATGAGTGCATAAACACCATGTACAACTCATATAAATATATTTGCAATTTTATAAAAAAAAAATTTACATTGATTAATCACAATTTTTTTGACATTTTTTAATGTGTACAGTAGAAATATCTAGGAGTCAGTATATTTAAAAAAAAAAAATTTCTTTGAATATTGGCATCTAAGTATTTTCTTTGAATATTGGTTTTCTTTCTTTTTTCTTTATTTGTTGATAATTCAAAATACTATGATAGTAAATTTTATGCATATCTCAAATAACTCATTTTAATTATTATTAAATGATATAATTATAGTAATTAAAATTGGGATAATTATATCATTGATGTTTGAATTTTTTCAATTTTAATAATTTAATATTCTAACATTTTTATAACAAATGAGTGTATAAATTTGAAAATAAATTATAATTTGATGTATATTTAGTGGGTCATTTTTAAATTATAGATTATTTATTATTTTCATATTCAAAGTAACACTCAAAATTAATATCTATTTGTGATAAAATTAGTTTGATTTAATTAAAAACTAAAATAAGCAAAAAAAATTAAGAATATCGACTTAAATTTACATAATATATGAGTCACATTTATTTGTATATATTATATTATGTTATATATGTAGTTTTTTTAATTCTTTTAGATTATCAAATAAAAATTATATTTTCATGTAAATAAAATTAGAAAATAACTCTTATATTATAATATAAAATTAGATATTTAAATTGTATTATTTAAGACTAGTACAAAATTAATACCATGGTCAACCTACTACTTAGAAATAACTTGGTAAACATATACTAATTAATTTTTTTTTTTTATTGTGAACTATCGGTATATAGAGCCCCTAAATTTTAATTAATATGGTTTGATATGGATAAAAAAAATTGGAATTTATTTATAGATTCATAAACTTATTTATCATAAAAAATATTTAAACACTAGCTAAATTATAATGATTAACCAAGTTCAAAAACCGACAATATAATTACCTTATAAAAAAATTGAGTAAAAGTAAAGTGCAAAGCAAATTTACCATTTATTTTAATTTTTGGTTGAAACAATACTTACCATAATTTATTTTAGCAAGATTCAAATTATATATCTCAAAAAGTCTTTTAAAAGAAATGGCTAATAAACCAATCTTGTTTGGCAAATTTCAGTTAAGATTTTCTTACTCAATTTAGATTTTTCTTATTTTACTCCAAGATCTAAAGATAGAAACTATTTTTCAAAAGAAAATCCCTCTTTTCATATAGTTCTTATAAGCATGACCTCTAAGAGGGTATATATTCTTCAAGCCAGATTCATGTTTATCCCTATTCTCAGACTTTGTACATCAATTAATTATTTTTGAAAGTGTTTTACATATTTTTGGAAAAATAAGTTTATAATTATAATATATGTTTATTATAATTTTATTGTCTAGTTGAAACAATACTTACCACAATTTATTTTTGCAAAATTTGAATTCTAAAATTCAAAATATCATTAAAGAAGCAGAAGGTTTAGTAACAATGCTGATAGACCAATTCATACTGAGAAATATCAATGAAGATTTTCTTACTTTACTTTAAGGCCCAAAGATAGCAACTTTTTTCCACAGAAGGTCTCCTTTCCCCTGTATTGTAACGCAGTTCTTAAAAGCATGACCTTGAAGAGGGTATATAATCTCCAAACTAGATTCACGCTTATCCCTTTTGGCTTATTCTCATCAAACTTTGTACATCAATCAATTATTTTTAAGTTCTTAACATATTTTTGAACTTTAAAAAAAAAAATTTGAAAAGATAAATTTGTAATTGTAATATATATGAGAATTATATATATATATATATATATATATATATATATAATATAAATTTATAATTATAATATATATTTATATAATTTATAAATATTATTTAATTTATTAACGATAGATAATATCTAAACTAACTGCCTAATTAATAAATACATTTATCATTCACTTTTTACGCGTAGCTACCATAAATATTACATGTGTCATTCTAGTCCTCAGGACTATTGTTACATCAAAACTCATCTACAATGTCTTTAGCTATTTTCACAATCTTAGAGATAAACTTTTTTTTTTTTTTTAAAAAAAAATGGGAAGGTCATATCATTTAAACTTCAATGAATTGTACAATAAAAGGACATTCTTTCTTTTTAAATTGATGATGATAACTTGTTTTTGGAATCTCTGAGTTTGAATCCTATAAGCAACTAATAAGGGTAAGGTGAGAGGTGGGGAGGATCCCTACAAATCCTCCGATGCTTAAATTAGAGAATGTAGAGAGAGAGAGTTTTTAGAGAGATAAAGAGAGCAATGAGCAAAGGAATAGAATGAATAAAAATGAGAGATATAAAGACTATATATAGAGATAGTGATGCTTAAACCTGAGACGAATAGGATTCCTCATCTATCTAGGACTTGTGCCTTTTGAGGAGTATCTTCATATTTGAAAGTCTTCTAAATTAGAGACTCTCTTATTATTTAGATTGGACATTCTTCTCATACAAGTAATCCTTGTTTGGAAAAATAAACCCTTAGTATAATAGGAATATATATATGGGGTATCAATAGTCCCCCTCGAAAGTCTTGTTTGGAATGATGTATGTAGACTGATTATGAATGATGACAAATTACTCAGAATAGGAATTCCATTGCTGAAAGAAAGATTGCTCATGATTGCATCTGATGCTGAAGGGTGAGCTAAGGTGACCAGCCTCAATCATAGAAGATGATGATGCTTAGTATCGAGTCGTTGAGATTGTTGTGTCTAAATATAAGAACATAAAGGTGCCAATTAGACTTAGATATGTAGATTGTTCAATAAAAGATGTTTGGTGTTATGAAACGACCTGAGGGATTAACCCGTTAGTGTTATAAAAATGACCTGACGGGACCACCTGTTGCTAAGGTTTTGATGCTTGGTACTATAAAAGCGACCCTAGATTCTGAACCTCAATACTATAGAAGCAACCTGAGGGTGCCAGCTTTAGTCATTAGACATAGATGCTCAATACTATTAAAGTGACTTGAGTTTATGAACCTTAATTTTATCGAAGTGACCTAAAGGTGCCAGCTTCAGTCACTAGACTTAGATGCTCGACACTATTGAAGTAACCCAAGTCTCCAAACCTCAATACTATCAAAACGACCTAAGGGTGCCAGCTTTAGTCATTGGACTTAGATGCTCAATACTATCGAAGCGATCCGGGTCTAATGAAAGATGGAGATAGTTAGCAACGAGATAAGTAAGATTTTTTTAACTCCACATCTTATGATTTTCTTTTGAATTCTTAATTGCGTAATTGTCACGTTTGTTCGTGTGTTAGAAGATGAGATGTTTCGGCTGCCATAATGATAATTGCTCAATTAGTGGGCTTTTTTATATCCTAAAATGCCTTTGATGCCAGAAGAGAGTAATTTAAATAACTGTGAGGAAATTAGTGGTCATTTTAGAATCTTCTTCATCCCTTTAAATAGGCCATCACTTTTTTACTGATTTTACTTTTGCTTCCTCAAGCTTTTTCATTTTTCACTTGCACTGAGCTCTTATTCTCCTTACTCGTAAGTTGCTTCATTTATTATTTTTTTGGTGACATTCTCATTGAAGGTGTGCTTTTTTGCATGGTAAAGATCTCACTGTTTGCTTCTTCTATTTTTGTATTATCCTTATTTTTATGGCTTATCAAGAATAAGTCAGTTCTGACCTGTTTGTGTCTAGAGTTAATGAAGACATTTTAACATTCCCCAGGAATATGTATTGCATACTGTAGATAGAACCTTTAAGGCTCATACACCCCTCTTAGATTGGTATAAAATGGTTGTGTATTTTGATAAGCTAGAAGGGGCTTTAAAATTTATTGTAGATCTATTTGTTAAGAACTTCTTAAATAACTACAACATAGCTCCTAACCAAATTCACCCCAATTGTTACCGAATCTTGACTGGGTACATAGAATTAATGTATAGGGAGGGTAGAGAGCCAAACTAAGACATTCTCCGGTATATGTACATTTTGACCAAGAAGAAGGGGAAGCTTATGTTTTCTTTGTTAGCTGTCCATAACCGTAATATATTCGTCAAACTTTTAGACCTTTATAAGAAATGGAGGCACATATTCTTTATAATTAAGCATCCATCAAATTTTTTTGATATCCAACATTTATGAGCCAAAGATTGCCATAAAGTGAAGCGTCCATCTATGATGTCCAATGAGGATATAGAGTTAATGCTTAGGCTTCATGAGCGAGTATTGATTGAGGATACATCTGCTGAGACTTTCTCTCAACACTAACTCTGGAGGGTCCTTCTGAAAAATGAAAATAGCAATTTTGATAGTAAGTTATGAGCTTCTAAAGGTATATTCTGACTCTTTTTTTCCTTTTAATTGTAGATGGCTAATTTTTTTTGCACTTGTGGATAGGCTCTTTTTAGATGATGAAACAAAGGTTTAAGAAACTACAAATCTGATTTAAGAGGAGGAGACTCTAATAATTCAAATTGATCCATGCCCTGAGGATATTGTTAATCTTCAAGTTAATTTAACTCTTAAAAAAGATCCTGAGTCTTCCAAAAAATGTTCCAGAATGGATGGCCAAGATGAGGAAGAACTAATTGAAGGGACCGGGCTATATGTTAATGTCCCCAAAAATCAGGATTCCTAAACATAAAGAGATGGATTATGAGGAAGATGAATCCTCTGAACATTTAGAACACATAAATTAGGGACTAATGTGCTGAGTCCCTATGCTTTCCTAAGGATATCCAAAGATGGATGGAAATTGACAAGAATGATCTGGGTGACGCCTTGATCTCCCAAACCCTAGAGGTGACTTATCTCTCTTTGTCGCTTTTTTATTATTATGAATAATTTGAGCTTGACATAATCCCATTTTCCAGCTAGTTATGGGTTACTACTAATGAAGGATAACAACTACTTCCTTAAAAGTGAGAATAACTTAAAGGAAGAGAAATTGCGCACCATCGAGATTGAGTATAAAGGGAAGTTGAAAAAGGAAGCAGAGGCACTTGAGCTCTATCAGAAAAAATATATTGAGGCCCAGTCTTTAACCAAAGTGAGTCAAAAGAGGGTTTAGGAGCTAAACCATTCATAGGCTTAGTTTAGCAAGAGACTTGATTAGTATGACGTTGAGCTCGAGACTTTGAAGAAGGAGCTAGCCAATGAAAAGAAATCTCATGGTGTTGATATGAGGAATTATTAGAAAATGGTGAAGGAATTTCTCAAGGCCTATAAGTTCGAGTGTCAAAGGATTCTATTGGCTTAATACTCATATCTAGACTTCTCTGAGTCGGATAAGATGACCTCTCATGATTTGGCGAGGTTAGCTGCTAAAGAGGACAGTACCAAAAAGTTTATCTTTAAGCGACAGAAGAGCTTAGAGGTTGCTGGAAAGAAAACTGCTACTGAGAATCCTGTCTTTAAGCAACCAAAGGATCTAAAAGTCGTTAGGAAGGACCCATCATCGAAGCTGCTTTTTTTGGTTCTAAATCCACTCTGCTACCTGAATCTTAGATTTTTAAGGATGTAGATCCTACTCCCACTGATGGGACTGAGCCTCTCAATACTAAGGCTAACTTGTAAAATACTTAGTGAAAATTTCCTTTTCTTTTCTTTGAACTGATGTATCATTTTGACAAGTAAATGAACATCTTTATTCCTTAAAATTTGTTACGTTCTGAGTATATTTTCTTTACTAATAATATTTTTTGAGACTATCTGAGTTCCAATATTGAGGTAACTCTTTCCCTTGTTCATCCTTAATTTTGTATACCTCCTTAATTGTCTTTTAAATGACTTCGTAAGGGCCTTCCTAGTTTGGTTTAAGCTTTCTTATTCTAGAGTTATCTTTGCCAATATTAGCCCTTTTGAGTACCTAATCTTTGACCTCGAATTATCTTGGCTGGACATGCTTATTATGGTACTCTTTAATCTTCTACCTCTGAGCTTCTGCTACAATAGCTACTTATTCCTTTATTTCTTTAAGCAAATTTAGACATATTCGAGCATTGATGTTGTTGATTTTTGAATCCAGATCCTCTATTACTCGGTAGCTTGATGACTTGATCTCTACTAATATGACATCATCCATCCTATATGACAATCTAAAAGGCATTTCGCCAGTGGAATTTTTGGGCATTGTTCTATATGCCCAGATAATATTGTTGAGTTCTTTTACCCAATTTCCCTTTTGCTCATCTAGTCTTTTCTTCAATCCTTGCATAATGATCCTATTAGTGACCTTTGTTTAGCCATTCATTTGTGGATGAGCCACCAATGTGAATCTGAGCTTTATGTTGAGATTTGAATAAAATCTTCTAAACTTTTCATTGTCAAATTATTTCCCATTTTCCATTATCAGAGTATGAGGTATGCCAAATCTGTAAATGATTTCTTTGTAGAAAAAATATTGAATCCGAGTTTTTATGATAGTTGGAACAACCTCCACCTCTACCCACTTAATGAAATGGTCTATGGCTACGATCAGGAACTTCTTTTGAGAGGTTAAAACTAGAAATAGACCTAGGATATCCATCCCCTAAATTGTAAAAGGCCACAGACTTCCAATTGGGTGCTGAATGTTGGAAGGCTTGTGATTAAGATGAGCAAACTGTTGGCACTTGTGACATTCTTGGACCAATTTTTATGCATATTTGGACTTGGTGGGCCAATAATAACCCTTTAGCAATGCTTTTTTGATCAATGGGTTATGGGACTCATGTGCTCTATAAATTCCTTCATGAATCTCTCTAAGTATGTAATTGCCTTCCTCTAGTGCTACACACTTAGACCATGAATGTGATAGGGATCTCCTATATAGTTCTCCATTATGCATAGAGTAATGTACAACTGTTGCCTTTAACTTTCAAGCTTTTAACCTATCCTGTAGGAGTATGCCATGCTCAAGATACTAAACAATCAGCTTCATTCATTATGCCATTTCTTGGATATCTATGATTTTTATTTCTTTAGTACTTAGCTTAAAAAGTTCCTTTGTTAGCTCAAGCTCTTTAAATTTTTGGTTTTCTTTTACTGCTAACTTAGCTAATAAATTTACTTCTGAATTTTTACTTTTGGGAATTTGAATGATTTCCCATTGTCCCCTTTCCTGCTCGAGCTTCTGTAGGATCTGTCTAGCATTTTTGACATACTTGACTATGCTCAATTATTTGATCTGATATGTCCCTTTGACTTGGTTGACCACCAGTTATGAATCATAGTATATTTTGAGATGCTTGATTTTGATTTTTATAGCCAATTTTAATCCCGTGATGAGTGCTTCATACTCAACTGCATTATTGGTGGCATTGAATTTTATAGACACTACATATTTCATTATTACTTTACTTGCCCTTTGAGGATAATTTCATCTTTAAATCCTCGTACTGATGAAGTGTCATCTATGTATAGCCTCCATTCCAAATATGAGGAAAGGACACAGTCTTCCATTATCATCTTTTATATGAAATCTACCAAAGCTTGGGCTTTAATCTGTTATTGAGATTCATAGTTGATGTCAAATTCACCGAGCAATACTAACCATTGAACTAATCGACCGAAAGTTTTAGGTCTTTATAAGATTTTTCTTAATGGAAAATTGGACTTTATAATGATTGAATGAGCTTGAAAATAATATCGGAGTTTTCTAAGAAGTGTATACAATGACCATAGCTAACTTATCAAGCTTTAGGTACTGGACTTCTGAAACCTTAAGTATCTTGTTGATGTAATATACTAGATTTTGCTGACTTCTTTCTTCTCTTACCAGTACTGATGCAATTGATTCTTGGTCCACTAAAAGATATAAATACAAGGCCTCCTCAAGAATAGGATTGCTAAACAGTGATGGTGAAAATAAGAATTTTTTGATATCTTTAAAAGTAGCCTGGCATTTTTCATTCCACATGAACTTCTTTGAATTTTTTAGGGCTCAAAATAGTGGTAGACACCTTTTGGCTGAGTAAGAGATGAAGTGCCCTAATGTTGTTATTCTGCTATTCAATTTTTAGAGTTTGTTTAATGATGATAGAGCTTTCATGCTGAGGATGACTTCCATCTTTTATGGATTAGCTTCAATTGCCTTATGGGACATCATGAAACCTAAGAACTTACTAGCTTTTACCCCAAAGACACATTTATCCTGATTTAGCTTGATATGGTACTAGCCTAATATATAGAGAATTTGCTTAAGAACTTTAGCATGTTGATCTTAATGTTGACTTTTAATGATAATGTCATCCAAATATACTTCCACATTCTTCATAATATGATCTTGGAACAGATGGTTCATCAATCTTTAGTAAGTTGTTCCTGCATTCTTTAATCCAAAAGGTATGACTTTGTAATAGTAAAGGCCTTCATGAGTGATGAATGATGTTTTCTCTTCATATTCCTTCTTCATTGGAATCTGGTGGTACCCTTGAGTAGCATCAATAAAGTTGTATAGGTTGTGACAAGCAGTTGAGTCTACTAATTGATTAATTATTGGTAATGGATAACTGTCTTTTGGGTATGCCTTATTGAGATAAATGTAATCAATGTATATTCTTTATATTCCATTTGACTTTTTGACCAGCACTATGTTATCTACCCAGTATGGGGGTGTGACTTCTCTGGTGAATCCAACATTTAATAATTTCTTGGTTTCCTCAGCTATCACTTTCTACCTTTTATATATGAAGTATCTTTTTTTTAAACTGTAGGTTTTACTCTGGGGTTGATGTTCAAGCTATATAATGCAATTTAAGGATCCACTTTAACAATCTTAAATGCCTTAAAAGTAAAGCTATTTAAGTGCTTGATGAGAACCTCGCCTATTCCTTTTTTAATTTTGTCATCCAACTCATTGCCAATTCTAACTGTCTTTCCTTCTACTACTTGCAAAGTCTGGACTTGATCAACTAGCTCTGGACTGCATCAATCTTATAGAGGATTGGCTGACCTATAATTCCATTATATATGAGAAGGAGGTCTATTACTTTGAAAAAAGGTTTAGTGGTTTTTTTATTTTTCTAGTATCTCTATTGCCAAATTCCACTATTAACTCTACTAGACCTATTGGTTGTGTGGTTCTGCCATAAAAACTTGTGATGGGAATCTAAATGGCCTTTAAATTAGTGACAACACCTCTCATTGCCTTGTAAGCATTCCAAGAGAGTGTATTGACAACACTTCCATCATCAATCAACAATCTTTTTGGTAAATAATTTTTTATGAAAGCACTTACCACTAAGGCATCATTATGCAGGTATTGGACATGTCTTCCATCTTTTGAGCTAAAAGTGATGATTTTTCCCTTTATAGGAATGATACTTCCCTCCTTTTGAGCCTTATTTCCACCAATGTTTCTCCTCCAACTATTATATTGATGACTCCAATAACTTCATTCCGAGCTTTCTTTTGATCTAGGTGTTCATGAACCTTTCAAGCTTTCTATCATGTATTAGCTTCTCTATAGCACTTTTAAATTCTCAGCATTAATTAGTCTCGTGCCCATAGTCTTGATAATACTAATAGTAGAACCTTCTATCTTGCATGGCCCTTATAGTAGGGCATAAACTTCTGGTTGATGGTATGCCTACTACGTTCTGTCTAATTCATATAAAGATTTTTTATCTTGTGGCATTTAAAGGTGTGTACCTTTTAGTTTGACTTTTGAACCTTCCACTAGGTTTTTGAAGTTTGGATGTTTAACTCGAGGTCTTCTGAGATCGGATCTTTCATTTTTTTTGAAGGGTACCTTATCATCATCTCATCACATTCTTCTATTTTGATAAATATTTATTAATTTTATTGCCATGGCCATCACCTTTGCAAAGGTGTCAAGCTCCTTAGTCATGATTTTATCTTTAAGTTTCCCCAGCCGAGTTTTATTTTTTGATGCTACTATGGCATCTTTGTCAATCAAGTTCTCTATTTTCATAACAACTTTATTGAACTTATCCAAGTAGTTTCTCAATGATTATGTGGCTTCTTGTTTGCACATCCAAAGATCATTTATATTTTTAGCTAGAGGAACATTGGTGATAAACTGAGTTTGGAAGCTAATTCCTTAAAGGATGAGATAGAATTTTCAAGGAGTTGGTGAAACCACTTCTAGGCATTCTTGGTAAATGTGCTTAGAAAGACTCGACACATAATGCCATCATTTACATTTTAGAGCATCATCCTAGTCTTGAATGATGGTATACAGTTGATCATATCTCCAATACCATCAAACTAGTCTAGTTGGGCATTTTGAGTTTGGATGGAATCTCCATTCTGATGATTCTGCTCATAAAGGGTATTGTTCCATCCAGGACACACTCATCTTCCTTTCTAGTTCTGGTATGAGCCTTTTGGATTACTTCTTCAACCTTTTGAGCTATGTTTTATTTTTTAGAGCTGGGATACTCATGCTGGATTCTCCTTTTAGATTTTTTTGGCCTTCTTTATTTTCATCGGGCATGCTCTGAGCTACAACTGGTGGTAGTGGCATATTGCTCTCTTGATTGGTCATTCCAGGATAACTACCTCGAATTTAGGCATTAAGTTGCTGTTGCATTAGTGTAATATGGGCTTGGATATTGTTAATCATCACTTCTTTACCGGATGAGGGTAGGTTGAGTGTTTGGGTTACTGTGTTTAAGTCTGGTGTGTTTGTAGTAAGAGTTCCTATTAGGCTTGGGAAATGTATGGAAGGTATAGGTCTGCTAATGTGCTACATAGAAGCATAGTAAAGGAAGTTTGTGCTTGGAGTTAACCATCCTTGAGTAAGGCCAGGTGGAGTATATGCCCTGAGGGAGGCTTATGATGAAGGTCCAATATGCTGAAAAGATGTTGATGGATCAATTAGAGGAATGAGAGCAGATGGATTGATAGGTAGGATAGGGGTTGTTAAATCGATTGGCAGGATAGGAGTTGATGGTGGGATTTGAGTAATCAAAGTTGTGCTTGGTGGTGGACTGGAAGCCATGATGCCAATGCTTTGCTTTGTAGATAATAATAGCTTAAACTCAAGAGATTTTGTCATGACCTAAACTGAGAGTCATGACCGACGCTAGAAAACGATAATTATTTCAAATTCGGAACCTGTAGCAAGCCTTAAAAAACTAAAGCATGCAATAATTAAAATAAAATATGCACCAGAATTTAAATCTCAAATCAATATAATAAAAATAAACTTCTCATATCATAAAATAAAATATATTACACAATATTCAGAGAAAGACCTCTGAATTTACATCTAACATACAAGAAATACCAAATACAATTCACTACTACAATTTTCTAGAGTATAAGTAAAATCAAGTAGTTTACATAAATAAGCTGGGGCCGAAGAAATCCGACGAATGGGCCTACTGCTGAGGTCTGAAGAAAAAGAGTCTCCTAAAAAATCAACTGAATGAAGTCAGACCTTATTGAGTGAATTGTTATAATATATATACATGCATCTCCTAATTTCATGTGCAATAAATCATTCATATATAATAAATATATATACAAGCATTTCACACAAATGCTAAAATCACTTTATATATAGTTGCTGAAAAATATATGTTTTTTTGAAGGATCAAATAGAACCCTATTTAAACACAACCTCAATCAACAATAACTCTCTAGATATACAAGCTCACTTAATTCCAAATCAATTCATTTATTCCATATGGACAGTAGACTGGCCCTGATACATTAAGTTAACTGAGCTCCAACAGTCTGATTGTCAGTGTGATGGGCCCGAAACATTAGGTCAACCAAGCTCCAGCAACCACACTATCAATCACATCAATATTCTTAATTAATCAATCAATCTCAATCAAATCATAATTCACCATAAGTAATCCTCACTTAACCCTAAATCTATCGCACCGGTATGTACATGGCTGTAGTGCTACCCATTAAGTAGCACGTTCTATCGATATCCTTCATTTAAAATAAAACATTCATATAGGAAAATAAATAATATAGGATAACATTCATAATGATAAAATAAACCATATATATACTAGAAATATACCTAAATAATCTAAGTATATTTCGAGTATATATATGTCAGATAAATTCAAATCAACCATGAAATATACAAAAAATAAACCAATAATATACTAAAAAACATTTTAAGTATAAATCAATAGTATAACATGCGTTTATTTCAAAATATACCTAAAATATACTTTAAACATTTAATAAAACAATTATAAATAAATGCAATCAAAACATGAATATATACTAAAACATGCATCCTAAATGCGACATATATAAAATAACAACTTATAAGTTTACACTACTCGAGATTGGTTCAATAGGCCCGATGCACTAGGTCTCAGTCTTAACACAACTAAATAATAAAATAATAGCAACAATCAGAATAATCTAGCTTAAACTTCTAAAGAGACTCGATCTAAGAATACGGAATATAGACAAATACAGAATTTCAGGATCGACCCGATGTCACGTTTTACAAAAATTCTATCAAAAATTTAGTAGAGCTTCCTCTGTAAAATGGATATTTCTCTACTAAAAAGTAGAGCCGATCCTACAAGGAAATACACTTCAAATAACAGAACATTCAATACCTTCGGTTGGGACTCTGAACTACACAATTCCCAACCGAAGTCCACAATTCCACAAAAAATACAAATAATACAATAAATATATTAAAAATCAATAAATGCCATAAATATCCTTAAAATATCAAAACATAGAATATTTAACATTAAAACACTAAATATAATTATTTTCACAATTATTATGTAAAAATCTCAAAATAATAATATAATATTATTAAAAATCACATTTCTCAATAATTCAATATAAAATAATAAAAATTCACTTAATATATTCAAATAACATAAATAGCCTAAATGTATATTAAAAGTAATTAAAAATCCATTTAATCACTAATTTAGTAAATAATATATTATTTGAAAATAATTTTCAAAAATTAGTATTAATTAGTTAAAAATAGTAAATAATTTATTAAAATCATTTTATTACCTTAAATAATTATAAAACCATGTAAAACATAATATTTAACTATAATTTTCACAAAATTACACAATTAACCCAATAATTCAAAATACACATAATACTAAATAATTTCCTCAAAAATTATATAAAATCATTAAAATTATTTTATCAACATATATTATACTAATATCATCTAAAACATATATTTAACCAATAATTTCAACAAAAATACACATTTAACTTAATTTTTCAAAATTTACGTAAACTAAAAATATTACTAAAAATTACATAATATTCTCAAAAGTTATTTTCTCAACTCTAAAATTAATATCAACCTAATTTAACACCAAATCAACCAATTTTATAATTAAATTAATTAATTAATGAAAATTAAATAAATAATAATAAAATATTCAAAAATTAATAAAAATTCAAATAAATTCCAAAAATTATAAAAAAAATATATTCATGAAGATTAAGCTACTAGAATCATCATTTGTTAAGGGAGTTTGCATAAATCAACCAAAAATCAACTCAAAAAATAAAAAACAAAATAGGTCAAAACTGAAAAATCGAGAAAACTCACAAACGATCGGGATTAACTCGAAAGGAGCTTGGAGTCAACTTGGCCAGAGCTCAGGGAGTCGAAAGAGACCGACGAAGCTCGAAATGGTGGCCGGAAATGGAAGAACGCTAGCGAAACCACCTTGCTACCGCTGCTGCTACTTCTACCGTTCCAGTCATCGGAGAGGGAAGAACATGCAACGACGATGGCAGAGGAAGGAAGGGGGTAAACTTTTTGGTGTCAGAGCGGTGGGAGGCACGTCAACGGTGTTCGATCGGACGTGCGTGCGGGGAGGGAAGGTAAGTTTTGTAGGTTCTACATTTTTGGTTAATTGCAAATGGATATATATATATATATATATATATATATATATATATATATATATATATATATATATATATATATATATAGACAGATAGATAGATGCACACATACTAACAATAATATACACAATAAATTAACAATATATAATAATAATACCAATGAAATAGTTTAACAATAATACAAATAATGAAATAATTTAATAATAAAATAAATAATGTAAGTTGATAAAATAATAATAGAAATAATAATGCACATAAATTAATATTATTAAAATAATACTATCCGAAATAATTTAAATTAAATGTTTAAAATAATAAGTTTCTAAAATAAAATATTTTCGTAGACAATATAATTTAACATAAAATAATAATTATAAATCACAAAATATTAAAATAAATAAATATAATTTTTAAATTTATTAATACTGCATATCTCGATTTATATTAAAATAATTTAAAAATATGGGTTATTACAGATTCCTATAGACAGCGCCATTTGATAACTTGTTTCTAGAATCTCTGAGTCTGAATCCTATGAGCAACCAACAAAGGGTAAGGTGAGAGGTAGTAAGGATCCTCACAAACCCTTTGATGCCTAAATTATAGAATGTAGAGAGAGAGAGTTTTTAGAGAGATAAAGAGAGTAATGAGAAAAGAAGCAGAACAAATAAGAATGAGAGATATAAAAACTATAAATAGAGATAATGATGCTTATACCTGAAAGGAATATGATTCCTCATCTGTCTAGAACTTGTGCCTTTTGAGAAATATTTTTTTATTCAGAAATCTTCTCAATTAGGGATTCTCTTTTTATTTGGATTGGTCATTCTTTTCATACAAATAATCTCTATTTGGAAAAATAAATCTTTAATATAATAGTAACATATATATGAGATATTAGATGATAACAAAAATTAAATTTTACAGTTGAAAAAGAATTATTACTTTATTACTCCTTTTTTGGCATCTTCGAAACAAATCTTTAATTATTAAAAGTACAGGAAAAAAACAATAGTGAGATCTCAAATGTCTACAATATAGTCTAACTAGCACTTACATTTCAACTGAAAGTTCCAAGTTCTACCGATTTCTTTAATAATGTGCAACAAATAAGAATATTGAGGATTATGGAAGAGCAACATTAACAAAAAGCTCAATTTCTTTTTTACAATTTAAATATTTCTTCTATCATGTCGTATAGAAAATCAAAAGTTTAACTTCTTTAAAAAAATAAATAGAAAAATATATATAAAAAAAATGAAGCACCACCAAATTGCCTTGCAATGGATTATGTTATGTTTGTAAGTTACCGCATGAGCAGGAAAAGGGTTAATTTTATTGATTGGAATTGATAATCCTTTGGTTCTTCATGTCAATAGGCAATTTAATTGGACTGATAGTTAGGACAAAACTACTTGAAACGTGGCCATATTATATATGGATAATTTATCTTTACTATTCCTAACGTTTTTACAAGATCATATCTAACATATGTTCTAAGCACTTAATTATTCATTTAACATTCCCAAAAATTTTAATTTCGTTTTCACTAAAGTCGTTTTTTTTTTTTTTGAGAAATCACTTATGTATTGACATGTATTCACACAACGAGATAATACTAATACAATAAAACTAACATGTGAGGGTAAGGTTAGCGCAATGATGATATTTCATACTAAAAAAAGACAAAAAAGACTTTAGTAGAATCAAAATTAAAATTTTTAAAATTTTAAGTGATAAATTTGAATGGAGATCTAATTAAAATGTTAAGAGACGATGATTGCAAATTGCCCTATTATATATATAATTATATATTTCCTTAAGATAAATTACATATTCGGTACTATAAAATTAAACCTGAGTTGTGACAAAATTTTTTTGTCACTATTCTGTTGTTTTTTTATAGTGAAAATTAGAGTGCATACTCACCATATTAGTCTATATAAATAGATTTTCAATTTTATAATTTTTTTTACATTAATTATTTGTATTTTTTTTGAAATTTTTAGAATTTGCTTGGAAATATTAGATATACATTTGTAGGCGACGGAGTTTAGCGTGTGTCTAAATGTTTGACGACTACGGTACTGTGTGGGATCGAGGCCCACTTGTAAATACGATATAGGTCTTGGATCTATTTGGAGATGGATTCGCTATTCGGATAAAAGTTGGGATATACTGTACAGCAACTGGATTCCACAGAGGTTCCCAAAAATCGTCATCAGAGATCAATTTCGGAAACTGGGTATGAGCATTTGAATGCTCACCCAACCTTGCGGTTGGCCTTCGTTTGTTTTTTACGTTTTATTACCTTTAATTATTTAATTATTTCCTCATTTACATTCAAGATTGTGCTTGCCTTCATCAACTTTCCAAGTTTTATAGTTAAGTTCAAGTTTGCACATTAATCCAATTTCATACTTTTAAGGTCCTAACATTCAACAAAAATAAAATAAACAATAATTTACAACCATACATTCAAAATCAAATGGGGGAAGGGATTAAGGATTATAATGCTTTGGGGTAAAATAAAAGAATAATATACAGAAAATAAACCAAACATATATTAAAAGTAAACTAATAATAAACTATTTACACAAGCGAAATGCTCTAAAGAGTTAGCTTACGAAAGTGACTACTCAATGATGGACATCATCAAGTAATTTCCTGCGATATGCATACGGCTAGTTCCTTTTTCAAAGCACAAAATCATATACAACAATATTTACAACTAGTGTTCTAAAAAGGAGTTTTCACGTTACAAGCTAAAGAAATCCTCAAATAACCAAGATAATTATTATCGTGCAATGAACTAATTATGTATAAAGATAGAAAGAGTATGTGGAATGAGCATTATAACAAAAGTTAATAAAAAAAAGAAGAGCCAGATGGCTAGCATGCCTGTCAATGTGGCGATCGCCTTATCAACAGGCTTCCTCGATGCATTCAAAACAATAAAATCATGTTGAAACGAATAAACGGAGAGGCTAAGTTACCTGGAGGCCTGTCTCTGTGAAGAGGCGATCACCTCATTGACTGGGGGCGATGCCTCTATGAAGAGGTGTCGCCTTATCGACATGGTAACTCGACTCTCAAGACAATCAAACTTCTATCCTAAGCAAGTGATACTCATACACATGCATTCAACAGGTTCCGAATTACATCTACATGCAATAATTTACTGGATCATATCAATGAAATAGTGTAACAAATAAAATAAATTGAAAATATACCTAAAGTATACCAACTACTTAGTCTTATGAAAAACAAACACAAAACAAAATGGTGAAGTTATAAAAATATGCTTGGATGCAAGATTTTATCAAAATGATGGACCCTCAGAGATGTGTTTTTGAGTGTGATCTCTACTTGGGTATGAGTTTTATCTAGACACAAGCTTTTCTCCTTTCTCTCCTAAGGAATGTAGACTTACTTTGGCTTGGTTTTTCCTTCCTTCCTCAAGAATGTCCTTCTGTGTTTCTTTTAAATCTCTCCTTTCTCCTTTTTTTTTAGTAATGGTTCCCCTTCTCTCTCCTTTTTTCTCTTTTTTTTTCCTTTTATTCCCTACCTTGCCCATGCCCCTAAGCCTTCTAGCTTATAATGAGCCTCTATAGCCTTTTTCTTCCCCCTAATATTCTCTTCCTCACGCAAAATCAGGTCTGGAGTGTAGGGCCTACACTACTTGGCCAGCATGGCTGCAATTGCAAGTGGTATGCTATAGAGGTGATGCCTCTACAATGAGGCAATGCCTCTTTGGCTTGGGCCTGTGTTAGGCTAAATGGGCCTGGGTTATTTTTAGAAAATTGGGCTAAGTTATGGGCTTTTTAGGCTTTCAAGTCCACTTTCCATTGGAGATTTAGGTTTTGTTCTTGTGTCCAAGTTTTATATTCTCATCATTGGGCTTGACAATGGGCCAATCAAACTGAGCATTCCTAATTCATCCCCTAACACAGGTCGACCGAATCGGGTGTCTATAGTTTGCCCCCTGATTTTTCAAAAAATCAAATGCATGAAAAAAAATAAACAATAAGACAAGCAATATACTTGACTCTCGGGTTTCACCCAAAAGATGAATCCTTCAATTTTGAAACGTGACTGTGATCCTCAGGTTTTCTGTAATATCCCGTGTTTTTACAATATTTTTACACTCTATCGGGATATGTAGTGTCAATAATTTTTGTATATATATTTTACGATATTTTTACGAGTTGATATGTATTTAAAACCTATTTTAATTATTGTGTATTATTTACAATGCTTTACGTAAAATTTTCCCGGGACTTTCATTTTCGGGGAAATTTTCACGTAAATAATTTATTATTAATTATTCTAAATATATTTTCGGAATTGCATGAACTCATACGTATTTTTAAAATATTAAACACCGTGTATATATGTAATTATTTATTAATTAGGGTTTAATATTACCCTAATATTTTATTAATTATTTATTAGTTTTATTGTTATTTAATTATTTTTATTTAGTATAAATTATTAAAATATTAAATTTTATGTGTGTGGTGTATATTAAATTTTATGTGTGTGGTGTATATTTAATGTGTGTGATTTAATATTATTTTAATATATAGTATAATCTATATATATATACACATTATATATCAAAAAAATCAAACTTTGGAAAATTACCATTTTGCCCCCGAGCCTCCTTCTTCCCCGATTTGCTTCCCTTCACCGTCCGGATGCTTGCCGTGCCGTTCCCTTGCCGTGAGAGTGCCGTCCGGTGTGCCACCACCTTCCCCAGCCTCTTCCGTCGCCTGTGGTAGCCATTTCCAGCGCCTGGAAGCCATTTTTGGCCGGAGAAGCCGAAACTTTGGCCACCGTTGATCACGTCGATTCCGGCCACCATTTTTGACACAGCTAGTCTCTTTCTTCTCCTTGAGCTCTGGTGAGTGTGATTCTAGCTTTGGTTTGAGCTTAAATGGTCTAGAATTGCTTAGGTTTCGAATTTTCAATTCGGCCTATTAGGATTTTTGATTTTTTTGAGCTTCTAATTGATTGATTCATGAAAAATACCTTCACAAATGTTGATCCTAGTAGCTTAATATACATGTATGAATTTTTGTGGAATTTTTGGAGATTTTTTGGATTTTTGGGTATTTTTGAATATTTTAATATTATTTTCTAATTTTCGGAAATTAATTATTTAAATTATGAAATTTTGTTTTATGGTTAAATTAGGTGTTGAAATTAATTATAGTAATTTATTTGGAATTTTTATGAATTTCTATGTATTTATTTTGAATTATTGAAGTTTATGGAATTTTGGAGAATTAGGGTTAAATGTGTTTGTATTTGAAATTAATTGGTTAATTGAGTTTAATTATTGATATTATTGATAAATATGTTGAGAAAATTAATTTTGGATAATTATACTATTTTTGGTGAATTTTTGAAGTAATTTAAGTATATTTATATATATAGGGGTATTTTTGTAATTTTACCCTAAATTGGCTAAAAATGTAATTTAATTGGTTTTAATAGTTATTTAAGGTATAAAAATGATTTCTACAAATTATTTGGTATTTTTAACTAATTAAAACTATTTTTCATGAATTATTTTCAATTATATATATAATACACGGTTTTTCTAATAAAATGAGTTTTTATTGGTTTTTAATGTGTTTAAAGGTTAATTATGTAATTTCTACTTATAAAATGAATTTCTATGTTATAAGGATATTTTTGGTATTTCCTGAATTGTTCTGTGTTTGTGGATCCCGGTCGGTAGATTGTAGTCTGGAGTCCGACCGAGGGGTTATGGTTGAGTGTTGAGCTAGTTTTTCGAAGTGTATTTCTTTGCAGGGTCAGCTCTACTCTTTTGAGTAGAGAGATGTCCGTTTTACAAGGGAGGTTCTGTCGGATTTTCGGTAGAATTCTTGTAAAACGTGATATCCGGTCGAACCCTAATTATGATTCTGTGTTTAATACTCTAGATCGAATTCTAGGATTTCTGTTAGGTTTATTCTGATGTCGGTTATTTATTGCTTGTTTAGTTGCGTCGAGACCGAGGGCTAGTGGACCAGGCCCGTCGGACCCGTCTCGTGGAGCGCACTAGGTGAGTTACTATACTATATATATATGCTTTAGGATGCATGATTTAGAAATATATGTTTTATTTTGATTAAAATGCATAAATAATATGATTTGTATTTAAGTATATTTTTGGTGTATTTTTGGTATATATTAAATTATATGCATGTTTTGTAAATAAAATATATTTAAAATGTTTTAAAATATATTTCCAACTTAATTTATAATTTGACTGAATTCATTTGACATATATATACTCGAAATATACCTGGTTTACTTTTGGTATATTTCCAGTATATATATGGTTTATGTTGTTATTTTATTGAAATTTATGCATCATTTATTTTTATGAATGGATGATTTATATTATTAATGAAGGATATCAATAGAACGTGCTACCTAGTGGGCAACACTAGGACCGAGTGCGTACCGGTACGCTTATAGCAAGTAGGCTATATTACTAACTTATTTGTGGATATTGATTGGCTATGATTATTTGATGTGTTTTGGGTGTGATTGCTGGAGCTCGGTTGACCAAGTGTCTCGGGGCCAATCACACTGGCAGTCAGACTGCTGGAGCTTGGTTGACTTAGTGTCTCAGGGCCAGTCTACTGTCCAAATGGATTAAGTGGATATATTTGGAATAAGTGAGCCTGTATGGCTAGAGTGTTGTCTAAGACTATTTTCGAGGTTGCGATATCATAGGGTTCTATTTGATCCTTCATAAAAGATGATTTTCAGATAAAATATATAAATGATTTTTATTGCATCTGTGTGTAATTGCCTGTATATATATATTAGATATATACTGTTGACTGTATGCATTATCATTTAGTGTGTATGTATATATATTATAGTAATTCACTCAGTGAGGTCTGACTCCCCTCCGTTGACTATTTTTCAAGCGAGTCAACATCTTCAGACCTCAGTAGCAGGTCGATACGCCAGATTTCTTCCGCCCCGGCTTCTTTATGTAAATTATTTACTTGAGTCTTATTTTTATAATCTAGACACTGCAGTAGTTGTGAATTAAAATGTGAGATTTCATGTATTTTATTTAAAGAGATGTATTATATTAAAACTGGATTTGTACTGAAAGATTTTATATATATGTGAAGAGATGAGATTTGATTTAAATTCAGTGATGAAAATGATATTGTAATATTTATGATTTTTATTTTCGCTGCAAATTTAATATTGTTATTATTATTATTGCATGTTTTATTTTTATTTTTAGGCTTGCTACGGGTTCCGGATTCGAAAGAATTCCCGTTCCCTAGCGCCAATCATGGCCCCTGTTTTGGGTCGTGACATTTTCCTAGCTCAATCAGCAACTCATTAATATTTGATAAAGTATTTGAAGACTGTTAACCTTGGGTTTTCCTGGCCCGATTACTATTTCACTAGGGACATAGACTTATAGGTTTTCTTGGCCCAACCATCAGTCACCTGAAATATGATTCTTCAGTTTTCCTAGCTCGATCATCATTTAACCTCTACTTTGGTTCTCGAGTTTTCCTGGCTTGATCATCATTAGGGATGTGATTCCTAAATTTTCCTGGTCCGACTTTCACTTCCCCGGGGATGCAGACTTCTGAGTTTTCCTAGCCCAGTTGTCATTTATTTTTTACTTCGGGGATACTACTCAAACTGTCATCTCGATCTTCGAGCTTCGAGGATTCAAACTTGAACAGCCCTATCTTTGAGCTTCAGGGATTTAAACTCGAACAGTCCTATCTTTGAGCTTCAGGGATTTAAACTCGAACAGTCCTATCTTTGAGCTTCGGGGATTCAAACCCAAATAACCCTATCCTTGAGCTTCGGGGATTCAAACCCGAACAGCCCTGTCTTTGAGCTTCGGGGATTTAAACCCAAATAGCCCTGTCCTTGAGCTTCGAGGATTCAAACCTGAATATCCCTGTCCTTGAGCTTCGGGGATTCAAACCCGAACAACCCTGTCATTGGGCTTTGGGGATTCAAACCTGAACAGCCCTGTCCTTGAACTTCAGGGATTCAAACCCGAACAACCCTTGTCTTGCCACAGCATAAAACTTAGGTTTTCCTGGCCTAAACATTGTTCATCTTAAAACGTGAAGCTTGGGTTTTCCTGGCTTGATCTTCCTGAAACTTCATTTAGGCGACTTTCATTCTTGAACTTCGATTTCTCAGTACACAGAAATAATGCCCTTTTTTTCTTCTTTTTTTTAAAACCCTAAACTTCCATTCACTATAAAAGGTAACTTCTCTACACTCTTTTCCTTTTTTCACTTTTATCATTTTCCCTTTTTCTCTTTTCTTCTTTCTTTTTTTTCTCTACATTTTCTGTACTTCTCTCCCTTTGCTAGACAATGGAAGATGAGAGAACACCTCCTGTACCCGAGTGGGACCATATCCCATCCTCTGTTAGGGCTTCTCAGACCCTGGAATTGACACGAGGAGGCTCGATTCCCCTCATGGCGGATCTGGGTCCCACATCTATTTGTCTGCATCTGAAGAGGTTAGTACCTGAATTTTCCTATAAAATTGCATTGGGTCAGTGATTATTCTTGTGTATTTATCGTTCTAGAACATTATTAGGTTAAATAACTATGAAATTTGCCATTTTGATTGTTAAAAAGTAGGAACCATTGTTGTTTGTGTCTTGCAGAGGCGATCATCTCATCAATGAGGCGATTGCCTTATCGATAAGACAATAGGCTTCTGTTAAAGAGGTGATGGTCACTCCTATTGATTGAAAGACTATCACCTTTTTGAAGAGGCTATTGCCTCTGTGGTGAGGCTATTGCCTATGTGATGAGGCAATCACTTCATTGACAAGGCGATCTACGTTAATTAAATGCTTATTTATTTTGGACTTTTCTGTGACAATAAAATGTATAAATTTACTTCCCTATTTTTTGCTTGCAGCATAATGCTCAGACATTTAAGGGTGATGGGAATTTTCATGAGGCTAGATTCTTCTATAGCAAACTAATTGACAATCAGAAGGATTGAATCTAGGAGATTGGATTTGAAGACTTTGTACTCTTGCTTCCTTCTGATCAGGGATGTACAAATTATCAGCCATTACATGCTCTGATGGAGAGATAGTTTGATACGACCCACACTGTCCACCTTCTATTCGGTGAGCTTACCCTAGACTCAGTGTCATTTGCAGCTATTACGGGGATTGCCTATGCGGGAGATCCCATCCCGCTCGACGTGAGCTTACACTAGCTATCTCCGAACAAGGCCGCATACATCGAGCAACTTTTGGGCATGACTCCTGACATGAAGGAGACTCATACCCTCAAGCTGGACTTGACTAGGAGCTTTTATATTCAAGAGTGGGTCGCGACTATATTCACTCCCTGTAAGGTTGATCAGGTGGCGAGGGCTTTCCTGCTATACTTGCTTGGTACCACCTTCTTTACTGACACCGCTAGCTCGATTGATGTAATATCATGTATTTTTAAATATTTTAATACTGCATCGGATATGCAGTGTTAATAATTTATATATATATATTATGATATATTTACGAGTTGATATGTATTTAAAACCTATTTTAATTATTGTGTATTATTTAAAGTGCTTTACATAAAATTTTCCCGGGACTTGCATTTTCGGGGAAATTTTCACGTAAATAATTTACTATTAATTATTTTAAATAGATTTTCGGACTTGCATGAACTCATACATATTTTTAAAATACTAAATAACGTATATATGTGTATTTATTTAATTATTTAGGGTTTAATTAATTACCCTAATATTTTATTATTTATTAATTTATTTTAATATTATTTAATTATTTTAGGTGTATTAAATTGTTAAAATATTAAATTATATGTGTGGTGTATATTTAATGTGTGTAATTTTATATTATTTTAATATATAGTATAAAGTATATATATATACATATATACATTTAATATTAACAAAATTATAAAGTTTGGTTTATTTACGGAATTGCCACCCGAAGCTTCTTCTTCCTCGATTCCCTTCCCCACGCAAATCCAGCCATTGCCATCCCATTTCCTTGCTGTTGGTGTGCCGTCCGGCATGCCACCTCCTTCCTCAGCCTTCCCCGCTGCCTACTGCAGCTGTTTCCGACGTCTGGAAGCCATTTTTGGCCGGACAAGCCGAAGTGGGAGCTAATGTCGTTCACGACGTTTCTGGCCACTGTTTTCGACACTTCCGGTCTCTTTCTTCTCCTTGAGCTCCGGTGAGTGTGATTCCAAGCTTTGTTTCACTTAAAATGGTCTTGATTTGCTTAGGTTTCGATTTTTCTATTTCGGCCTATTAGGGTTCTTGATTTTTTTGAACTTCAATTTGATTGATTCATGAAAAATTCCTTTACAAATTTTGATCCTAGTAGCTTAATCTTCATGTGTGAATTTTTGGAGATTATTTTGATTTTTGGGTATTTTTGAATATTTTAATATTATTTTCTAATTTTCGGAAATTAATTAATTAAATTATGAAATTATTTTTTATGGTAAATATAGGTGTTTAAATGAATTATAGAAATTTATTTGGAATTTTTATGTATTTATTTTGAATTATTTAGGTTTATGTAATTTTGGGAAAATTAGGTTAATTGTGTTTTTAATTGAAATTAATTAGTTAATTGAGTTTAATTATTGATATTATTGAGAAATATGTGGAGAAAATTAATTTTGGATAATTATACTATTTTTGGTGAATTTTTTAATGAATTTTAGTATATTTATATATATAGGGGTATTTTGGTAATTTTACCCTATATTGACTAAAAATGTAATTAAATTGGTTTTAATAGTTATTTAAGGTATAAAAATCATTTCTACAAATTATTTAGTATTTTTAATTAATTAAAACTATTTTTCGTGAATTATTTTCAATTATATATATAATATACGATTTTTCTAATAAAATGAGTTTTTATCGGTTTTTACTGTGTTTTAAGGTTAATTACTTAATTTCTACTTATAAAATATATTTCTGTGATATAAGGGCATTTTTGGTATTTTTATAATTGTTCTGTGATTGTGGACCCCGGTCGGTAGACTGTAGTTTGGAGTCCGACCGAGGGGTGGTGGATGTAATTCTGTGTCTATTTTTCGAAGTGTATTTCTTTGCAGGGTCGGCTCTACTCTTTGAGTAGAGAGATGTCCATTTTACAAGGGAGGTTCTTCCGAATTTTTGGTAAAATTCTCGTAAAACGCGATGTCCGGTCAAACCCTAATTTTGATTCTGCGTCCAATATTCTAGATCGAGTTTCTAGGATTTTCTGTTAGGTTTATTCTGATGTCTGTTATTTGTTGTTTTTTTAGTTGCGCCGAGACTGAGGGCTAGTGGACCAAGCCCGTCGGACCTATCTTGAGGAGCGCACTAAGTGTGAGTTACTATTCTATATATATATGCTTTAGGGTGCATGATTTAGAAATGTATGTTTTATTTTGATTAAAGATGCATAAATAATTTAATCAGTACTTAAGTTTATTTTTAGTTTACTTTTGGTTTATTTTTGCTATATATTAAATTATATGCATGCTTTATTAACCATTTATGTTTAAAATGTTTTTAAATACATTTCTAGCTTATTTTGTAATTTGATTGGATTTGTTTGACGTATATATACTCGAAATATACCTAGTTTACTTTTGGTATATTTCCAGTATATATATGGTTTATAATGTTATTTTATTTAAATTCATGCATCATTTATTTGTGAATGAATGTTTTATATTTATTAATGAAGGATATCAATAGAACGTGCTACCTAGTGGGCAGCACTAGGACCGAGTACGTACCGGTACGCTTATAGCATTTAGGCTATATTACTAACCATTTGTGGATGTTGATTGGATATGATTATTTGATGTGTGAGATATGGTTTGGAGGTGTGATTGCCGGAGCTCGGTTGACCTAGTGTCTCGGGGCCAATCACACTAACAGTCAGACTGCTGGAGCTCGGTTAACTTAGTGTCTCGGGGCCAGTCTACTGTCTAAATGGAATAAGTGAATATATTTGGAATAAGTGAGCCTGTATGGCTAGAGTGTTGTCTAACACTGTTTGAGGTTGCGATATTATAGGGTTCTATTTGATCCTTCATAAACGATGATTTTCAGTAAAATATATATAAAATGATTTTACAGCATCTATGTGTATTTGTCTGTATATATACATATTAGATATATACTGTTGATTGTATGCATTTTCATTTAGTGTGCATGTATATATATTATAGTAATTCACTCAGTGAGGTCTGACTCCCCTCCGTTGACTATTTTTCAGGAGAGTCATCTTCCTCAGACCTCAGTAGCAAGCCTGTACGTCGGATTTCTTCCGCCCCGACTTCTTTATGTAAACTGCTTATCTGAGTCTCAAGTTTTATTTTATCTAGACACTGTAGTAGTCATTAAACTGTTAAAGAGATGTTGTATTATATTTGAACTGGATTTGTATTAAAAGGTTTATATATATGAGATGAGGATTTAATTTAAATTCAGTTGGTGCAAATATTATTATATTTATGGTTTTTTATTTCCACTGCATTATATACTATTATTATTACTATTGCATGTTTTATTTTATTTTTAGGCTTGCTACGGGTTTCGGATTCGAAAGAATTCCCGTTCCCTAGCACCGGTCATGGCCCCTGTTTTGGGTCGTGACAATTGACCTGATGTTCTTACTAGCTCTTCGAGATCTTGATCAGGTATCTACATTCGACTGGGGTAGTTGTGCTCTCGCATATTTGTATTGGAGCATGGACGAGGTGGTCCAAGGGGCTAAGAGATTTTATGGCTTTTGGCATGCTATTCTAGTAAGTTAGGACCCTCCCCTTCCTTAACTTGTTCTAACCTCTGCTTGCTTATACTGGTTAATCAACTTCTTCTTTTTTTTTAGGTATGGGTTGGAGTTGCTCATAGGTGTGCTGTGAGTGGGAGATCACCTCCTAGCTTTCGGCAGATGGGGTGCCAGCCGTGTCTTGAAGAGGCATCTCACCCGAATGCATATCCACAAACAACACCTGAACTCCTTGACGCATGATGCAGTACCTATGAAATAAAACCTCTTTCATTAGTAAATTATGCAAATTTAATCTACTTACCTACTGATATCTCCACTTTTTATAGATCTGGAATGACTTATGGGGGCCTGAGGATAATTGGACTATTGAAATGACTTATTCCAGGCCTTTAGCTTAGAAGAGGGTACTCCTCTACAGCCCTGGATATCAAGCTTAGTATCTGAGCAAGCGGGTCTTGAACTAGAGGGGAGGTGTTAGAGAGAGATGGGTTCCCAAGTCTTCTCTTGATAGCATGCTTTGGGCTCATGAGCTAGAGGGTGATGACCTCACTCAGGCTGTCACAGGCTCACCAACTATGGATCACATAATTCGTGTGAAGATTCGATATGTGGAGTTTGTTTGAACTCACCTTTGCTGATAATCCCCTTTCATGTCACTTCTACCTCTCAGGTATATCTCGGTTAGCTTTTCCAACTTGAGAATTAGTTGTGTTCTTATATGCTTTTCTCATTTTTCTTTTAGGCTGCACCTGCTAGGCCCATGCCCCTGGCCAGATCTCGAGTGTGAGAGAGAGAGCCCCTAAGGCATCGATTGGATCCAGGCAGGGAAGAGACCTTGGTGGCTGCCGAGCAAGCCAGGTCGACTATTGTCCCATGCAGCTTTATCCATGTCCCTAACCCCTTAGCTTGATGTTGGGTTCCTCCCGGAGAGTTGTCTCATCAATTTTTGACCCTAGATGAGGACCTGACATCTACATGCACCCCTAGTGGTGCTACTTATGTAAGCTCCTTCTTGACCTGCTTTTATTGTGATTCTTAAGACACCCATTAGTTTTAACATTTATATAATAATGCATATTCCTTTAGAGCAAGGCCTATACATGTACCATATGATAAAAGCCCAGAGAGACTACATGCTGGAGGTCACCCAACAGTGGAGGGTAAGAATCTTTTTATTTCCTATATGTATGCATGCTCGCATGATTTACTAACCTATGATTTATCTGAACAGGATTGGTACAAGGCTAGTAGGGTGAGGATCGCCACTCTCGAGTGTCAGATTGATGTGTTCTAGATTGATGAGGATGACAAGGACGAGGACAGGAGTGGCAACGATACTGGATAAAGGGATGACCCTAAGGGTGCTGGATTAGACGCTTGATGTACCAAGGCCTACAAATCATTGTTTCTCTCTTTCAACTGATTCAATTAGCTTAAAAAATGAACACATACATTTTTTCATATATTTATTGATTTATTGACGAATTGTTTACAGAACTTGACTTTTATCTTAATTGAGTTTATTCTTTTACATGCAAATTAATTTCAATGATTACATGCGTTTGTGTTTGCCCTATTACATCTTGATTTACACCTGTCAAGATTGTACAATTTAATGAAGCACAGCAACCGACATTGTTGAAGAGGCAATCTTGCCCCTTTAAAAAAACTCAAAACCCTTGTCCAGCCTTGTTCTTAAGTCCCTTTTGTCTCTAACCTCCAGTTTCTCTTTTGTCTCTAACCTCCAGTTTCTCTTTTGAGACACCCTTGAAAGCTTGAATCATGACTGAACAGAGTCTTAAACTGCTACAACCGATCTTAAAAGGTTTAGAAAATAAATCTTGGGCTAGGTTAGGGTTATTTCAACTTTTGATCTTTAAATCACTCCATACCAGGAGGATCACATCATGATTCAATTCTAGGACCCCTATAAACATGTTTTTTGGTTCAACACAGTGGAAATATGTCCTCTGCCAGAGGAATTCGAAGCAATTCTTGGCCACCACGTGGATTCCACTTGCCGACTTATGGTTCCTGACCTTGAAAACCCAAATCCTCACTCCATTCAATATCGGATGGCGCGTATGTTCAACCTTCCACCTCAGTCCTCTTCTCACTGTATTCTCAATTCAGAAATTATATTAGAATCCTTCCTTGAGATCACCATGGGTATGGACAAAGAAGAAACTTGCTAGCCCCGTGTTATGGCTCTCTGTTTGTACGCCCAGTTTGTACTGGTTTCTTCCTTTGGACACTGTGATTTGAAGGTCCTTTCCATTCTTGATCAGGTGGAATCAGGGTTCAATCCCTTCCTTCTCATTTTAGCAGAAACTATTATTGGATTGGATAAATTCATAGAAACACGACGATTCTCAGGAAGCCCCTTTCTATTAGAGGTAAGCTCTCCAGTGTCAATTTTTGACTTTCAACTGTCCTATTATTTGCACCTAATCATTTGTCAATTTGTAGATGTGGCTTTATGAAAATTTGAGTCTACTTGAACCCCCTCAAGACATTAAGCATTACAAGGCCAAACATTGCCGAACGAAGGAAGCTCCACCCCATTTCGGCAGATGTTCACAATTAGCTATCAACATTTCCTGACACTCTGATTCGCTGGATATGCCCTTAGTAGGGATTGCAGTATGTGACCATCCACTCCTATACATATTGCATTCAGATCATTGGTCTTCATTTTGCTACCTTTTACAACCAAACTACCGATGATCGTTACAAGGCGTGGGTTTACTTGCAATAGAAAGAAAGAGATGAATTTATTAGAAACAAAAGGAAAAGAGAGTTACAAGTATTGAACTTTCGAGGTGACCAATAAAAGAAAAAAAGACAAAATTAGCTCATGAAATTAAGTCGTCATTTTCCTTTTTTGTTAGATGTAGTTTCCCTTTTTGTTAGTTAAAAAGCTTATAATAGACACGTTATGCAATGTTTAACAGTAATTGAAGCAATCTATTTTATTTCATTTAAGCACAATACATATATACATTTCACTTATGATACATCTCATGTTATTAGTTGGCTTGCCCTTGCAAGTTTTCCAACTAACCATTTTGCCTCTCTCTCTATTTTTTACATGTCCTTAACTTTTACTTGGACCACCTCTTTTGAGGTTTTCAATCCAGCAGGACTCTTTTTTTTTTTTCTTTTTTTGGTCTCTACCTTTTGCCTAGACAACCTCTTTTCAAGGTTTTCTCCCTAGCGAGACTTTTTCATATAAAGTATTTCTTGAGTTTATCTAGGTTGACAGGCTCCTTGAACTCATTTCCCTCTATGTCAGACAGAATGGTAGCACCTTTTGAAAATAACTTCTTTACTAGATACGGTCCCTCCTAGTTAGGCTTGAATTTCCCTCGAGGGTCGATCATGACTAACTTTGTAAGCTTCAACACCAAATCCCCTTTTTGAATCTTCCATGGCTTGACTTTTTTATTGTAGGCACGGACTATTCTTTTTTGATACAATTTAGAATGATACATAGCTTTCATCCTTCTTTCATCCAGTAATGTCAACTGAGCCAATCGACTCTCTACCCACTGATACTTAGGGAGTTTAGATTCTAGGAGGACTCTCAATGACCTTATCTCAACCTCCACTGGCAAAACGGCCTCACATCTATAAACCAAAGAGTACGGAGTGACTCCTGTTGAGAAACTAGCAGTGGTTTAGTATTCCCACAATGTGAATTGTAAGTATTTTGCCTAATCTTGGTAATTTTCTAACATCTTGGCCAAGATTTTTTTTACATTCTTATTGGCTGCTTCCATCGCCCCATTTGCCTGTGGCCTATATTGAGACAATATGTGGTGCTTGATCTTATAGTCTTTCAGCAGCGTAGCTGTTTCTGCTTGAAATTGAACCCCATTATCTGTAACTATATGGTGTGGCAAACCATTTCTGTAGATTATGTTCTTTTCAATGAACCTCAACATTTACTTCGAACCCATAGTAGCATAAGATGCAGCCTCAACCCACTTGGAGAAGTAGTCGATAGGCACAATAATATACTGATGGCCATTAGTTGCTTTTGGCTTTACCTCTCCTATGATGTCAATCCCATACAGCAAACGACTAAAGAGAAGTCATTCACTGAAGCTCTATAAATGGTAAGTGGCTAACATCACCATAAGTTTGGCAGTTGTGACATTTCTTCACAAATCTAACACAATCTGCTTCCATAGTGAGCCAAAAGTACCCTTGATGAGCTATTTTTTTTGCCAAGACTGTCCCATTCATGTGTGGCCCGCATATCCCTTCATGAATTACTTCCATAAGCTTTCGGGATTCATCCTTATTGACACATCTGAGGTGTACCCCGATTGAAATTCTTTTGTATAGCATCCCATTGTGACTTATGAACTGTCGAGATAACATTTACAAGGATATCCTCTTTTTCCTATCAGTGTCATTCAAAAATTACCCAATCTCTATATATCTTTGTATGTCATAAAACCAAGGTTTCTCAGCAGCATCAATTGGTGTTACACTCACCTCCTTGTAACAAGGGGCTCAAGATTTTATCAGAATTAAGGGCCTGGCTTCTAGCTATTTCCCATTTTCCTACATGGAGGTCAATGTGGCTAATGCATTAGCTATCTAGTTTCCTTCTCTCAATAAGTGAACAAACTTACACTAAGTAAATGAGCACAAGATAGCAGGCAGAAATTCCCAGTACGGACGCAATGTGTCCTCCTTTATCTCCCACTCTATGGTAGCTTGTTTTATAACTAACATGGAGTCCTCGTATATAGTAACATTCTCCGCCCCTGTATTGCGTAATGCCTCTAGATCGAAAATGCAGGCCTCATATTCTGCTTGGTTATTAGTTGCCTTAAACTCAAGTCTTTTTGCCATCAGGGATCATCTCTCCCTCTGGTGTAATCAAAATCACACCTATTCTAGCCCCTTTGTTATTGACAGCTCCATCAAAGTACGTTTCCCAACCTTGTACCTCTATTGCACCTAGGTGTTCATTAGGAAACTCTAACTTCCATTCTTGGTCATCATCCATTGGGCTCTGTGCCAGGAATTCTGCTACCGCTTTCCCTTTTACCGTCTTTTTGTCTATATACTCTATGTCGAACTTTGTGAATAGAACGAGCCACCTAGCCAACTTTCCTGTAAGGGACGGGGTCTACTGAAGATACCTGAGGGGATCATGTTTAGAAACTGCTTGCACTTTGTAAGATTGAAAATAGTGTCAGATTCTTTTTGTTGTCCAAATCACTGTTAGGCATGTTTTCTCCATAAGGCTATAACTAGTTTCATAAGGCAGAAGTTTCTTGCTCAAGTAATACACAGTGTGCTCTATCTTCTCTTCGCCCTATGCCAACATTGCCCCTATTGCATATTTTTCAATTGCCAGATATAGGATTAAGGCTTTATTTGGTCTTGGTAGTTGTAGAACAGGAGGATTCATTAGATAATCCTTGATAGCTTCAAAGGCTTATTGACACCTTTCATCCCACTCCATGGGTTGATCTTTCTTTAAAAGCTTAAAGATAGGATTGTAGACGACTGTCAATTTAGCTATAAATTTGCTGATATACTGTAAACGCCCCAAGAACCCTCAGACCTCTTTTTCATTCTTTGGCATGGGCATATCCTTGATTGCCTTAATCTTATCCAGATCTACCTCTATTCCTTTCTGGCTGACAATATGTCCTAATAGTTTCCCATATGTAACCCCAAAAACACACTTCTTTGGATTTAGTTTGAGATTATACTTTTCTGCCCTTACCAGAAACTTATCTAGTGCCTCAAAATGCCCTTTCCTGATTGCAGATTTCACCGTTATATCATCCACATACACTTCTACCTCCTTGTGGATCATGTCGTGCAGCAAAGCGGTCGCCATCCTCTGATAAGTGGCTGATGCATTCTTTAATCCAAAAGGCATCACTCGGTAACAGTTTTGCCTTATTCAATGGTGAAGGATGTCTTTAACTTATCCATCACTGCCATCATGATCTGATTGTACCCTAAAAATCCATCCATGAAAGAGTGTCACGACCCAAAACAAGGGCCATGACCGGCGCTAGGGAACGGGAATTCTTTTGAATCCGGAACCCGTAGAAAGCCTAAAGATAAAATAAAACATGCAATAGTAATAATAACAATATATAATGCAGCAGAAATAAAAATCATAAATATCATAATAACATTTCCACCAACTGGATTTAAATTAAATACTTATCTCATATATATATAAACTCTTTAAAGAAAAATCCAGTTCAAATATAATACAACATCTCTTTAAATATTTAATGACTACTACAGTGTCTAGATAAAATAAGACCTAAGACTCAGATAAGCAGTTTACACAAAGAAGCCGGGGCGGAAGAAATCCGGCGTACAGGCCTGCTACTGAGGTCTGAAGATGATGACTCTCTTGAAAAATAGTCAAGGGAGGGGAGTCATACCTCACTGAGTGAATTACTATAATATATATACATGCATACTAAATTACAATGCATACAATCAACAGTATATATCTAATATGTATATATACAGGCAATACGCACAGATGCAGTAAAATCATTTTATATATTTTTATTAAAACTCATCGTTTATGAAGGATCAAATAGAACCCTATGATATCGAAACCTCAAATAGTGTTAGACAACACTCTAGCCATACAGGCTCACTTATTCCAAATATATCCACTTAATCCATTTAGACAGTAGACTGGCCCCGAGACACTAAGTCAACTGAGCTCCAACAGTCTGACTGCCAGTGTGATTGGCCTCGAGACACTTGGTCAACCGAGCTCCAGCAATCACACCTCCAAACCATATCTCACACATCAAATAATCATATTCAATCAATATCCACAAATGGTTAGTAATATAGCCTAAATGCTATACGCGTACCGATACGTACTCGGTCCTAGTGCTGCCCACTAGGTAGCACGTTCTATCGATATCCTTCATTTATAAATATAAAACATTCATTCACAAATAAATGATGCATGGATTTAAATAAAATAGCAATAATATCCATATATATACTAGAAATATACCAAAAGTAAACCAGGTATATTTCGAGTATATATACGTCAAACAAATCTAATCAAATTATAAATTAAGCTAGAAATATAATTAAAAACATTTTAAATATAATTTATTAATAAAACATGCATATAATTTAATATATACCAAAAATAAACCAAAAATATACTTAAATACTAATCACGTTATTTATGCATATTTAATCAAAATAAAACATATATTCTAAAATCATGCATCCTAAAGCATATATATATAAAATAGTAACTCACACTTAGTGCGCTCCTCGAGATGGGTTCGACGGATCTGGTCCACTAGGCCTCGGTCTCGGCTCAACTAAATAATAATAACGACAGAAATCAGAATAAACCTAACAGAAAATCCTAGAACTCGATCTAGAATATTAAACACAGAAACAAAAGTAGGGTTCGACCAAACATCACGTTTTACGAGAATTCTATCGAAAATTCGGCAGAACCTCCCTTGTAAAACGGACATCTCTCTACTCAAAGAGTTGAGCCGACCCTGTAAAGAAACACACTTCGAAAAACAGGCTCAACCACTCATCCACAACCCCTCGGTCGGACTCCAAACTACAGTTTACCGACCAGGGTCCACAATCACAAAATAACTTCATAAATACCAAAAATACCCTTATAACTTAGAAATTCATTTTATAAGTAAAAATTACATAATTGACCTTTAAACACAACAAAAACTGATAAAAACTCATTTTATTAGTAAAATCGTATATTATATATATATTTGAAAATAATTCACGAAAAATAGTTTTAATTAGTTAAAAATACCAAATAATTTGTAGAAATCATTTTTATACCTTAAATAACTATTAAAACCAATTAAATTATATTTTTAGCTAATTTTTTGTATAATTACCAAAATACCCCTATATATATAAATATACTATAATTACTTCAAAAATTCACCAAAAATAATATAATTATCCAAAAATTAATTTTCTCAACATATTTATCAATAATATCAATAATTAAACTCAATTAACCAATTAATTTCAATTAAAAACACAATTAACCTAATTTTCCCAAAATTACATAAACTATGTAAATTCAAAATAAATACGTAGAAATTCATAAAAATTCCAAATAAATTCCTATAATTCATTTTAACACCTATATTTATTATAAAACACAATTTCATAATTTAATTAATTAATTTTCAAAAATTAGAAAATAATATTACAATATTCAAAAATACCCAAAAATCAAAATAATCTCCAAAAATTCTATCAAAATTCATACATGTAGACTAAGCTAAGAGGAACAACATTTGTGAAGGAATTTTTCATGAATCAATCAAATTGAAGTTCAAAAAATTCAAGAACTCTAATATGGCGAATTCGAAAAATCGAAACCTAAGCAAATTAAGACCATTTCAAGTGAAACAAAGCTTGGAATTACACTCACCGGAGCTCAAGGAGAAGAAAGAGACCGGCGGTGTCGAAAATGGTGGCCGGAAACGTCGTGATCGATCGTGAAGAAGAATTCGGCTTCTCCGGGCAAAATCAACCTCCAGACGCCGAAAACGGCTGCAACAGGCAACGAGGAAGGCTGAGGAAGGTGGTGGCACACCGGAAGGCACACCAACGGCAAGGAATCGGCGTGACAGGTGGCGGAACGGCAATGGGAGCAAATCGGGGAAAAAGGAGGCGCTCGGGGGCAATTCAGTAATTTTCCAAAAGTTGATTTTTTTGACTTATTATATGTATATATATATATACTTTACACTATATAATAAAATAATATTAAATTACACACATTAAATATACACCACACACTTAATATTTAATATTTTAAAATTTAATAATAAAATAAATAAACAATTAATAAAATATTAGGGTAATATTAATTAAACCCTAATTAGATAAATAAGTACACATATATACGGTGTTTAGTATTTTAAAATATGTATGAGTTCATGCAAGTCCGTAAATCTATTTAAAATAATTAATAGTAAATTATTTACATGAAAATTTTCCCGAAAATAAAAGTCTCGGAAAAATTTTACGTAAAGCACTTAAAATAATAATAAACAATAATTAAAATAGGTTTTAAATACATATCAACTCGTAAAAATATCAATATATATATACAAAAATTATTAACACTGCATATCCCGATGCGGTATTAAAATATTTAAAAACACGGGGTATTACAAAGAGTACATCACATTGGAAGCTGTACTATTAATTAGTGTATCGATGTGTGGTAGTGGAAAGTCATCTTTGGGGTAGGCTTTGTTCAAATCTCGGTAATCCATGCATATATGACCCTTCCATCCTTCTTAGGAACATGAAATATGTTTGTTAACGTCTAAAAACTTTGCCTTTAACTATTTTTTGACCTCTTCCTTGACTAGGAGAGCCCACTCCGGCCTCAACCTCCTTTGCTTTTGCTTTATTGGCACTATGTGAGGGTATGTGGGGATCCTGTGTTCTAAGATCTCCCTGTTGATTCTGGGCATGTCTTCATAACTCCAAGCAAATACTTTCTGTCTCTTTATTAATATTTCTTTCATTTTTTCTCTCTCATTATGAGTTAAACCAGAAGCAAGCAATATATTCTTAGGATTATCGTTTGTGCCCAAATTAAATGATTCAGTTTGTGTGGAATTAATGTTAAACATATGCATGAAATGATCATCATAAACAAAATAACCATTAGGGAACACATCACACAAATAAGCAAATTCAGACTTTATTACATTCACTTTTGAAAAGAAAAGATCATCAGTTTCAAATAAAGAAGCAAAAGAAACATTATAGTCATTATAAAAGACATCTATAATAGATTTGAGGATGTAAGCTTCAAAATCAAGTTCTTTGCTTTGATCATCAATGTCTTTCAACTCCGAAGTAGCTTCATTCTCTTTAAATTCTTATTCAGCCAGCACCAACTCCTCAGTAAGGGTTTCTTCAACAACAACATCCTTGGCTTTGTTAATAAATTTGGCAAAGATTTTGAACCCTGGAATAACTTCCCCAGCCATCAGGAGAGGTTCTGGAGTCCTGTTGTATGGATACCCAGTGCCTTCCTTTATAAAGATCTCCCACAAAGTTTTCTTCTCAGTTATTGCTTCCTTCTCCTTTTCTTCAGACTGGCCCCAGATATATATCTCTCCCTCAGTTTCATTAGCCTCTTTGAACCCTAGCCCATGCTTTAAAATAGGCACCTTATTTTTTATAAATTCTGAAGGCCCACTCTGATCTCTTCCTAACCCCATGTCAGGCATAAACCTCATGCTGCACATCATTTTCAGAACCTTTTCATCCATCTCATCATCATAAATTACATAAACTTCAAAGCTGGGACTGATGGAGATCTCTTTAGGGGTCAACTTCAGTGCAGTCATAACGACTTTGGATTCAGTGGAGATGGTAACAACCCTTCCTTCATAAGGGAATTTAATTTTTTGGTGAACAGTGGAGGGGATGCCGCCCAGGGGTGAAACCACGACCTTCCTAATAAAATGGCAAATGTCACTGGGATATCAATCACGTGCAAGTCAGCCCAAACTTCTATAGGTCTTGTTTTGACCAATGCCCTAAATGTTCCTTCCACAGACCTTTTGGTGTCATCATAAGCCTTGATGACTACCTCAGAAGGCTTTAAGTCGGCCATCGTCAACCCTAACTTTGGCAGAATCTTCAACGAACACACATTGATGGTGGAACCATTATCAACCATCACGCAGCAGGTCATTTTTCCCTTCACTTTAGCCTTGATAAACAAAGCTGTGTAGTGGTCCCTCCCCTTTAGAGGCAGGTCATCATTAAAAAATGTTATCATTCCTTGAGGGGTTTCCATTAGTGACCCGATCATTTGTTCTAGGGTAGAGCTAGCAGAGATCTTTTTCTGATCCAATGCCAAAACTAAGGCCTCCCTATGATCCCTAGAATGCATAAGTAACTTCTAAACACTGGCAATAACCTCCTCACTTTTCTTTGCTTTTTCCCCTTTTTTAGAGTTTTCTACCTTCTTAGACTTTGACTTGGCAATCTCAGGTTCTTCCCTCTTTCCTTCAACCTTCCTTACAAAATGGCCTGGTCTACCTCTTTTGTTGTTCCACAGGTCAATTCATTCCTCGCTCTCATCATCAGAACTCTATATTTCCAAGACGTGCACCTGTAATTCCATAGGTTGTTTGCTTGGTTTTAGGTTCTCAGGTTTAGTTTTTAAGGAGTTGTAGGCAACATTCATGAAGGATTTTAGGAATTTCTCCTTCGTTAGACCAGTGTTGACCATCAAAATGGATGCATTTGGTGGTGGTACATTTCAGTAATTAGGGAAGGGGTTGGTTTATGTATTTGGCATTATGGTTTCTGGGTCAATAATCTTGCCTGAGTCTATTAGGTCTTGGATTTCATACTTTAATCGGGCACAACTATCAGTGTCATGTCCAGTGGTTTGGTGAAATTTTTAGAAAAGCTTTGGGTTAGCACCGGGTAAGGGTTGTTGTGAAAGTAAAGGCCGCAACAGGTTCTTCTCAATAAGCTTGTCAAGAACCTTGGACAGAGGGCGTCCTAGATTTGAAAATCTCTGAGGTTGTCTAACTACATTAACCTTTACGTTGTTGCTTGGTGGTCGGATGGCATGGATCTGAACATTATTGCTCAAACTAGCTCTTTCCTTGCCCCCATATCTTCCTCTGAAGAATTTCTTTTTGAGCCAAGTCTGACTCTTTTTGGACTCCAAACTTGTACAATTCTTTGAAGCTTCTAATTCCCAAAACTCTCAGCTTTCTAGACAATGCCGAGACACACCCCTCTATTACCAAGAATAATTGATTTGACTCAACAGGCCTATGTCTCATCAAAAACAACTTTCCCCTCCAACGAGTTAGGTAATCAACAAAGGGCTTGTTAAAGTTCTATTTGGTGTTCTGTAGATCTCTCAGTGACACCTCTAACTGAACATTGAGGCTTTATTGCTTGATAAAAGCGGCACATAATTCCTTCCAATCTAATTGAACATGTGTTTCCAAGGTGTAGTACCAGCGGATCGATGCTACCTCCAATGAAATAAGGAATTGCTTGATGATCTAGCTCTCAGTCAGCTCAGTGGCTTTCATATAAGTGATGTACTACTTCAAATGCAAATGGGGATCCTTAGCGCTAGTGTATTTCTTCATATCAGGGAATTTGAATTTATGGGGCAACGATTCATCTTCCCTTTCCAGATTCAAATCGGCATGATCTAGGGGGCGACAATACCCTGCTCCTTCATCATCATCTGCATTTGGTTCATTGCCTTGGTCATGCTCTTGGCCCACTCAGTTTGCCCCAGATCTTCAGTTGGGTTCACATTTCTTCATTTTGATGGGTTGGCCAATACTGTCACATCATCTTCTTCCCTTCCCCTAATTAGGATTTCCTCATTGAGATCTATCGGATTGATTAGTGGTGCATTGGATGACTGTGCTGGTTGATTCTCCCTGATGAGCTTAGTAATTTCTCCCATCATCTCCTTCATCATAGACTGGGTTTCTGCCATTACTTCCTCTTTTAACTATGTCTTAAATGCCTCTGGATTGAACCCTCCTGCCATTCTCACTTTTGAATTTCTAACCAAATGACCTGAACTAATCCGGACCCACTCTGCTGAGCTTGAAGGATCTATAGTGCTGCAAAACCATTTGTTAGAATGATGCATAATGTGTATGCATAATGTGAAAGTCCATTTTATTTTAAGAAAACTTAAGAAATGAATAAACAAAAAGATATACAAAACCAAAATGTGAAGCTTAAACATGTAAACTTCTGCCCTTATTTTTCCCACACGCATATTCAATGGCGAGTATCTTGTCCTAGGTTTTAGTTATCAATGGGGGATAACAAAATTGATGTATGTAAGATAACTCTTAAAATGATTCAGATAAGTAATGGGTCTTTTAAATAAAGCCCAAGTCCATTTCCTATGAGCGAAGATCCTTAGTACTATAAACTCACTTGTCAAGGCCCACTTGAAATAGGTCATGAATAGGCATGAGAGGCCCTTGTGGACTAGTTTATTTATAATGGGCTTTGGTTGGACATGAGGACCCATTTTACCTTGGATCGCTTATTGATGGGCTCAAGATTTATTTTAAGGGTCCATTATATGGCATAATACATATGCATGTGGGGAAATTTCCTAAGGATAGTTGCTAGGTCATTATAAGGGCTTGAGTCTTAGGTAGAAAGGCTTCGGTTCCCACAATGATATACATCCATATACGTCTCCCCACTCAAGGGTCAAACAACATGGATTATTATGTGTCGTGAGTGACAATAATAAAATATTCCACCACCAGGTTTGAGTGAAACGTAGGTAGCGAAGTACTGGCTATTGTCGGGTTTATTTGGGACTGAAGTGCCCATTGTGTGCAAAATGTGTAATGAATACATAAATGCAGGAAGAAATAAGAAAATAATTAAAGATGATAAAACACAAAACACTGGAATCGATTTCTCTATCCTAAGTGGAGTCCCACTGTAGGCAGCGGAGTTTAGCACTCGCCTAAGTGTTTGGCGACCACGGCACTGTGTGGGCTCGAGGCCCACTTGGAAATACGATATAGGTCTTGGGCCTATTTGGAGATGGAGTCACCACCTGGATAAAATTTGGGACACACTATACAGCAATTGAATTCCACAGAGGTTCCTAGAAGTCGTCATCAGAGATCGGGTTCGAAAATTGGGTATGAGCATTTGAATGCTCACCCAATCTTACGGTTGGCCTCCGTTTGTATTTTGCATTTTATTATCTTTAATTATTTAATTATTTCCTCATTTACATTCAGGATTGTGCTTGCCTTCATCCACTTACCAAGTTTTATAGTTAAGTTTAAGTTTGCATATTAATCCAATTTCATACTTTTAAAGTCCCAACATTCAACAAAAATAAAATAAATAATAATTTACAACCATACATTCAAAATCAAATAGGGGAAGGGATTAAGGATTACAATGCTTTGGGGAAAAATAAAAGAATAACATACATAAAATAAACCAAACATATACTAAAAGTAAACTAATAATAAACTATTTACACAAGCAAAATGCTCCAAAGAGTTAGCTAACGAAAGTGACTACGCAATGATGGACATCGTCAAGTAATTTCCTGCAATACACATACGTCTAGTTCCTTTTTCAAAGCACAAAATCATATACAACAATATTTACAAGTAGTCTTCTAAAAAGGAGTTTTCATGTTACAAGCTAAAGAAATCCTCAAATAACAAAGATAATTATTATCACGCAATGAAATAATTATGTATAAAGACAGAAAGAGCATGTGGAGTGAGCATTATAGCAAAAATTAATAAAAGGAGAATAGCTAGACGGTTGGCTGGCCTATCAATATAGCGATCACCTCTGTGAAGAGGCGATTGCCTCGTTGGCAGGGAGTGACACCTCTGTGATGAGGCGTGACCTTATCAACAGGCTTCCTTGATGCATTCAGAATAATAGAATCATGCATAAATGAATAAACGGAGAGGCCAAGTTACCTGGATGCCTGTCAATGTGGCGATCATCTCTATGAAGAGGCAATCGCCTCATTGATAGGGGGCGATACCTCTATGAAGAGGCGTCGCTTGATCGACAGGGTAAGTCGACTCTCAAGATAATCAAACGTTTATCCTAAGCAAGTGATACTCATACACATGCATTCAACAGGTTTTAAATTACATCTACATGTGATAATTTACTAGATCATATCAATGAAATAGTGCAACAAACAAAATAAATTGAAAATATACCTAAAGTATACCAACTACTTAGTCATATGCAAAACAAGCACAAAACAAAATGGTGAAGTTATAAAAATATGCTTAGCTGTAAGATTTTACCAAAGTGATGGACCCTTAGAGATGTATTTTTGAGTGTGATCTCCACTTGGTTATGAGTTTCATTTTGACACAAGCTTTTCTCCTTTCTCTCCTAAGGAATGTAGACTTGCTTTGGCTTGCTTTTTCCTTCCTTCCTCAAGAACGTCCTTCTGTGTTTCTGTTAGAATTCTCCTCTCTCCTTTTTTTTTCAGCAATGGTTCCCCCTCTCTCTCCTTTTTTCTCTATTTTTTCCTTTTATTCCTTACTTTGCCCATGCCCCTAAGCCTTCTAGCTTATAATAAGTCTCTATAGCCTTTTTCTTCCCCTTAAAAATCTTTTCCTCATGCAAAATCAGGTTTGGGGTGTAGGGCTACACCACTTGGCCACCATGGCTACAGCTACATTAAATGCAATTGCAAGTGGTTTGCCACAGAGTCGGTACCTTTATGATGAGGTGATTGCCTCTGCAGCAACTGCTAAAGAGGGATCGCCTCATTGTACTGAGGTGATGCCTCTTTGGCCTGGGGCTATGTTGGGCCAAGCGTGCCTGGGTTATTTTTAGAAAATTGGGCTAATTTTTGGGCTTTTTAGGCTTTCAAGTCCACTTCCCATTGGAGATTCAGGTTTTATTCTTATGTCCAAGTTTCACATTATCATTATTGGGCTTGACAACCGGCCGGTCAAATCGAACATTCCTAATTTGTCCCCTAACACAGGCCGACAGAATCGGGTGTTTGCAATATTGTTGTAACAGATATGTAACTACTTTTATCATTTGATATTCTGTTGTATATTATTCTTATCTCTTCTTGAGAACTCATGTATCATCGTGTATAAATTATTCTCATTGAAATACAAGAACATAACAATTCATTCTTAATTCCTATTCTAAGTTGGTATCAAAGCAAAAAAAAAAAAAAGGCCACATATGCTTCCTCAACCTCAACCTCAACCATGATTTGTTCATCTTCTAATGCCACCCTTTTTTCCTCAATGGCACTATCCTTATTACCATCTCCCTCATTAACTCCTTCTCATATTCAAAAAACATTTTCCATTAAATTGAATTCCAAAAATTATATTCCTTGGAAACTCCAATTTTAACCACTCCTTAATTTCTTCAATCTCTATGGAATTCTTTATGGTTCTGAGCCACCACCACCTAAAAATATTGATAACCAACCTAACCTTGCTTACCTTACATGGTTTGTCAAAGATCAAATTTTATTTTCTTGGTTGTTAAACTCAATTTCTAAAAAGGTTTACCCTCATATGATTGGTCTCAACTTTGTTGCTACCATTTGGAATGCTTTTACAACCATATATGGGGTTGTAAGCAACAAAAGAAAAATCAACTTTACATTGAATTCCATAATCTATAAAAAAAAAAGAAAAGTTTGTGTCTGAATTTCTTTATCAAGCAAAAAATCTTGCTGATTCACTTGTATTAGTTGGTCAAGTTCTCTTTCTAATAGAGTTTAATGCCATCGTGTATTGACAACTTGGTGCTAATTTCAATGGCACTTTTGGTGCACTTCAATAGCACTTTGATCCTCCTTCTCTGATATGCACAGTCATCTGGTTTCGTATGAGTTACTTCTCAAAGCTCCAGAAAAATCTTTGCCGACTATTAATATTGCTCAACAAACTGATAGTCACTCTTATCCCACCAACAAACCTACTAGAGGTTATAGTTGTTGTAACTTCAAGCCACCTTCCAGATCATTAATAGGATGCCAAATCTGTAGCTACAATAATCATATAGCCATTGATTGTTGATGCCACTTTGACCAAAATTTTGGTTCTCACTAGAATAATAATCATCATGGCTCTTTCTCTCACAACAACAATTGGAGCTTCTTTAAATTTCCATAAGCACATCATTCCATACTTGGACCTCCAACTGGCTCATCTTATTCATTAGTTTAGTACCCAAATACAAGTGCTAATCACCACTTAACACTTAATCTTTCTGCCTTAACCATTATGAAAAATTATAAGGATAAGAACAAGGTTATTGTTGGTAATGGCAATGGCCTTTCTATTTCTTATATATGCAAGAGCATATTGCATACTCCTTAGACACACTTTCATCTCACTGATGTGTTGTATGTACCTAGAATTGAAAAATAATTATCATCGATGCGAAAATTTTATGTTGACAATGACTATTTTTTTAATTTCACCCTAATTATTGTTTTGTTAAGGATCGATAGACATGGAAACCATTGCTTTAGGGAGTGATAGATAGTGGCCTATATAAGATCCAAATGGCAAAGCCTAAGACTTCTTCATCATTAACAACTTTTTTAGCTTCTTTGGATACTTGGCATGCATGAATGGGACACCCTGTAACACCAATAGTCAAACAATTGATTACTTAATTTCAATTACCATGTTCACTCAAGTCTTCAAGTTGCCAAGTTTTTTCAGCTTGCTTTCAAGGAAAAATGCATCATCTCTCTCTTTCAAATAAAATGAGTTTTTATCGGTTTTTACAGTGTTTGAAGGTTAATTATGTAATTTCTACATATAAAATGAATTTCTATGTTATAAGGGTATTTTTGGTATTTTCAGAATTATTCTGTGTTTGTGAACCCCGGTCGGTAGATTGTAGTCTGGAGTCCGACCGAGGGATTGTGAATGAGATGTAGGGTTTATTTTTCGAAGTGTATTTCTTTGCAGGGTCGGCTCTACTCTTTTGAGTAGAGAGATGTCCGTTTTACAGGGGAGGTTCTGTTGGATTTTCAGTAGAATTCTCGTAAAACGTGATATCCGGTCGAACCCTGATATCGATTCTATGTTTAATACTCTAGATCGAATTCTAGGATTTCTGTTAGGTTTATTCTGATGTCGGTTATTTATTGCTTGTTTAGTTGCACCGAGACCGAGGGCTAGTGGACCAGGCCCGTCGGACCCGTCTCGTGGAGCGCACTAGGGTGAGTTATTATACTATATATATATGCTTTAGGATGCATGATTTATAAATATATGTTTTATTTTGATTAAAATGCATAAATAATGTGATTTGTATTTAAGTATATTTTTGGTGTATTTTCGGTATATATTAAATTATATGCATGTTTTATTAATAAATTATATTTAAAATGTTTTTAAATAAATTTCTAGCTTAAACTGTAATTTGATTGAATTTATTTGAGATATATATACTCGAAATATACCTGGTTTACTTTTGGTATATTTCTAGTATATATATGGTTTATGTTGTTATTTTATTGAAATTCATGCATCATTTATTTTATGAATGTATGTTTTATATTTATTAATGAAGGATATCAATAGAACGTGCTACCTAGTGGACAGCACTAGGACCGAGTACGTACCGGTACACCTATAGTATTTAGGCTATATTACTAACCTATTTATGGATATTGATTGATTATGATTATGTGATGTGTGAGATGTGATTTGGGTATGATTGCTGGAGCTCGATTGACCAAGTGTCTCGGGGCCAATCACACTGGCAGTCAGACTGCTGGAGCTCGGTTGACTTAGTGTCTCGGGGCCAGTCTACTGTCTAAATGGATTAAGCGGATATATTTGGATTAAGTGAGCCTGTATGGCTAGAGTGTTGTCTAACACTATTTTCGAGGTTGCGATATTCTAGGGTTCTATGTAATCCTTTATAAACAATGATTTTCAATAAAAATATATATAAAATGATTTTATAGCATATATGTGTATTTGCTTGTATATATACATATTTTATATATATATATATATATATTGTTGACTGTATGCATTATTATTTAGTGTGTATGTATATATATTATAGTAATTCACTCAGTGAGGTCTGACTCCCCTCCGTTGACTATTTTTCAAGAGAGTCAACATCTTCAGACCTCAGTAGCAGGCATGTATGCCGGATTTCTTCCGCCCCGGCTTCTTTGTGTAAACTGCTTACTTGATGTAATATCCCGTAATTTTAAAAATATTTTTACACTGTACCGGGATATGCAGTGTCAGTAATTTTTGTATTTTATATGATATTTTTATGAGTTAATATGTATTTTAAACCTATTTTAATTACTGTCTATTATTTTCAGTATTTTACGTAAAATTTTCCCGGGACTTTCATTTTCGGGGAAATTTCCACGTAAACAATGTATTATTAATTATTTTAAATGTATTTACGGGTTTGCATGAACTCATACATATTTTTAAATTATTAAATAAAGCTTGTGTGTGTATATTTATTTAATTAGGGTTTATTATTACCCTAATATTTTATTATTTATTTATTATTATTTGATTATTTTATTTATTATTAAATTATTAAAATTTATTTTTTTTCTTTTTTCTTTTTTTTTTTTTTCTTTTCTTTTTCTTTTCCTTTTTCTTTCTTTTTCTTTTCTTTTCTCTTTCCTTTTCTTTCTTTTTCTTTTTCTTCTTCTTCTTCTTCTTCTTCCCGTAGGTAGGCGCCGGACCACCCACTATTCCTCACGTCGTTTCTCCCTCATCCGGCCACCGTTTTCGACACCGCCGGTCTCTATCTTCTCCTTGAGCTCCGGTGAGTGTTATTCTAGCTTTTGTTTGAGCTAAAATGGTCTAGAATTGCTTAGGTTTTGAGTTGAATATTTCGGCCACTTTTGGTTTTCGATTTTTTTGAGCTTCGATTTGGATGATTCATGGAAACTTCCTTCACAAATGTTGTTCCTGGTAGTTTAATCTTCATGTATGAATTTTTACAGAAATTTTGGAGGTTGTTTGGATTTTTGGGTATTTTTGAATATTTTAATATTATTTTCTAATTTTCGGAAATTAATTATTTAAATTATGAAATTGGAGTTTATGGTTGAATTAGGTGTTGAAATGAATTATAGAAATTTATTTGGAATTTTTATGAATTTCTAAGTATTTATTTTTAATTATTGAAGTTTAGGTGATTTTGGAAAATTAAGTTAATTGTGTTTTTATTTGAATTTAATTGGTTAATTGAGTTTAATTATTGATATTATTGATAAATATGTTGAGAAAATTAATTTTGGATAAGTGTATGATTTTTGGTGAATTTTTGAAGTAAATTAGGTATATATATATATATAGGGGTATTTTGGTAATTTTACCCTAAATTGTCTAAAAATGTAATTTAATTGGTTTTAATATTTATTTAAGGTATAAAAATGATTTCTACAAAATATTTGGTATTTTTAACTAATTAAAACTATTTTCCGGGAATTATTTTCAATTATATATATAATATACGGTTTTTCTAATAAAATGAGTTTTAATCGATTTTTACAGTGTTTCAAGGTTAATTATGTAATTTCTACGTATGAAATGTATTTTTATGATTTAAGGATATTTTTGGTATATTTGAATATATATTCTGTGTTTGTGGACCCCGGTCGACAGATTGTAGTCTGGAGTCCGACCGAGGGGTTGTGATTGATTGTGGTGTTTATTTTTGAAGTGTATTTTCTTTGCAGGGTCGGCTCTACTCTTTTGAGTAGAGAGATGTCCGTTTTACAGGGGAGGTTCTGTCGGATTTCCGGTAGAATTCTCGTAAAACGTGATATCCAGTCGAACCCTAATTTTCGATTCTGTATTTAATACTCTAGATTTAATTCTAGGATTTCTGTTAGGGTTATTCTGATGTCGAGTAATTATTTCTTGTTTAGTTGCGCCGAGACCGAGGGTTAGTGGACCAGGCCCGTCGGACCTGTCTCGTGGAGCGCATTAGGTGAGTTACTATATTATATATATATGCTTAGGATGCATGATTTAGAAAATGCATGTTTTATTTTGACTAAATATGCATAAATAACATGATTTATATTCAAGTATATTTTTGGTATATAATAAATTATATACATGTTTTAATAATAAAATATATTTAAAATGTTTTTAAATATATTTTTAGTTTAATTCATGATTTGATTGGATTTATTTGACATATATATACTCAAAATATACCTGGTTTATGTTTGGTATATTTTCGGTATATATATGGTTTATATTGCTATTTCATTTATATCCATGCATCATTTATTTTTGTGAATGAATGTTTTATTATTTATTACTGAAGGATATCAATAGAACGTGCTACCTAGTGGGCAGCACTAGGACCGAGTACGTACCGGTACGCCTATAGTATTTAGGCTTTATTACTGACTATTTGTGGATATCGATTTGATTATGATTATTGATATGTGTGAGATGTGGTTTGGGTGTGATTGCTGGAGCTCGGTTGACCAAGTGTCTTGGGGCCAATCACACTGGCAGTCAGACTGCTGGAGCTCGGTTGACTTAGTGTCTCGGGGCCAGTCTACTGTCCATATGGATTAAGTGGATATATTTGGAATCAGTGAGCCTGTATGGCTAGAGTGTTGTTTAACACTATTTTTCTGAAGTTGCGATATTCTAGGGTTCTATGTGATCCTTCATAAAAGTTGATTTTCAGACAAAATATATAAAATGATTTTTCTGCATCTGTATGAACTTGCCTGTATATATACATATTACTCATATACTGTTGACTGTTTGCATTATCACTTAGAGTGTATGTATATATACTATAGTAATTCACTCAGTGAGGTCTGACTCCCCTCCGTTGACTATTTTTCAGGAGAGTCAACTTCCTCAGACCTCAGTAGCAGGTCGATACGCCGGATTTCTTCCGCCCCGGCTTCTTTATGTAAATTGTATACTTGAGTCTTATTTATTTCATCTAGATACTGCAGTAGTTGTGATTTTCAGTAGTTGTATATTAAAGTATGTGTTTTAAAGAGATGTATTATAGTAAAACTGGATTTGTATAAAGATTATACATTTATGAGATTATATATGCGATGTGATGAGTTTTGAATTATATCCAGTTGTTATGGATGATATTGTAATATTTATGATTTTATTTTCCGCTGCATATTATATTTTTATGGTTATTATTGCATTTTTATTTTATTTTTTTTAGGCTTGCTACGGGTTCCGGATTCGAAAGAATTCCCGTTCCCTAGCGCCGGTCATGGCCCCTGTTTTGGGTCGTGACACTTGAGTCTCATTTTTATAATCTAGACATTGCAGTAGTTGTAAATTAAATTGTGGGATTTTATGTATTTTATTTATGTGATATAGTGTATTATATTTGAAACTGGATTTGTATTAAAAGATTTATATATATAAATTGAGATTTGATTTAAATCTAGTCGGTGAAATTGCTATTGTGATATTTATGATTTTTATTTCTGCTGCATTATATATTGTTTATACTATTGCATATTTATTTTATTTTATTTTATTTTTTTTAGGCTTGCTACGGGTTCCGGATTCGAAAGAATTCCCGTTCCCTAGCGCCGGTCATGGCCCCTGTTTTGGGTCGTGACAGTTTAGTACCCAAATACAAGTGCTAATCACCACTTAACACTTAATCTTTCTACCTTAACCATTATGAAAAATTATAAGGATAAGAACAAGGTTATTGTTGGTAATGGCAATGGCCTTTCTATTTCTTATATATGCAAGAGCATATTGCATACTCCTTAGACACACTTTCATCTCACTGATGTGTTGCATGTACCTAGAATTGAAAAATAATTGTCATCAATGCGAAAATTTTATATTGACAATGACTGTTTTTTTTAATTTCACCCTAATTATTGTTTTGTTAAGGATCGATAGACATGGAAACCATTGCTTTAGGGAGTGATAGATAGTGGCCTATACAAGATCCAAATGGCAAAGCCTAAGACTTCTCCATCATTAACAACTTTTTTAGCTTCTTTGGATACTTGGCATGCATGAATGGGACACCCTGTAACACCAATAGTCAAATAATTGATTACTTAATTTCAATTACCATGTTCACTCAAGTCTTCAAGTTGCCAAGTTTTTTCAGCTTGCTTTCAAGGAAAAATGCATCATCTCTCTCTTTCTTCTACTTATCATCGAAGTGCTAAGCCTTTAGAATTGATCCATTTAAATGTTTGGGGACCTATCCCACTCAGCTCCTTTACTGAACACAAATACTTTGTTATCTTCATTAATGACTTTTCAATGTTCACTTAGTTCTATCCTATTAATAATAAAAGTGAAGTGTCTTATATTTTTTTTACAATTTTAAAATTTTATTGAAAAATAATTTGCTTATACTATTAAATCTTTTAATTTGGATTGGGGAGGAAAGTATAGACCATTATACAAAAAATTTCAATAATCTAGAATTTTACATCACTTAGCATGTCCGCATACTTATGAACAAAATAGACATGCTGAAAGAAAAATCCAATATATAGTTGACGTTGGTCTTAGTTTACTAAGTTATAGAGGAATTCCTTTCAAGTATTGGTAATCTGCATTTGATATAGTAGTCTGTTTGATTAATCATATGCCTTCACAAGAACTCTCCAAAGCAATACCATTTCAACTCTTGTACAAGCAACCTCCTTATTACAAATTTTTAAGGGTTTTTGGATGTGCTATATACCCATTATTGCATCCATACAACAAATAGAAGTTCTCTTTTTACACTAAACAATGTATATTTCTTAGTTATTTTGTACATTACCTTGGCTATTATTATTGGCTCGTCATGTGCGTTTTAATGAATTTAATTTTCTTTTTCATACAGGTTCAGCTACAATTCTAGTGTCTCAGAATTCTACATCTCCTATAATGCCTTGGTTATAACTAATTCTGCCCACTTCATAATTTCACTCCAACACCACCACATCTTCAAATACATCTTCCTCTCTACACAACTCTTTTCCATCCTTATCTACATCTCACACTTTAATAATATCATATAAATCTTCCTCAATGAAACAAACACATCTTCCATTTCTAAAACACCCCTATCCACTGTTCCCTTTGTAACATCTTCACTAACTACAATCTCTAAACATGCCTTACCCTTAATTACTTCTATCCAAAACCAACATACTCTTCCAGATGGACTATAACTTTTTATTGAGTTACCATCTGACCCATCACCTCTCACAAATCCTCAACGTTAACATCCCATAAAGCTTTAGGACTCTACCTTACATAGCACCCAAAAATATGCCCATTTAGCTCAATATGATTCCTTTATTGAACCCACATCCTATACTAAGGCCTTAAAATAAAAAAGAATGGCAATCTACTATGCATGATGAAATCTAAGCCTTGTACCACACAAACATATGGACATTAGTGCCCCCACCACTAATTATCAACCTAGTTAGCAATTGTTGGGTATATCGCATCAAGAGAAAAGTAGATGGCAATTTAAATAATTTCAAATCCAGGCTTATTGCCAAAGGCTACACATAAGAGCATGGCATTGACTATGCTAAGACATTCAATCCAATAATCAAACCAATTACTATCCAAATAATTCTATTAATGACAGTCTCTTATGGTTGGAACATAAATCAACTAGATATTAGTAATGCATTCCTGCATGGTGAATTGATTGAGATGGTATACATGTTATTGCCTCAAGGTTTTGTTGACAAGAACTTTCCTCACTATGTTTGCAAGCTAAACAAATCGTTGTATGGGTTAAAGTAGGTACCAAGGGCCTAGTTTCATAAACTAAGCAGCTTTCTTATTTTGATCAGTTTCAAGGGCTCTTATATTGAATCTTCTCTCTTTATCTATGATCATGACAATATTTTATGCTTCTTGCTCATCTATGTTAATGACATAGTCTTTACCTCAAATCAATCAAGCTTTATGCAAGATGTTACTACCAAACTCTCTTCAACTTTTAAGCTATATGATATTAGGGCATTGCTTTTTTTTGGGTGTTGAAGTTATTCCTCATTGCAAGGGAATCTTGTTAAGTTAATAGAGCTACATTTTTAAGTTGTTGCATACCATAGGTATGGATAGTTGTAACCACTCTCAACTCTAATGGTAGTCACCCCTCCTCTTCACAAAAATACATGAACTCCACTCTCCTTTAATCAAGTCACCAATGTTGTGGCTCTCTTTAATATATCACTTTCACAAGACCAGACTTATCCTTCATTGTTAGCAAATTGACCCAATTTATGCATTATTCAACTGCATTATACCTTCAAGCATTAAAATGTTTACTGCATTATCTCAAAGGGACTACCACATCTAGCCTATTAATCTAAAAAACCAATATTTTTAACTTGAAGGCATATGTTGATGCCGATTGGGCAGGGTCACTCGATGACAAAAAATCAACTAGTGGTTACTTAAGTTATATGGGATGTAATCTTATTGGATAGAGCTCTAATAAATAGTCCATAGTGGCCAATTCTTCCACCAAATTCGAGTTTAAAGTTGTTGCAAACACCTCTGTTGAACTTCAATGGCTCAACAAGTTGCTTTAAGAACTTTGTCTACTAGTCACTCACCCTCTAAATATTTGGTGTGATAATCTTGGTGCCATCTTTATTTCTTCAAATACAACATTTTGAGCAAGAATATATAATGTTGAAGTGGACTTTCATTTTGTCTGTGAATAAGTCTCTAATCATTGACTTAAGGTCTACTCTATTTCTTCTAAAGATCAATTGGCAGACATTCTAACGAAGTCACTATCAACACCATTTTTTAACTAATTTGGTCCAAGCTTCGTTTATTGCATCGCCCATCAGCTTGAGGGGAGGTATTAGATATAGATTGTTGTAACATATATGAAACTACTTTTATCATTTGATATTCTATTGTATATTGTTCTTATCTCTTCTTGAGAATAAATTACTCTCATTGCAATACAAGAACATAATAGTTCATCTCAAGTTCAACTTTAAATGGGAAAAAGTCTATAAATTACTATTTTATTGTTCCTTTTTTTATTAATATTGGACTTAGTTATTTATTACTTGGACGATCCTAAGGCAAATATTTCACATCGGCTTAGTGTATTGAGATTTTTTTTAATGTTGGTTTCAATAATTGAATTTAGATAATTGAGAAGAGGAATAAATAATTCTTTTGATTTTTTTAGTAAAAAGATGAATCATTGATTTATTAAAATTTAAAATACATATTGATAAATATATAATATAAATATAAGTACAAGAGGTATCAAAATAAACAATTATTTAAATTATGAAATTAAATGTAACAATTATCTAATCTTATTAACAGAGCTCTTTTAATTTAATCCTTTTAATGTTTTAATTATAAGAAAAGTCATAAAATTTTGAATCAATTTTCTGCAATATATGGCAGGCACTGGTATATAAATAGTCGGCTACTAGCCAACCGTAGATTGTTGGATTTTTTTTTGGTTTCTTCCCAATGTTAATAACCTTCTCAATTTTTTGATATGATAGTATGGTTTCAGAAGGCCAATGTCACGACCCAAATCGGGGAGTCATCATCGACGCTAGGAAACGAGAATTCTCATGAATTCAGAACCCGTCGTAAGCCTTAAAATAAAAACACATGCAAACATATCACAAAAATACATCATAATTAAAACTTTAAATAATATAAAAGAAATCCTCATATCATAGCCTAATAAAATATATTCATATAATTCTTCAAATACATAATTATTGTCTAACACAATAATAGGTACTATAATAAGAAGTACTACTACTGCAGCGATTACTAAAATATAAAAGAAAAGAAGATTCAATATTTACATACATCGGTCAGGGAGGAAAGAGTCTGACAAATAGGTCTAATAGGGAGGTTTGAAGTAGAAGATCTTGAAAAAATATTGAGGGGGGTCAGACCTCACTAAGTGAATTATTATTATATATATACGAACAACCTAAATACATAGATACTCAAGCATCAATATAATAATATATATATATATTTAATATATACATGCATTTTATACAGATGCTAAAAATCCACTTTTATTATAATAATAATAAATGCAAAATAATTTTAGGTGGAGGATCGGAGCAGAATCCCTAAATTTTTACAACCTCAATCACTGTATTTCCTTAGCTAACAAGCTTTCCATAACTATAAAATATTTTCTTTATCCAACTTTTGGTAGTGAATTGTCCCTGAGTACACAAAGAGTTAACTAAAAATTTGTAGTTTCATTGTCGGTGCTAACTAGCCCCGAGTACTCTACATGTCAACCGAGAATTTGTAGTTACACCCCTTATCCATAATTCACAACAATCATAATTTCCATATCCGGAATCAATCAAAGTTCAAAACCTAATTCTAGTGAACTGTCACGCAATAACCCTAGCGTGACCCGCTAGGTTACACGTTCTACAACTATTCTCCAAAAATGTTGTTTCATGATAATAATGAAAATCACAATAAACATGAATAACATTCATTTTCAAAAATTAAATAATCACTTGTAAATATATATGAAAAAAATATATTCGAAATAATGAAAATGATAACAATTAATGAATTAAAGCATAATGAAATTTATATTTATTCAAAATATGGATGCTCATAATGTATTACCTATAGACAATGTATGCATATAATAATAACTCACAATTTAAGTGTGCTCTTCAACCCTGGCTCGGCTGGCCCGGTCTGATAGACTTAAAACGCAGAAGGAAAATAATAACAATAATAATATATTAGAATCGAAATCATAATTTATACTTCTAAAATCTCTAGAGAATGACTCAATCTAGGATATGACTCGACAAAAATTCAAAACTAAGGACTGACTTGATGTCATGTTTTACGACAATTCTACTGAAAATTCAGCAGAGTCTCCTTTGTAAAACAGACGTCTGTCTACTAAAAGTATAGCTGATCCTACAAGCAAACACACTTCAAATACTAAAAAATCTCAACTTCTCGAGTTGGGCCCCTAAACTACATTAATTGCCCAACCAAGAACCAATATACTCAAAATCAATAATATAATAACAACTACCAATACTTCATCAAAACTCATAAAAATCATAAAATACCACAATTCAATTTATTTAAATAATAAAAGCGTCAAAAATATTTATTTTCAAAATAAATAATAAAATCCAAAATATAATTAAATAATATTAACAAAAAATCCATTTTTCAAATATTCAAAATCAAATAGCATAATTTTCAAATAATTATTTAAATATAATAAAAATAGCTAAAAATTCATTTAATCATAAAAGTAATAGATAAAACTATTATTTGAATATATTTCTAGAAATTATTATTAATTAGCTAAAAATAGTAAATAATTCATAAAAATTATTTTAATACTATTTATTACTCAAAAATTATCCAAAACATAATAATTAACAATAATTTCAATTAAAATACAAAATTTACTAATTTATTCTACTTTTTCCAAAAATCTAATTTTTACTTAAACATTTGAAAATTCATAATAAATATTCAGAACATAATTTCAATAAAATTTCTTAACAAAACATGCCTAAAATAACTAGTAAAATTTATTAAAAATAAAACACATTTCCGAGCTAGGATAGCCCCAATGAACAATAACCAAGCTTGGAATAGTGCTAAAAATCTCAACTATCACCAAAATTGAATTTAAATACATTTTTGGAAAACTTACAACTTCAATTTAACTAATTTAAAGTCAATTTAACAAGAATCAAACCAATTGAACACAAAATTAACAACTGAAACTAAGAACCCTAGAATGAATTATCTAAAATTAAAGTTGAATTCGAGTTTAATCAAATGAATTACCTTGGGATTATTGAAGCCCATGCTGAGAGCTTTCAAATAAGACTAGTGTGAGCTCCAACTACTGGCGACCTTTGGAAGCTCACGGCACTGAGAAGAAATGAGGAGGAGGAGGAAAAGAGCTCGTCGGATCTGGGGCAAAGAGGAGTCGACGTCATTCCTATTGTTGGTGGTGGGCACGCATGGTGCGTAGGCGGTGGCATGGGGAGTTAGTTCGTGTTTTGCATTATGCAGAGAAGAGGAAGAAGAAGGGAAAGGGAGGGAAAGAGGAGGAAGGAAAGAGAAAAGAGGGGGGAAAGGGAAATTTTGTGTATGTGTGTGTGTATATATATATATATGTTTTATCAAAAAGTTGAAAAGGACAAAATAAAATAAAATAATGTCTTTAATTTAAATGTTCTCAATTATATTCACCATATAATATTTAAATATATTAAAATACACTACATTAACATAATTCACAAGTAACAATAATATTAAATAATATATAACAATAAATTTAAGTTTTAAATTTTAATTTAATATTAATACCATAATATAATAAAATAACTAATAACATTTGAATTCAATTTAATTTCGCAAAATAACCATAATATAACAATTTAATAAAATATTTATTAACACTATAAATCCCAAAAATTAATTTATTAATTTATAAAAATTCAGATTATAACAACCAATTGGCCAATGACGCAAATTTCATATGATTTTTTAAAATAATAAGGAAGTTATATAGTTTAAATATTGATGAACTGTACAATAAATAATAATTTTTTTCTTTAAATTGATGATGGTAGAATTCAAACTTTATATCTCAAAATGATTTTAAAAATGAATTACTACTTGATTATCTCCTGACTAATAATTTTGTATGATTTTAATACTATAGTTGTATTAGAAATCATTTCATTAAGTTGGATTGAATTTTCCAAATAATATGTATCATATATGATCATATGATTTTAGATGTCCATCTAGTCTTCTTTCCTTTTTTAGTTATTTATTTATTAATAATTCAATATACTAAATCAAAATAGTATTCAAATAATTTTTTTATTAATTGAGATGTTATACGACTTAAATATTGGAAAATTTTATAATAGAGGATAATCCTTCGCTTTAAATTAAGTGAAAATTAATTTCATAAATCATTGATGGTATGATTCAAATCTTACACCTTACAGAGAGGTGGCCACTAAACCTCTATTTCACTACAAATAAATTTTACATGTACAATAATTAAAATTTGATTAATAAATTGTAAAAAAAATTACCACTTATTTGATTTTTACTTGAAACAATACTAATCATAATCCATTTTACATCAAATTTTAACCAATATCAAATGATCTAAATATTAATTGAATATACAGCAACAATAATTCTCACTTCTTCAATCCTACATCTTAATTTGTAGTTAGAGAAAAGTAGCTACATGATGGATCCTCATTGCCAATTTTCAACAAAAGATTTTCTTACTGTATTTTGAGGCCTAAGGCCATCTCCAATGGTAGCAACAAATTGTTGTTTTGCAACAAATTTGTTGTCCAATGGTTACAACAGATTGTTGATCTATTTTGCTGTTTTGAACTACTGCACACTGTTCATCACAACAGATACTATTTATCTTTTTTTTTTACATAACAGTCATATACTTTCACATGTCTAATATTTTAGGCCAATTTCATCCTAATTATTTTATTTCCTTTTACATGATATTTATTTTGTTAACTTTTTAATTAACAAAATATAAATTAGTTTAATGTCTTATTATTTATATTTTTGTTATTTACATAATTATTTATATTAATTACATATATTATTAAGTATATTCACATGAATATATAATAACATTGAACAAATTTTATTAACATTACCTAACATTAACATTATAAATAATCTATAATAAATAATTGTAGATTACTTATAAATAATTATTAAAAACATTTCATTTGGATGAATATGTGAAAAGATAAAAAAAATATGGGTGCAATTTGTAAAGATAATAAAATGTAAGAAAGTAATAAATAATAAGAGATATAAAATAATATTCAAATGGTGTGAAAATTGATGTTAGAGATAAAATACTATAGATACAACAATTTGCTGCAAAAATTGTAGCAAATTGTTGTTTTGGGTTGGAAATGACCTAAAGATAGCAATTCTTTTTGGCGGAATATACAATTTCACTTATAAACTTTACTCAATTATTTTATGTCACCTATCGACTTTCATTTTGTTCAAATTTACATCTTAACTTCTATATTTCTATTTAGACAATATAACTTCTATTTTTCATCAATTTTACCTCTTAACTTTTATTTTTCACCTATTCAAGCTCAGTGTAAGTTAAATACACGTGTTTGCCTTGTATGTAAAAAGATTAAATAGGTGAAAAATAAAAGTTAAGAGGTGAAATTGAACAGAATGAAAGTCGAGAGGTGACATAGAATAATTGAGTAAAGTTCATAGGTGATATTATATATTTGGCCTTTTTTTCTCTCAATAGAAAATCCCCTTTTCCATTCAGGGGGTATTTGTTTGTTTGGTAAAAAATAAGGGTGAAAATTGGAATTGGAGAGTGGGAATGAAACATTCCAATTCCTAGTGTTTGGTTGACTAAAATTAATGTGGGAATGAGAATGTGATTTCCCCATTAATGGGAATCACCATTCCCCTCTTGTTCTTAGATAATGACTTTTGATTTTTATGGGAATCAAGTTAAATTAATTATAAATTGGTCAAATATTTAAATATTAACATTTATTTTTAAAATGTATAAATGAAACATATAAATTAATGAAAATATGCATTAAATGTTTGAATAAAAAATATTTATCAAAAGTAAATAATTTTTGATATTTTTAAAAAAAATATAATAATATTTTATAAATAAATATTTTATAATACATAATTATAATATAAATTTTTAATATATAAAAATAATTATAATGTTACTTTATATATATATATAAAATAATTGCAAAAATATTTTTTCATAAAAGAAATTTTAGTTGTTAAATGATATTTAATTCTCATTTCCATTACCATTGCCTATTGAAACCAAATACCTTTTTCAAATTTTCATTCTCTTTCCCATTTCTATTTTCATTCTAATTCCGATTTCGGAATACAAACCAAACGCACCCTTCGTATTTAAACACACAACCTTTAAGAAAGTATATAATCTCCAAACTAGATTCATGTTTATCTTTATTGTCATCAAACTTGTATATCAATCAATTTGTTTTCGAAGTGTTTTAAGCATTTTGGATAGAAAGATTTATAATTATAATACATATTTATATTATGTGTAGTTTATAAATGGTATTTTAATTTATTAGAGATAAATAATATCTAAGCTAACTATCTAATTAATAAATATTTATCTTCACTTTATTCTTATAACTAGCTAGCATAAATACATGTGCCATTCTAGTCCTCAGAACTTTTGCTACATCAAAATTTATCTACAACTTTAGAGGTAAATCTCTTAAAAGAAAAACTATAGGGAAAAAAATAATAATGATATCCCATATGACTACAATGTATAACCAAACTAGTACTTGACACCTTTCAACTTGAAAGTTCCAAATTCTACCAATTTTTAAAGGTAATGTGTAGCAAATACGTGATAGGTGGGTCCCGCTTATAAGTGGGGACCTATAAGATTTGAAGTTAGGAGTAGTAGTTTGAAAAAAAGGGTAAAACTTTACTGCTTGGTGTAGTAAAGAATGAAAAATTTTGGTTGACAATTGCCAACTTTGCATGGTTATATATATGGCCATTCATTTGCAAGAAAAAAAGGGTGCTATACATGCCTTTATGAGAGCAGTGTGTGCAAGAGTGGGTGAAAGCAAAAATTTGGAGCCTCCTAATACTGCTCGGGGAGAGAAAATTGTGAGTGTTTTTGCATGAGAGTAATTTTTGGATGAACACAAAATTATGTGAGCCTTTCTATTATGTGTAAAAGAGAGAAGAGAAAAATAAATATTATTTTGAGAGCCAATTTGTGAGGGTTTAAGCCATAAATTAAGGGTTGAATTTTTTGTAATCCCATTATTTTTATAGTGGAAGATTTAACTGGACTAGATCCCGCAGTTTTTCCTTTTATAAGGTTTTCACGTAAAAAAAATTATCAGTGTCATATTTATTTTTCTCTATTTATTTGGAAAATTTTTTACCCCCTATTTTATTCACCCATTGATTGGTTTGACTGCCTTATTAATTTTTATTATTTTAATTTGACAAGCTAAGCCGCCTTTGTATTATTGTGCACGCTTGACCACTTTTATTTATTTTTAAATCCCATTTATTATCTAGTAAAAAAATCTAATTAACCGCAATAAAGTGGTATAAGAGCTTGGGTGGTTTAATTTTTTTTCTGTCTAGATAAAAATTGAGTACACATTCAGCATGTTCAAATTGACTCCAACAAATTACTCAGTTTGGAAGTCAATGATGGAGGATCTTTTATACATGAAAAATCTGTGATAGACAATCAAAACTATCAATGGCGTAATTATTGGTAAGCCAGTAGAAATGAAAGATGTAGATTGGGAAGTGCTCAACAGAAAGTGTGCAACTCAAATCAGACAGTGGATTGATAGGAGCATTATGCAGAGCGTTGCTAAAGAAACTGATGCCTACAAGTTGTGGGAAAAATTGGAGAAGACGTACACGCAACTAAGTGCACGAAATGTAGCCAATTTGATATGTCGTCTTATTACTTTGAAATACAAAAATGGCAATCGCATGTCAGAACATATAAATGAATTTAAAGGTATTGCAGATTAGCTTTCAACAATGAACTACAAATTTGATGACAATCAATTGGCATCATTTTTACTGATCTCTTTGCCAAAAAGTTAGGATACACTTTTTGTATCTATCATAAATTTAGCTCTTATTGGAAAGGTAACTTTGGAGATAGTGAAGGAAAGATTGTTCAATGAAGAATCCAGCCGAAAGGAAAATGGTAAAACATCTAAAGCTCTTATATCAGAAAAATAAGAATGGCATGGAAGAAGCAAAAGTAAATTTCATCAGAAATAATAAAGGGCCGATCAAAATCTCAGTCAAAGAAAGACATCACTTGCCATCACTATGGCAAGTTTAGACATTTTAAAAGGGAGTGTAGAATATGGAAAGTTGAGCAATCAACGAATCAACCAATAAAAGCTCCATAAATAAATCCTACAATAGTCGGAAATGAAGTTGTCCTGGATGATAAAATCATTAATCTCATATATCAATATCAAACTTGGGTGGTTGACTTAGGTGCCTCTTTCTATGTCACTTCAAGGAAGGATATCTTCTCATCCTCTATTGTTGGAGACTTTAGCGTGGTACAGATGGGAAATAATGGAGAATCTAAAATTATTGGCATAGGAGATATTTATTTAGAAACCAACACTGGATGCAAATTGCTCCTGAAAGATGTGAGGCATGTTTTGGACATCAGGCTAAATTTAATCTCCATCAGAAAGTTTGATGATGAAGGCTATAAAAGCTACTTTGGCAGACAAAAGTGGAAGCTCGTTAAAGGCTCTTTAGTGATGGTTAGATGGAAGAAAATTAACTCCCTCTACACAACATAAATAAAGCTACAAAAAAGCTGGAAGAATATAGTAGAGAAAGAAGCTCTAATCAAGTTGTGGCATAAACAACTTGGTCATATAAGTGAGAAAAGACTCCAGAGGCTAGCAAAGAAAGATCTTTTACCTAGTATTAAAGGTGTACATTTGCATAACTGTGTTGATTGTATTCACAGAAAATAACACAGAGTTGCATTTCAGAGTTCCATACCATAAAAAAACTAAATATTCTTGATTTGGTACATACTGATGTATGCATAATGCAAACCAAAAGTCTTGGCGATGCCTTGTACTTTGTAACCTTCATTAATGATTTCTTTAAAAACTTATGGGCATTTAGCCTAAAATCGAAAGACCAAGTGCTAGAAATTTTCAAGGTACTTCACACAAAGGTGGAAAGAGAAATTGAAAGATGGTTAAAGTGTGTTCGTGCAGACAATGGTGGTGAATATAGAGGTCCATTTAAAGAATACTGTAGAAAATTCAGCATCAGGCTTAAAAAGTCAATACCAAAAACACCTTAGCATAATAATGTTATGGAAAGGATGAACAGAACAATTTGTGAAATAATCATATGTATGCTTTCAAATGCAAAATTGCCAAACTCTTTTTAGAGGGAGGCAATGAGAACTACAGTTGATCTAATCAACCTATCACCTTCAATTCCACTTAGTGGCGACATACCACAAAGAGTATGGACTGGAAAGGATATTTCTTATGAGCATTTAAAAGTGTTTAGTTATAAAGCCTTTATTCACATTCCACGAGATAAAAGAACCAAGCTTGATGGAAAATCTAAGGATTGTATATTCTTGGGTTATGCTCATAAAGAATTTGGCTATAAACTCTAGGATCTTGTTGATAAGAAAATTATTAGAAGCAGAGATGTTATCTTCTTTGAAGATCAAATAATTGAAGATATTAAAAAAGAGATAAAGACCAAACAACCATAAGAGTATCTAGTAAATTTGCAGCCGGTTCCTTTACCGACTAGTCAAAATGAAGGGAGAGCTAGTGAGGATGATGCTAATGAACCTCCTATTCTACAGCCTAATTTGAGAAGATCAACTAGAGATTGAATTGAAGGATATAAATACCCTTCAAATGAGTATGTGACACTAACTGAAGGAGGAGAACCAAAATGCTATGAAAAAGCCATTTCAAGAGAATATAGAGAAAAGTGGGTAGAAGCTATGCAAGAGGAGATAAAATCCTTGTAAGGCAACAATACTTTTAAACTGGTGCAACTTCTTAAAGGAAAAAGATCACTCAAGAATAAATGAGTGTTCAAATTGAAGCATGAAGAAAGTAACTCGTAGCCAAGGTATAAGGCAAGACTGGTTGTGAAAGGCTTTAAGCAGAAAAAGGGCATTGACTTTTAAAGAAATATTTTCACCAGTTGTGAAAATGTCTTCAATCAGAGTAGTACTTGAGTTAGTAGCTAGCATAAACCTGGAGATTGAGCAACTTTATATGAATATGACATTCCTTCATGGAGATTTGGAGGAGGAAATTTACATAGAATAGCTAGAGTGATTTAAAGTCAAAGGCAAGGAGAATCTTGTATGTAGATTTTAAAAGAGCTTTTATGGATTAAATAAGCTCCAAGACAGTGGTACACAAAGTTCGAGTCATTTATGGTGAATCATGGCTATATGAAGACGAACTCTGATCATTGTGTCTTTATGTAGAAATTCTTTAACGATAATTTTATCATTCTCTTATTATATGTGGATGATATGTTAATTATCGGTGGAGATATTACAAAGATAAAAGATTTTAAAAGGGAGATGAGTAAAACCTTTGCCATGAAAGATTTGGGAGTAGCAAGACAAATTCTTGGCATAAGAATCCTTCATGACAGAAAGAATAAGAAGTTGTGGTTGTCTTAGGAAAAGTACATAGAAAAGGTGTTGGAGAGATTTAACATAGGTAATTCAAAACCGGTCAACACTCCACTTACAAGACATTTCAAGTTAAGTTCTAAGCAATGTCCAACAAGTGAGAAAGATAAAGAAGAAGTGAAGAAAGTGCCTTATACAGCAGCTGTTGGTAGCTTAATGTACACTATGGTATGCATAAGGCTAAATATTGCTCATACAATTGGAGTAGTTAGTAGATTTCTCTCTAATCCTGGCAAGGAGCATTGGCATGCAATTAAATGGATTCTCAGATATCTCAGAGGTACTTCTAAAATTTGTTTACGCTTTGGTGATGATAAACCTATATTGTGTGGATATCCAGATGCAAAAATGATTGGTGATGTTGACATTAGAAAGTCAACCTCTAGGTATATAATGACATTTGTAGAGGGAGCAGTGTCCTGACAATCAAAATTGTAAAAATCTGTTACTTTATCTTCCACTGAAGCTAATTACATTGCTGCTATAAAAGCTGTAAAAGAACTTTTGTGGATGAAGAAATTCCTACAAGAGTTGGGGCTCAATCAAGAAAAATTCATTATATATTATGACAGTCAAAGTGCAATCCATCTCAGTAAAATTCAGCATTCCATTCAAGGTTAAAGCATATTGACATTCGGTACCACTGGATTGAAGATGTTTTCAATGGAGAAAATCTAAATTGATGACAATGGGTCAGATATGATGACTAAAGCTTTGACTTCAGAAAAACTAATGTTCTGCTTGGAGAAAGCAGGTTTATTTCCATACTCCACTTGAGGCTTGAGGGGGAGATTTGATAGGTGGGTCTAGCTTGCAAGTGGGGACCCACATAATTTGAACTTAGGAGTAGTAGTTTGAAAAAAAAAGGGTAAAACTTTACTGCTCGACGCAGTAAAGATTGAAAAATTTTGGTTGACAATTGCCAACTTTGCATGGCTATATATATGGCCCTTCATTTGCAAGAAAAAAAGAGGTGTTGTACATGCCTTTGTGAAAGTAATGTGTGCAAGAGTGGGTGAGAGCAAAAATCTGGAGCCTCCTAGTGCTGTTGGAGGACTGAAAATTGTGAGTGTTTTTACATGAGAGTAATTTTTGGATGAACAAAAATTATGTGAGCCTCTCTATTTTGTGTAGAAGAGAGAAAAGAAAAATAAATATTATTTTGAGAGTCAATTTGTGATGGTGTGAACCACAAATTGAGGGTTGAATTTTTTGTAATCCCATTATTTTTATAATGGAAGATTTAACTGGTCTAGGTCCCATGATTTTTGTTTTTATAAAGTTTTCACGCAAAAAAAAAAAAAAATATTGGTGTCACTTATTTTTCTCTATTTATTTGGTATGTTTTTTTATCGTCTATTTTATTCACTCATTAGCTGATTTGACCACCTTATTAATTTTTATTATTTTAATTTAACAAGCTAAGCTATCTATATATTATTGGGTAGATTTGATCAGTCTTATTTATTTTTAAATTTCATTTATTATCTAGTAGAAAAATCTAATTGCCCCAACAATAAGAATATTGATTATTAAAATTAAAGAACATCATTAAAGTAATAACTCTTTTTTTTAAATAAATATTTATTCCTTTGCATTGTATGTATAATAAATTAAAAGTTTAACTTCTTAAAATTTAAAATATATAAAAAAATAGAGAAAAATAAAGTCCCATCAAATTGTGGATTATAATATGTTTTAGATTTTACATGTTAGTGATATATAAATTAAGCATAGTATATCAGCAGTCCAATGAGCTTGTTTGTTTTTTAATTAATTACAAAGTGATCGCTTTTTTAATAGAAAATTTTTATTACTGCAAATCCAGATACATCAAATTCTAAATAAAAGAAGGAACATATTCCTCCCAACACTTGAGATCAGACTTAGAATCGATAGCCCTTGCCAAATAATGGGCAACCGGATTCACAAACCTCCTAAGAAAGACGACCTTCATATTATATAACCCCAACAATAGGCTCTTCCAGTCTTTTACTACTAAACAAAAAGTAAGATAAGTTATTAGCCACATCTAAACTTAAATTTAATATACATTTTTCTTTCATTTCATTCACCTGATATTTAGTATCTCATAGAATCCGATTATTCCGAATTCGACATAGGTAGAATCTTGAAGGTCTACAAAGGTCTCTCCATGAGTATTGAACGAATCTAAAATAAATTTAAATTGTATCAGATTCCAATCATTTGACTCATCGCTCATGAATAAATTTAATATTTAAATGATCACTTAAATAATTTAATATTTAAATGATCACTTAAATATTTCAATTTATTTAACATAAAACTTATCGACATTTTAAGTTCTAATACTATATGAGATCTCGGAATGATATTTTTATAAATTAAAACAAAATTATTTAAACACCTAAACTTATTTAAATGTATTTATAAGTCATATTTTTAATCAACTGATACATTATAATAGTTAATTTATAATAATTTAAAAAAAACTGATGAAATATGTCAAATTTAAAAACCAACAAAGTATTAAACCAAAAGATTAAAGATGAATGAATGAGCAAGGAAATGGCTAATTTTATTGATTGGAGTGTTCTCCATATAAATATAAAATTTGATTGGAATGAATGAAAATTATTGTAGTTAGGACAACAATTAAACCCGGCCCATGTTATTGCCTACAGTGTTTTATGTTGTGTTTTCAGCTTAATCTTTTGCTTTGGCCCATGTTATAAATATAAAACATTTTGCATTTGCAGAGGAAAAAAAAAAAAAAAAAAATATATATATATATATATATATAGCGCCAAGGCTTGCCGCTAAATTTTTTTTGAAAGAATTGAGAGAACTGATGGGAAACACATCTGATTCCGAAGTAAGTATTTGATAATTTCTGTGATTCCAAGAAAACCCATTTAACTTTGTGTTTGTTTCCTAAGAAAATTACGTTCTATCAGCTTCTGACCATTTTTTAATTTCATATTTAGATGCCCGATTCGCCTTACTCGCTTTCGATTCCGTCTGGTGAGCATTATTTAGCGTCCGTTTAGTTGAGATTTTAGGATTGCTGAAATGGGTATGCTAGAATTTTATCAAAGAATGTAGCTTTTTTTTTTCTCATAATATTTTTTGTTGTTGTTGCAGAACCTCCTTATATAAGAAGGTTTCCCAGTTACAAGTATGAATCTTTTGTGTTGGATACCTATGATGATGCTTTTGGAGCTCGTACTCTTAAAACAACTAATTGTGAGAAAAATGATGGATTTGCTGTTGTTGCTGAAGATAGGAGTAGAGAAAAAGAAGGAAATTTTGGTGAATCTGGAGGAAATTGTGGAAGTGATGATAGGAAAGAAGATCAGTCGCTAAGTAAGGTACTTGTCTTTTGGTTTCAATGTTGAAAAATTAGCCTGAAGGTAGTCCTTGTCATAATAGCTCAATATAGCAGCCTTTTTGCAGTACTTATTTTTATTAATTGAACTTGGAACATAAGCCTTGTCCCAGAGACGACTAAAAAATCATCAAGGCAAAGCTTTTACGAATTGTCTTCATGGATAGTGAAGACATTGAATTTGAATCATTTTTTTTTGCCAAGTAATGATAAATAAAATGCTAAAAGTTTCTGGTTCATATTTTGTACATACTATTTATTTATTTATTTTTTCTGTAGATGCCAGCTTCTCCAAATTGTCTGTCACCCCTTTCTGGTAAGTACCAATTCTTTGAAATTTTAGTATATTTGTGTGATGTTGTTATAATCTAAAGACTGTGTCAAAGTTTTGTAGTTTACAGGTTTGTCTTGCCATTACTTTAGCAATCAAAGAAAGGGGTGAATGTTTATGAATGTTGTTTTATTTCTTCTGTCAGAGCCTCCGCATGTCAGAAACTGGTTTTCTAGCTATGTGTATGAATCTCCTGTGCTGGATACACTTGATGGTTTTAAAGAATCAGTTGCCAATGAAAGTGACTGTGAGAATAAAGGATTTGCTTCTGAAAAAAGCAAAGGTGGAAGGGAAGACAATCTTCATGAATCTAGGAATTCACAAGACAGCAGTGAAGTAGATGCGCATGGGGAGAAGAATGGCCTTGTTAATTGTGTAGTTTCCATTGAAGACACGTCTGTGAACAAGCCTTCAAGTGAGGTGCTTTTGCCTGATCCGTCCATCTGTAACTAATGTAGAGATTTTTAATAGATCATCATACCACTGAGTTATTTCATCTATTCCATAATTCTCATCCCTTGAAGAGTTTACAGTTGATGATTTCTTGTCTTTAACGCAGTTCTTATATTGCAGATTTCTGATTCTTCACATTCATCTTCAATTCTTTCTGGTTAGTCGCACTTATCAAAATACTTCTAATTTTACAAAATCAGTAGTCTTTCAGCTTAGGAAATCTTTGAAATTTAGGCTATTTTCTCTTTTATTTTTCACCATAATTTTTGTTATTTTTGTTGTATCAGAGCCACCACATATTAGAAACTGGTTTTTTAGCTATGTGTACCAGTCTCCAGAAACCAATGAATTTGTTGATAAAGAAACTGAATGTGAGGAAGATGGTTTTGCTAATCGACAAGACAAGACAGCTAAAGAAAGGAATTTCTTATCTGAACAAACCAGAATTACCGATGAAGTAGAGATCGATGAGAAACAAAGGTTGAACGGACTTTTGAATTTTGAAAGATCACTAGGGGATGAGCAGGAAAACCAATCTCTAGATGAGGTATGTTCTCATTGTCTTGATTTTACATGAAGATTATAATTTCAGCTTGACTTTCAGATGTTTCAAGGACAGTGTTTTTATCTTTAAGTCAACTTCTCATTCTTAACTTTGCAAATGACAGGGCAATAAGGCTTCTAGTAGTAAGAGCTCATCTGATCAACAAAGCTTGTGCTCTGGAAGGGGACAGAACCTGGAAAATGAAACATTTACTGACCATCATATCAGTTCAACTAAAAATCCTGAGAAAGCAACCTTGAATGATCAAGGTCCTTCATGTGAACAGCAGCAGAAGCAAAATTTCAGAGAAACTGTTTTTATTTTATGCAAGAGCACTGTGAATACAAGCAATAACAATATGATATCTCAAACAGGAGGTCTTTCATCACCTGTTGCTGGAAATTTGATGAGAAAATCAACTTGTGGAAGCAGGGGCAAGGAAAATGAAGGAAAAGAAGATCTGGGAAATGGTTTTGTGACAACAAAGAAGAACCGAATGAGATCAAATGATGAGAATTCATTGCAAAAGCCACAAAAGATTTTATCGGAATGTTCAAGAAATAAATCAGATGGAAACGATGTCATGAAACGAAAGGTTTTGTCAGAAAGAACCAATTTGGAATCAGATCACTTTGATGCCATTGGGTTAACTGGAAAATGGAGGTGCCCTCGGAAGAGTAAACCACATGCTGGACCTCCTCTGAAGCAGCTTCGACTGGAACGATGGGTACATAGGCTGTAAAAGCTTCCATGTAGTTGTAGATGAGTCTTACCTAAAAGTTCTAATCATTAAATCATTATCCTCTCAATAAGCCAATGGCTTAGAGTTTTTGCAGGCTATCTTCATCAGGTATTGCAGTTAGGTGCATCATTTCTGTAGAAATAATTTATGCTCAACTAAGAATTTCTACATATGTTTGTAGTATTAATTGCTTCAATTTGGACCTAAAACATTTTCTGCAACTTTGCAATTTAACAATTGGCATATAAAAACGGCTCTGCTTACATGAATAAATGACTAATTGGTCTTTACTTTTTTTCTAATCTCTACTATGATTTATGAAGTAATCAGATTAAGATAGAGAATATTTGTCCAATAATTTAGCTATTGTTTTTAGATTTTTCCCTTTTGTTCAACTATTAGTGGATTAAAAACCCTAGCTTCCTATTGACTTTTTCTATACTGACATAGCATAAAACATGGTATATCACATGCTGTGTCTCATCAAAAGTTTCAATTTTGGACTTTAAGCATATGGCACGTGATTCCACACCCTCTTTCACTACATTTTCTACAAATACCAACTTTCTATTTCCATATGTCTTTGTATTTACTTTTCTTGTATATCTTGATTTAATTTCTTCTTATTTTGTTGATTTAAGTTCTTGTTCTGTAATCCCGAAGTTAATGGGATTATTCCATGTAATTTCCCTTATAGTCAAGGACTGTTGTATTATATAAACCAAATTTGGTTGACTAATGAAATATATTGATTGATAACTCTGAATTGATATTTTTACTTGTGGAACTTGCATCGACGAGGAGAATGGGTAAAGGGGCGGGGTTTCCCCTATAAACACTTCAAAACTTAAGTCAGTAACGGTATGAAGAAAAATATAATAAAGTAAATAGATATAATAGAGTAGAAAATAAAGAATAAAAGAACAAAGGATGATTGCTTGTGATGATGAGGTAATAGAATGACAGAATGATGTCTTGGTGATGTTGTATGATGAGAACATGAGTGACATGAGATGTCATGAGATGTATTTATAGGAGAAGATATTACTCAAACCTCTTAGGAATATGATTCCTTAGTCTTGTAGGATTGCCCTATTTAGGAGAGGAGAATATTTCCTTTGTAGAGTAGTCTTCCTAATTGAAATAAACTTCTTTATTGAGCTTTCTTTTTATTCAAGTAATCCTCCTCTTTAGAGGAATATATCCCTTATTATAATAGGATACTAATATGGGTTATAATGAGTTCCCCCTGAAAGTTTGTTCGGACATTTATGTCCGATGTATCTAAGTCTATAAGATGATGGAAAATGTCATTGTATCTGCTTAGAGAGAGAGACTGCTTGAGTAACTGTATCTGATATAGAAGGGTGAGCTGAGGTGGCCAACCTCAGTCACAAGAAAAGATAGAGCTCAGTACCGAGTTTTGAAATCATCATATAAGAACATTATTTGAAGTGCAAGCTGGACTTGAGTACACAAAACCTGCAATAAAAATGCTTTAGGGTAAAAGATTAACCCATTAGTATGGAAACAACATGACGGAACCAGTCGTCACTGGAGTTTTGATTCTTGGTACAAGGACACAAGGTTTACGAGCTTGGAACCTCAGTATTACAGAAGCGACCTGAGGGTGCCAGCTTCAGTCGCTGGACTTAGATACTTCGAGGCTTAGATGCTCGGTGCAAGGACGCTAGGCTTACATGCTCGGAACCTTAGTACTACAAAAGCAACCTGAGGGTTCCAGCTTCAGTCGCTGGACTTAGATACTTCGAGGCTTAGATGCTCGGTGCAAGGACACGAGACTTACATGCTCGGAACCTTAGTACTACATAAGCGACCTGAGGGTGCCAGCTTCAGTTGCTGGACTTAATCTTGGTGCATTAAAAGCGCGACCCAAGTGTCATATAGTCTTGGTGCATTAGAAGCGTGACTCGAGTGCCGTATAATGTTACTTAGTTCATGAACTTTAGGAACTCTTTTGATGGCAGCTGCCTAGTCAAAATAATGATTGATGTTGAGTCCGGACAATATTACTGCAGATGTTTATTTTTCTGAGCATTTATTGTTGGTAGTATTTTAGCAAAAGATAGGATGTTGGGATCCTAGTAGTGAGTCTGAGCCCTTTCAATCTAAGCTCCATAATATGGGATAGTAATTTAGTGACAGTGTTTAAAATGATCGAAGGTGGGTTTTAAAGGACCAAATTTGGGTTTGCCCAATCTAAATTATGAGATAAGCATTTATAATTTAGGTGAAGGGTCAATGTTGCACTGCTTCTAAAATAGAGGATAGTGTGTGATACTGGCTAGGATGTCTTGGAATTGCCTTTTGATTTATCCAGCTATGTGGTAGATATACTTGACTCCATTCTTGAATTTCCCTTGTTGGATATTCTCTGAAATTTTAAAGATCTGAGGTAGAGTAAGATTTGCCCGAGTGCTGTTTGATCTAGCTTTGGCGGGAACCACCATTTATTGTATGAGCATGAGTGAGTGCTTGTTCGCCTTAGAGTTTCCTGGCAATGTGTCTAATATCTTTTGATAAACTTTGCATGTTGATGCCGAGTGAGATTATTAGAGTGTCCGATTGTTTGGATTGATGGGTGCTTAAAGTAGCATCTTCAATAAATACATTTTCCTTATCTGTAGTAATACATAAAAGAACAATAGTTTTGAGATCGTATAATCGATCTCATTTGATGGTTAGTCCTTGTGTAATAAATATATCAAATGTAATTGATATATATTTTGCATGAATAATAATCATGTATATATGGACGAGCATCTATGTATAGATGTGTGAGCGTGCTTATGTGACGAGTTATAAATGTTCATATAAGAATAAATAATCTGCGGAAATAAATAAATCAAATAATATCAAGAGAAATTTATCTCATGATGTACTCTTGTCCCTCTTTCGAATTCACGAATATTTATATTCGTTGTTTACTTCAATTTTTGCTTGATTGTCTTTGAAGATGCTGCCTAATTTTGTGTGTGCCCAATTTATTGGCATTTTATATATATCCAGCTTCACGAAAATATACCTCTAAATATACAACTTCGAGATTATCAGTTGGATTAAGTTCCCAAAGGCCATGATGATTTTTTTATTGATACTCATGAATATCGATGTTGAGGTGCTCATGGTAACATATACATTTGTATTGTTTTACTGTAACAATAAATAATAAAAGAACGAGAATCTCGGGATCGCTTGATCCATCTCAATTAATGATCCATCCATATGATAATAATTTAAGAAAAATGGATGTGAAAATAAATAATTAGGAAACAAACTTATCTTGGTTGTAATGCTCTTGTTTCGCCTCTTGAAGTAATGAATATTTATGTTCATTGAAATTGTTTAGTTGTTGTGGAGTATTTGAAGCTCTCTCCTTAATCTGTGGTGTTGATGTAATTTGACTATCCAAGAACGTTTATGTTGCTGTCTGAGTTTTGAGTATATTATACTCCTTGGCACTTTGTACGTGGTTTAAACCCCATATGTTCAGACTCGAATGCTTTGGACTCTTTGATGCTCAAACTTGGATGCCTAGACTCCTTTGATGCTTAAACTTGGACGTCTAGAATCCTTGATGCTCAAATTTGGATGCCCGGAATCCTTGATGCTCGGATTTAGATGTCCGGACTCCTTGATGTCTAAGACTTGGATACCCAGACTCCTTGATGCTCAGATTTAAATGCCCATAATCCTTGATGCTCAAAATTGGATGCCCGGAATCCTTGATGCTCGGACTTGGATGTCCGGAATCCTTGATGCTCGGACTTGGATGTCCGGAATCCTTGATGCTTGGACTTGGATGCCTGGAATCCTTGATGCTCGGACTTGGATGCCCAGACTCTTGATGCTTGGACTTGGATGCTCGGACTTGGATGCCCGAAATCCTTGATGCTCGAACTTGGATGCCTGAAATCCTTGATTCTCAAACTTGGATGCCCGAACTCTTGATGCTCGGACTTAGATGCCCAAAATCCTTGATGCTCAGACTTGGATGCTCGGAATCCTTGATGCTCAGACTTGGATGCCCGGAATCTTTGATGCTTGGACTTAGATGTTCGGAATCCTTGATGATCGGACTTGGATGCCCGAACTCTTTGATGCTCAGACTTAGATGTCCAAAATCCTAGATGCTCGGACTTAGATGTACGAAATCCTTGATGCTTGGACTTAGATGCCGAGAAATCCTTGATGCTTGGACTTGGATGCCCGGAATCCTTAATGCTCGGACTTGGATGCCTGAAACCTTGATTCTCAGACTTGGATGCCCAAACTCTTGATGCTCAGACTTGGATTCTCGGAATCCTTGATGCTCGGACTTGGATGCCCGGAATCCTTGATGCTCGGACTTGGATGCCCGGAATCCTTGATGCTTGGACTTGGATGCCCGGAATCCTTAATGCTCGGACTTGGATGCCTGGAATCCTTGATGCTCGGACTTGGATGCTTGGGCTTAGATGTCCGGAATCCTTGATGCTCGGACTTGGATGCCCGGACTCTTTGATGCTCGGACTTAGATGACCAGAATCCTTGATGCTCGGACTTAGATGTCCAGAATCCTTAATGCTCGGACTTAGATGCCCGGAATCCTTGATGCTCGGACTTACATATTTGGAATCCTTGATGCTCGGACCTAGATGCCCGGAATCCTTGATGCTCTGACTTAGATGTCCGGAATCCTTGATGCTCAGACGTAGATGTTCGGAATCCTTGATGTCCGGAATCCTTAATGCTCAGACTTAGATGCCCAGAATCCATAATGTTCGGACTTGGAGAGACCATCATAGAATCTTAACTTTGTAAAACCTTATGCAGCGTTTTATCGTTACCCCTTCTTTTATTGCTCCTTCCACTGTCGTAACCTTACGATGTGGAGTGGATTTTGTAGTAATGATAGGAAAGAATAATCTCTATAACATTTTAATATGAATTTATTATTGATGACTAAATTGGAATTTTTCATAATCGAAAGTTTGATTTGGTTGCTTTCCTTGAATGATCAAGCTAGATTCCAAATAAGTAAAGATAATTCAGAATTTAATTTGATCTTTTTCCCACAGACGGCGCCACTTGATAACTCCGAATTGATATTTTTACTTGTGGAACCTGCATCGACGAGGAGCATGGGTAAAGGGGCGGGGTTTCCCCTATAAACACTCTGAAGCTTAAGTTAGTAACAGTATAAGGAAAAATATAATAAAGTAAATAGATATAATAGAGTAGAGAATAAAGAATAAATAAGCAAAGGATGATTGCTTGTGATGATGAGGTGATGGAATGATGTCTTGGTGATGTTGTATAATGAGAACATGAATGACATGAGATGTCATGAGATGTATTTATGGGAGAAGATATTGCTCAAACCTCTTAGGAATATGATTCCTTAGTCTTGTAGGATTGCCCTATTTAGGAGAGGAGAATATTTCCTTTGTAGAGTAGTCTTCCTAATTGAAATAGACTTCCTTATTGAGCTTTCTTCTTATTCAAGTAATTCTCCTCTTTGGGGGAATATATCCCTTATTATAATAGGATACTAATATGGGTTATCATTGATTAACACAAATTTTATATGGTATTATAGTAGGCCATCTAAGGCACGCTTGTCCTTATCATGTCTGATGATTCTAGCTAACATTCTTCTGAAAAAACCCAATCAATCACCACAAACGCCAAACAAACCATGAATGATTTATCATCCCCATGTGTCTTACACCCATATGACAATTTGGGAATAGTGTTAGTTTCATGTCTTCTTAAAGAAGAAAACTATCCAACATGGCGAAGAGCCATGACTAATGCATTATTGTCAAGAAAAAATTTGGCTTTGTTGATGGAATTGTGCCGCGACCAGAACTAGATTTAACAGATCTTGCAATATGGATAAAAAATAACTCCATGATTATCTCATGGATATTTAATTCTCTTGACTTATGTCTTTATGACAATGTTGCTTTTTTTGATACTGTTAAGGAGATATGGGTTGATCTTGAAGAGCGTTTTTCATAAGAAAATGCACCTCAAGTGCATCAACTAAGAACTAAGATAGTGAATACGCAACATAAGGATATATCGATTGTTGCATATTACACAAGACTTAAGGGAATTTGGGATGAGTACAATGGTTACTCTTATATTTAGCCTTATGCCTGCAGTTCGGCCAAAGTAATTACTGTTGAGAAAGAAAAAAAAAGGTTCATCAATTGTTGATGAGATTGAATGAAAAATATTATTTTATTGTTCAAATATTTATTATAAAATAGTCTAATTTAAAGAAATATTTTTTAAAAATTAGTCTTAACTTAAATTTGATTGACTTTAAAGCAATAACTAGCCTAATCTTATGCACTTGTTTCACAAGAAGAAAAATAACAACAAATTACAACAATAAGAGGGGCAACCATTGTTGAAGCAGCTGCATTTGCTGCATCCAAAAACAACCTAAAGGCTATGGCATGAAGCAACAATGGTAATCAAGACACATCAAAGCTATATTGTGAACATTGTAAGAAAAATAAACACATAAAAGAGACATGTTTTGAATTACATAGCTACTCGGATAGGTGGGAAAAGAACAAAACCAATTGATATGAGGAAAGATAGCAAATCAAACATAAACCATGAACACGACAAGACAATCAACTGGATCTCTAATCAACGGCCTCACTGAAGAATAGTATACCTAACTAATGTCTTTGTTGAATCTTGATAAGACACAGATACTTAATCCAATTACAAATTTTACTAGTAAGGAAATTTCTCATCCTAATGGTAATGTTGAATGGATTTTGGACTCAAGTGCTTTTGACTATATGACTTGCCAAAAGAGTATCTTACACAATAAAACACAAGTCAGTTTTAATCTTCCGTTTCCATTCTAGATGGTTCTTCTGTCCTAGTTAAATCCTATAGAGAAGTCATATTAATCCTAACATTAAATTAAGCAATGTTTTGTATCTACCTTTTTTTTCTTGTAACTTTATCTTTGTAGGGAAATTAACTAATGCCTTAAACTATGTTGCTAATTTCTTTCTCACCTTTTGTATCTTACAGGACCTAGCCACGAGGAAGCTAAATGGCATGGGTGAAATTAATGATAGTCTTTATTATTTTAGGGCACTCAGTGTGACTGCGACATCTATAAATGTTGTTCAAGATTTAAGCTTTGAGTTATGGTACCAACGATTTAGTCACCTTTCTTTTGATTGAATGTCTTTTATTGATGGTCTAAATCTTCACAAGATGAAGAATTTTTGTTGTGATACTTGTCATTGTGCTAAATGAGTTCGACATTCATATCCTAATAGTTCTATTAAAACTTAGAAACCTTTTAATTTAATACATTGTGATGTTTATGGGCCTTATAAAAATCCATTTTTATTTGGTACTCATTATTTCCTTAGTATTGTTGATGATTTTAGTAGAACTACATGGGTTTATTGTCACGACCCAAAATAGGGGCCATGACCGGTGTTAGGGAACGAGAATCCTTTAAAATCTGAAATTCGTAGCAAGCCTTTAAAATAAAATAAAAGCAAGCAATAATAATAACATAAATAAAATATTTTACAGCAGAAATTAAAATCTCATATACAATAATAATAATCCACCAACTCATTAGATAAAACAAACTCGTCTCATATATAGATAATTTTTTAATACAAATTTTTCGTTCAATTTTTTAAAATACAAATCTCAAACATATATAATACATACTATTCATTAAAACAACTACTGTAGTGTCTAGAATACACAATAAAATTAAGTAAGCAGTTTACATGGTAAAGCCGGGGCAGAAGAAATTTGGTGTAAGGGTCTGCTACTGAGGTCTGAAGATGAAGACTCTCCTGAAAAATAGTCAACGAAGGGGAGTCAGACCTCACTGAGTGAATTGTTATAATATATATACATGCATAGCTAAATGACAAATGCACACATCCAATAGTGTATATAATAGATATATATATATAGGCAAACACACACAGATGCAGCAAAATCATTTTATATAAATACTGAAAATAATATTCGTTTATGAAGGATCAAATAGAACCCTAAATGATCGCAACCTCAAACAGTGTTAGACAACACTCTAACCATACAGACTCACTTATTCCAAATAAATTCACTTGTTCCATTTGGACAATAGACTGGCCCCGAGAAACTAAGTCAACCGAGCTACAACAGTCTGACTGTTAATGTGATTGGCCCCGAGACACTTGATCAATCGAGCTCCAGCAATCACACTCTCAAATCACATCACACATCAATCCAATCAATCCAATCATAATTCACAAATAGGTTAGTAATTTAACCTAAATTCTATCGTTGTACCGATACGTACTCGATCCTAGTGTTGCCCATTAGGTAGCATGTTGTATTGATATCTTTCATTTAAAACAAATTCATACGTTCATGAAATAAATGATGCATGACATAAATCAAAATAACAATATAAACCATATATATACTAGAAATATATCAAAAATAAACTAAGTATATTTCGAGTATATATACGTCAAAGAAATTCAATTTAATCATAAAATAACTAGAAATAAACTATACATATACTTAAAAACATTTTAAGTATAATTCAATAATAAAATATGCATTTAATTTAAAATATACCGAAAATATACCTAAGCAATTATTAAACCATTTATGCATATTTCATAAAATTTAAACATACACTTATAAAACATGCATCCTAAAACACGTATATATAAAATAACAACTCACAGTTGTGTGCTCCTCGAAATAGGTCTGACGGGCCTGGTCCACTAGGCCTCGGTCTCGGTGCAACTAAACAAACAAATAACAATACGAAATTAGAATAAATCTAACGTAATTCTAGAGACTCGATCTAGAATACTGGACATAAATAAAAATAGGAATTTGACTGGATGTCATGTTTTACAAGAATTCTACCAAAAATTTGACAAAACCTTCCTTGTAAAACGAACACCTCTCTACTCAGAAAGTAGAGTCAGTCCTGCAAGAAAACACACTTCGAGAATACACAATCACATAACCCCTCGATTGGACTCCTAAACTACGATTCTACCGATCAAGGTTCACAATTCACAAGATATGTATAGAATATATTTAAATCCCAAAAATACCCTTAAAAATCAAAATATAGCAAATTTAGGTATTTAAAACATTAAAAATAATTATTTAACCGATAATTAAATAAAACCCTAATTTTAATAAAATATTGTTAAAAATCCATAATTCTCGATAAATTTACAAATATTAACAGAAATTCATTTTATAAATCCAAATTATATAATTAGCCCAAAAACATATTAAAATCAATAAAAACTCATTTATTTATAAAAGTAATATATTATACATAATTTGAAAATAATTTTCAAAAAAATAGTTTTAATTAGTTAAAAATACTAAATAATTTGTAAAAATCATTTTTATACCTCAAATAATTATTAAAACCAATTTAACTAAAATTTCAACGAATTTAGTACCAAATTACCAAAATACCCCTAGTTATATATAATTTCACATAATTCACTATAATTATACAAAAATTCACTAAAAATAATATAATTACTAAAAAAATTAATTTCTCAACACATAATTCAATAAAATCAATAATTCTACTCAATTAACCAATTAATTTCAATAAAATACTTAATTAACCTAATTTTCTAAAAATCACCTAAACTAAATAAATTCATAATAATTATACAAAAATCATAAAAATTAAAAATAAATTTCTAAAATTCATTTTAACACCTATAAACACCATAAATCACAATTTCATAATTTAATTAATCAATTTACGAAAATTAGAAAATATTAATAAAATAATAAAAAATTCACAAAAATCAAAATAATTCCTAAAAAATTCCACAAAAATTATAGCATGTAGATTGAGCTAAAAGGATCAATATTTGTGAAGGAAGTTAGCTTGAATCATTGGAATCGAAGCTAAAAAAATCAAGAACTCATATAGGCCGAAATTGAAAATTGGAAACCTAGGAAAATCTAGACCAAATCAAGTGAAACCAAGCTTAGAAATGAACTCACCAGAGCTCAAGGAGAAGATGGAGACTGGTGGCTCTCAAAACGGCGATCGAAAACGCGATGATCGGCGATGAGGGTGAGTTTCGGTCTCCTTGGCTTTTCACGGCCAAACGACACCGGAAAAGAGAAGAAAGGGCAACAGAGGAAGCTTGAGAAGGTGGTGGTTAGCTGGGAGGCACTCCACCGGCATGAGAACGGAAGTTGCAGTGGTGGATGGGGAAAAATAGCGTCGGGAGCTTAGGAGTGATAATAGGTAACTTTAATTATTATAATATATTATTATTATATTCAAAATATTTATACACCACATGTTAAAATAATAATATCTATATACATACACATATATATACACACATTAATTTAATAAAACTATATAACATATGATTAAATAAAAATAAACCCTAAAAATATTAAATGTGTATATATATATATATATATATATATATATATATATGTATATATGGATGTATATATATGTATTAATAAAACCGTGCATGGACTCATGCAAATTCACAAAACCGACCAATATAATTAATAATTATTTATTTAGGTTATAATTTTTTCAAAAATAAAATTATCGGGAAAATTTTACGTAAGAAATCTTAAAATAATCAAAATAACTTTAATAAATAACAAACTAATTAAATAACCAGAAATATATATTAAAATTATTAACACTGTATATTTCAATGCAGTTTAAAATTATTTAAAAACTCGGGATATTACATTTATTTAATGAGAAATAAAACTGAAGTTAATAATTTGTTAGACTTATTTATTTCCATGGTTCATAAGCAATTTGATTCTCATGTCAAGTAGATTAGAAGTGATAATAAGACTGAGTTTACCATTAATAAATTTTAGCAATTTTGTCAAGAAAAAGGGATTATTCAATAATTTTCATATGTTTCTACCCCTCAATAAAATGAAGTAGTAGAATGCAAATATAGGCATCTTTTAGAAGTTGCACGAGCTTTAAGATTTCAAGCAGGATTACCTATAAATTTTTGGGGTGAGTGTATTTTTATCATACCCTATTTGATTAACTATGCACCTATACCATCTTAAATGGAAAAAGTCATTATGAAATCTTGCTTTCTCGGAAGCCAAATTACTCACATCTTAAAGCTTTTGGGTGTCTTTGTTATGCTTCGGTTATTCCAAAGTCTAGTGATAAATTTAGTGAACGCGCCAATCCTTGTATTTTCATTGGATATCCTTATGGTAAAAAAGGATATAGAGTTTACAAATTGACAACTCATATAACCATTGTCTCAAGAGATGTCGTGTTCCATGAAACAATCTTCCCATTTCAATCTTATTCCCTGACAAAATCTTCCATTTTATCACCTATACCTGAGTTTATTATAGAACTTAACATTATAGATCATTGTGAGCAACGAGTTAATAAGGATGGTGAAATAAATCTGATTGACTGAATTGATGAGCATAATACAACTAATGAGATTCTTTAAAATAGTATAGTTGAGAGGATTGTAGATAATGACAATACAACCAATACATCTTAATATAGGAATTATCAAACTATGATTTCTCATTATCTTCCTAATCTAATACCTATTGCAATCACTCATCCTATCCAACAAAGAAAGATGAAAGAACACTTCAAGGATTATATTGTTAATTTACTAGGAAATAATAAAGACATATCCTAAACTCATGCTAATACGGTTTCCTCAAGTACTTCTTACCATTTTTCTCATTATCTTTTTTACTCGCATTTTTCTTCACCACATCATTGATTTCTTACTACCATTTTAACTAATGATGAGCCAACATCTTATACACAGGCAATTAAAGATACTCAGTGGCAAGAAGTAATGAAGAATGAGTTAGAGGCACTTAAACAAAACAACATTTGGACCCTTAAGGAATTACCTTTTGGTAAGAGAGCAGTAGGATGCAAGTGGGTGTACCGAATTAAATACAAGTCTGATAGGACCATAGAACGATACAAGGCATGCCTTGTAGCCAAAGGGTACACTCAAGTGGAAGGACTGGATTATACTGAAATGTTTGCACCTGTTGTTAAACTTACTACTATTCATACCTTGCTAGCAGTTGCAATAACCAAACATTAGACTTTACATCAAATAGATGTTCATAGTGCTTTTATCCATGGGGATCTTGTGGTGGAAGGCTACATAAAGCCTCCACTGGGTTATTTATCCAATAATGATTCATGGGTATATTAACTCCAGAAATCTTTATATAGGTTAAAACAAGCCTCTCGCAATGGTTTGCAAAATTTTCCATTACTATTCTTTGATATAGATTCACTCAATCCAAAGCTAATAATTCATTATTCACATACTATCGAGGGAAATTTTTTTTTATGGTTCTTGTTTATGTTAATGATGTGGTCATGGCAACCAATGATAATGTGCATCTCAATTAATTCAAGCAGTATTTAGAATCTCGGTTTCCCATTAAAGATCTTAGTACTCTTAAATACTTCCTTAGTATAGAAGTTGCTTACTCTCTTAAAGGCATTGTTCTCTCTCAATGAAAATATACATTGGACATTTTATAAAAAGCAGGTTTACTTGGCCTAAAACTTTGCCATTTTCTTATTAAACAAAATCACAAGTTAGCACTTGATGACAATCCACCTCTTTATGATCCTAGCTCTAATCGTCGTCTAGGATGCTTGATTTACTTGACTATCACTCAATTTGACCTTTGTTACTCAGTTCATGTTCTTTCCCAGTTTATGAATTAACCTCACCAAGGTCATTGGCAAGCTACTTTGCAGGTTTTAAGATATTTCAAATCAATACCAGGTCAAGGTATTTTCTTTTCTTCTACAAGTTCCTTATAATTTTTGGCCTATTATGATTCAGATTGGGCAAGTTGCCCTTTAACCTAGCAATCTCTCAGTGGGTATTTCTTCTTTGTTGGCCATTCTCCTATCTCTTAAAAAAGCAAGAAACAAAAGACCGTTTCAAGATCCTCAGTAGAAGTAGAGTATTAATCTATGGCCATTTGTGAGTTAATTTAGTTGTAGTAATTGCTTTCTGACTTAACTGTCTCACTTTCTTCTTCTAGTCACTTGTACTATGATAATCACGTTGCCTTGCACATTGCTAACAATCCCGTTTATCATGAAATAATAAAGCACATTGAAATTGACTGTCACTTTATTACAGGCTGCATACAACAAGGCTTATTAACTACACGTTTCATTTCTTTGCGCCATCAAGTTACAGATTTATTTACTAAAGCTCTTGGCAAGCAATAATTTCAACTCTTGGTAGGTAAGTTAGGCATTCAAAACCTCCACACTCCAACTTGAGGGGGCATATTAAATTTCCATATACCGACACGACATGGAACATGGTATCTTATATGCTATGTCTTATCAAAAGTTCCAATTTTGGAATTTAAGCATGCATGCGATTCCACACCCTATGTCACTACATTTTTTATAAATACCAACTTCCTATTTCCATGTGTTTATATTTGCTTTCCTTGTATATCTTGATTTAATTCTTTTTTTTTATTTAATTTCTTGTTCTGTAATCCCAAAGTTAATGGGATTATTCCATGTAATTTCCCTTATAGTTAGGGACTACTGTATTATATAAACTAATTTTGGTTGACTAATGAAATATACCAATTAACACAAATTTTATACCTCCTTTTCTCTCAACATCCTTTTCTTCTTCTTTTTTTCTAGTCACTTATCTTCTTAAATAAAAAAGGGGTAATTTTTGGCCTAAAATCACCCTTATATACCTTTTTTTTTTATCAATTTATTTCTTAAATAAGTGGTTATTCCACATAAATTTGGGTTTATTTTATTTTTTATGATTTCATCGTCTTATTGCAGCATTTAGTTTTTCATCGTCTTGTTACGACATTTTATTTTTTATCATCTTGTTACGACCTTTTATTTGTCTTTTGGTGATTCAGATAAGTATATATCATCAGATAGAGACAAAAATAACAAATCAGATGGTTGTCAGTATGTTGCGAAATTGGAGTCATAGGTATTCTAGTCAATGTGGTATTATCAAATTTATAAGCTTTGAGCCGATTTATTATGTTATTAACTTGAGTGTTATTTCATTATCTATAATTTTTAGCAAATTTGTATCTGTGTTTGTATGAATGTATTGCTAGTTTGAATCAATAAAATTATTTTCCTTTTCAAAAATAATTATAAAGTAACTATTATTTTTTAAAATAAAGTAATTATTTTAATATTAAAAAATGAGTACAATTTTATATGATAAATTAAAAATGTTGACAATATGGTGAGTCGACATTAAATAGTTTCATCATAGTTAATGAAAATGTTCCTTTTATCTATAAATTTTTTTTTGATATCTCATAAAAATTGATACTCTATATCAGTATTTTATTCTAATAAGAGTTGTAATCCCTAAAGAGGAAGAATATTTGAATAAAAAGAAAACTTGATAAGAAAGTTTATTCTCTTCTAAAGAAAATAATCCTACAAGTATAAGGAATCATATTCCTAAAAGCTTTGAGCAGTATAGTTTCCCTATAAATACATCTCATGTCATTCATTCATTCTCATATTCATCATCTCCACATAACATCACACTTTACATTAAGACGTCATTTCATTATTCTATTACCTCATTATAAAAGCAATAATCTTTTATACTATACTATATTCTACTTATTAACTTTACTATTATTTTTCTCCACTTACACGTATTGACTTAATCTTTGGAGTGTTTATGGGGGGAAACATGGCCTTTCACCTAGCTTCCTTGTTGACGTAGGTTCCACAACAAGAGATACGATTCAGAGTTATTAAGCGGCGCTGTCCGTAGGAAAATCTAACTATTCTTATTTATTTTAAAATAAGAAAATTAAGAGCTAAACATAGTCAAATTAAAAATTCCAAATTATAATTGTTTGCTGGAATCTAGCTTGACAACTCAAACATTCAATAAAGCCTATGCTTTCCCTAAAGTCCATACAAAAAATCATTGCGTCCAATGGAAGGTGGAATAAGGCATGAAGCTCATTTTAATGTTTATCAGAGGAAGAAGCAATTCTTTATAATGCAATCAATTTGTACATAGTTTTGCCTTAGATGGTAGATTTTTAAAGGCCTGCTTGGGGACCACAAAGAATGGTCATGCATGGGTTCAAAAGGAAAAATAATATAGCTCAATGCCATGCATGGTTTTAAAGGTAATCCATGGTCATGTGAATCATCATGTGCTTCTAATTGTAACTCGAATTAGACAAAAGAATGATGAGCTTGCGCATCAGTTAATGACATATGGAACATTTAAAAAAAAGAGAGAGATACTTAAATAGCAGATTTTCAAGGGAATTTTCTAAAGTTGCAATTGGACACTGGGCATAAATTCATTTTATTAGCCAATAGAACCTCTAGAAATTGTTTAGCCTTCCAAAGTAAGGGTTCAATATTTCTTGTATGTAGTGGCAACTACATGAAGAGCATGTCCACTAATGCGAAATAAAGGAAGAAGGCCAAATTTTCCATTAAAGCAAAAAGCTAGTTAAAAAAAATGGGTTGGTGAAGACAACAGATGGAGATCTTGAATAAAGGTGGTCCTCGAAGCATAAGCTACTCCCAACATTGAGTGTTCACCTATTGAGCACTAAGTACTGCAACCATCCTCGCTTTAGAGCTTCAAAGAGTTTTGCCATTGATATAGTAGCCATAAGTCTATAGTTCTAGACAAATAACAAGAAAATTACACAGAGCACCAAAACTAGTCATAAGCTATTAAGACAAGTTGGAGTTTTCGAAGCTCAAACCACTTAAGGCACTAACACTGGCATCTATTCATGTCTAAGTCATGCTTAGTGGACACGAGATTGCCAAGAATCCATACATAGAATGTGCCCATTCATTCACTGAGTAACAAAAATGATAACTGAGCATTGAAGCCTAGGATATATATCAGAGCATCAACTCTAGATGAGCATCTACTACTGGATACAGACTTTATGGGTATTTAGACTTTGAACAACAAACAACAAATTCTAAGATAATTGATCACTCGGGTTTGCTATTCTCTATCTCATAATATTGCTTAGAGCCCCTATTTCTGAAGCAAGCTATCTTGGAGCTGGTTCTACTTACCTCTCACATTCCATTTCTTACTGAGTTTGATAAAAGGATGTTCTATATAAAACTCATTAAACAATTGCTTATATTTACAAATTTAGTGTTGATGAAATGATTTTCTAAGTCCTTTAGTTTTAGCATAATTTGAAAAAGCAATAAGTAGACTATGATATCATAAGATGTTACTCAGGTTTGGTAAAAAAATATATGAAAGGACTTTGAGCACATCAAAACTGATAATAATACTAGCAAGGACTGAGATGACAAGGGAGGTTTACGAGCAACAGTTTTAATGATAGCAACCTAGTTGACCTACTAATGCTGGCAATTATTATTGATAAAATAAAAAATAAAATTGGCCCCCCATTTACTGCAATATCTGAGCATTGAGCAACTACCACAAACTTCATGAGCATCCATCGAATATTAGGAACTACGGATCGAATCTTAAGCACTAAGTTTGGTTACACAGAGCACATTAAACAGTTGTCCATCTCTACTAATTTGGTATAAGCTGAGAAACTTTACCTTTTCCTTTAATGATTTGATGGAGCACCGAGTAATCACCAAAGCCTCAAAGTATCAGGATTATAGGTTTATTTCCAAGCATTGAACATCTGAGCATCGAACACTAGACATTGAGTTCTTATCGAGCTTTGAGCTCTAAATACTAAGTTTAATCGGGCAATATGGCTTATTCTCTAGCTTGATAGATTTCAGAACATCTGGTTCAACTGTGTTCAAGTTGGGTTTTGACTGTCAATTCAGTTCTTGATTCCAAATTTAATAATTGGATAACTCGCACAGATTATTAAGCAGCTTTTAAAGTGCTGCTCGAATTCGATAAGTAATGCAACAGTTTTAGCTTCGAGCATAGAGGAGCTAAAATATTAAAGCAATCCACAAATGGACCATCAATTCAAAGTGCCCACTAATCATCGATAGTCAAATGTTGACACCCGTTGAGCTCCAAACACCAAAACTAAAGTCAATCAGCTGAACATGATTCTAATTATCCATAAGAGATGTTATCTCTATATCAGTAAAGATGCATTCATCTAAGTTTCAAAGCAAGCACTACCAATTTAAACAACAACTCCCAAGTCTAGAATTTGGAAAAATAGTAAAGAAAATTATATAAAACTATCAAACTGAGGAAGGCTCAAAACTCAGAATATGAGAAATGGATGATTAGGTTAAGAGCTATTGTTAACGCAAAGTAGGACTCCAATTTATATCCAACACTAAAATAAAAAGCAAGAAAATTATATCACCAAAGACTTGTATAGATCAAGTGGAGATTTTTAGCAACATTAATAAGGTTGGATCTCATAAAAGGCATTTCAATAAGTTCAATTCCACGACAATTTTTAGCTAGAATCAATAAAGGCATATTGAAGAACCAACACATCAAGTTTTAAGTCTAATAATAAAGATCCAAGTCAAGCATTGAAGTAGAGTTTGAGAGTTGGACATTCAAACCTATCAAACTACTCTAAAGGATGGATGCGAGATACAATAAAACCCAAAAGGGCCTATAACAAATGGACATTGCAACAACTTCAAAAGCACTTATACTCAAGATGCCAAGAGTCAATATATGAAAACTTGGATAATACTATTACAACCTTTGAGTAAGGCTCAGATACTTAACAAAGGTGTTTTAAGACATTAAAAAATAAAAGACCAAACTATTGGCTCTAAGTCAGAATCTTTGGCTCTCTTCATTTATTTTTTCATTGAGGAAAACATACGAATATAAATATTCATTAATCTCAAAGGCAGGACAAGAGGTCATTAAGAAATAATTCTTCCTTCTCAATTATTTATTTTTTAGTACTTATTTTCACATATTATTCTCATAGAATAACTACAGCTTGTCACATAACTATGCTTACACATCTATACACAGATGCTTATCCATGAATAGATGATTATCTATGTATAAACATGCACCAATCACATTGATATATTTATTACACAAGGATTAACCATCAATTAAGATCAATTAAATAATCCTAAAATTGGTGTTCTTTTGTTTATCACTATACATAAGAAAAATGTATTTACTGAAGATACTACTTTAAGCACCAATCAATCCAAGCAATCAAACATTTTATTAATCTCGCTCGACATCAACATGCAGAAATTGTCAAATGACATTAGGTATACTATCAAGCAACATTAATATAAACAAGCACTCATTTGTGCTCAGACAATAAATGGTGGCTCTTGCACAAAGTCGGATCAAATAATACTCAGGGAAATCCTACTCTATTATAGATCTTTATTTACGAAAATTTTAAAGAATATTTAAATAAGGGAAATTCAAGAATGGAGTCAAGTATATCCATTACATAGCCGGATAAATCAAAAAGCAGAAATCTAAAACATCTTAGCTAGCATCACACTATATCCTCTATTTAAGAATAGAGGTAATTTTGGCCTTTCACCTGAACTACAATGCTCATATTATGACTTAGATTGGGTAAACCTAAATTTGGTCCTTCAAAGCCCATGTTCTATCATTTCACCAAATTTCCAGATCATGTTATCGAGCTTAAACTAAAAGGACTCGGACTGGCTACTAGGATCACAATATCCTTTCCCTTCGTAAAACAATAATACTAGGAAAGATTAAACATCAAACAATAATAATGTTCGGACTTAACATTAATCATTATTCTAACCAGGCAGCTGCTATCAATAGAGTTATTAAAGTTTATAAACCAAGCAACATCTTTATTATCCTCAGGTCACTTCAATAGTACTAAGGTTCGACACTCGAGTGACACTTCTAATGCACTGAGAATCTAAGTCTAGTGACTGAAGTTGGTACCCTTAAGTCGCTTTGATATTATTGAGGTTCAGCACTTGGGCCATGCTTTTAATGCACCGTATCTAAATCTAGTGACTAAAGCTGGCACCCTTAGGTTGCTTCGATAGCACTGAGGTTTGACACTCGGGTTGTGCTTTTAAGGCATCGAGCATCAAAACTTCAGTGACGGCTAGTCATGTCATGTCTTTTTTATAATACTAATGGGTTAATACCTATGGTCAATTCTATAACACCAAGCATCTTTTATTACAGGTTCTGCGTATCTAAGTCCAACTAACACTTAATGAGGATGATATTCTGATATAGTTGATTCTAAGACTTGGTATATTGAACATTTAATATGAACTCTAAAAGGGTTGCAAAGTGCAAGCATAAAGCCAAATAATGAAGAATTCAAGCTAACTGGCTTAATTTCATAATTAACAACTAATGACAACTTATTATAGCTAAGTATTAAAGCATGTCAAGTAGGATGTTGACCATTGACCTTGACTTGTGGACTTTGACTTATTAACTTTGACTTGGAATATTCTTAAATCTTCTCGCATCTTCTAGAATCTTCTAGAATCTTCCTTATTGACTCTAAAATAGAAAAGTAAATCAAAATTTGTCCATATCAAGTTAATTAATTTCAAAATATGAAATTAAGCCAACTAGCTTGAATTCTTTATTATTTGGCTCTATGCTTGCACTTTGCAAAGTGCCAAAAAGGTTATGAACCCTAAAAGGGTTGCAAAGTGCAAGCATGGAGCCAAATAATGAAGAATTTAAGCCAGTTAGCTTAATTTCATATTTTGAAACTAATTAACTTGATATGGATGAATTTTGATTTACTTTTCTATTTTATAGTCAATAAGGAAGATTTAAGAAGATTCTAGAAGATATGAGAAGATTCAAGGATATTCTAAGTCAAAGTTAATAAGTCAATAAGTCAAAGTCAAATAGTCAATACATCAAAGTCAAGGGTCAATAGTCAACATCCTACAAGGCATATGACATGGCATACTTCAATGCTTAATTGTCATGAGTTGTAATTTTGCTTAGTTTAATGAGTTGTCATTTTGCTTAGTTGTAATGAGTTATAAATTTTGACTTTTCAAAGATGAGTTGTCATTAATTATCCTATTTTAAAGAAAATCTCCTTAATTAAGGATTTTCTTATATAGGCATCTTTGGGAATAAGGAACAAAACCTTTTCCTTCAAGGATTAGGTTGTTTACATGCTTATATAAGGGCTAAACATAATGAATTAGGATGTATTATTTAACAATTTTAATAAATTAAGTGAGGTTTTCCCTTAACTTTGTTCTTTTGAAACTTTTCAAGTTTGATTGAATTGTTTCACATTTACCTTTCATTACAATTGCTAGGTTAGACTTAGAATTGTGTGATTGTTCATCTTTTAATAACTAAGTATCTTGCTTCAAATTAATAAGTAAGGGGTGTAGCTCCATTAACACAACCTATCCTTAATGATCCTTGGGCTAGATTTCAAAGTTGGATGCGTATTCTATCCCTGTTATAGGTAGGGTTCATATCAGTTTGGTATTAGAGCCAAACTTTAAGGTTTGGTTAACTATCCTTTTTAATTTTTCTTGTATTATTTCTTCTTCTTCTTCTTCTTCTTCTTAATTCTTTATAGAATTAAATTTTTTTTTAAGTTAAACATGAGAGCATTCGCATCCTTGAGTGTAAACATGTAAGGGAGTGCTTTGTGAGGATTTATTTTCTACTTTTTTCCAAATTATCTTTGTGTGTGGTCATTATGGACATGCCTTATTTTCTTGGTGGAGATAATCTTTATGTTTGCTTGAAATGGATGCAACAAATGGAGGAGATATTTGATTCTTTTAAGATAAGTGATTTTTAAAAAGTGCAAACTTGCTTCTAATAAATTTTTAGGTCACGCTGCTATATGGTAGGAAGATTTGATGGTAAACAGGGTTAGAAATTGGGAGTTAATGAAAAGGTTAATGACTAGATATTTCATTCCGCATGATGTTAGGAATAAATTCTATCTTAAATTACAAAGACTTAAATAAGGGGATTTATTAACTGTTGATGATTATGCTAAAAAGTTTAAGTTTTTGTGTAATTACAAGTGATTTAAGTGACTCTAAAGGGCAGAAAATTGCAAGATTCATAAGCAGGCTTAAAAATAAAATTAGATAAGATCTTATATTTGTGGTATAATTGCAACTTATTTTGTCTTTGAATGATGTGATTACACTTGCTTTAGATAAAAAGAGTTGGGAGTAATAAGGTTAATAATCAAAGTGGTGCTAATGTTGAAGTGGTGTTAAATGATCATGAGAAGAAGCATCAGGATCAATTTTTTGATCAAACTAATAAAGTGGAGGAGAGCATTAGTCATAAAGAAAAGTGTGAAAAAGAAGATGTTGTGTGTGAGGAGATCAAAATAGAGTGTAAATCCAAGAATGGTGAAATTATTGAAGTCATTAAAGCTAACAAAGAGTGTTTGCAAAGTTTTGAGCAATCCAGTGAAGTTATACAAGGATTATCTACTCAAGAAGTTGCTAAGAGTGCATCTTGTGAACATGAAGCATGCATGCATCATAAAGAGGAATATCAAGAAATTTGTACACAAAAGGAGGAGGATAAAGAGCTAATTATTCATCATGATTATGCTAACAACTTTAATCTTTCTTTTTCTAGTGTTCTAAAAGTTATTTTGTAAAGCTTTATGCTATATAAAGATCCATTTAATGATATTAAAGTTCCTTATATCCACAATACAATCTAAGGAGCCTTTGCTTGGAGCAAGAAGAACTTGAGATATTCATGTTTCAAGTTTAGAAGGAAGCAACAATAATGCAATCCTTACAAGTTCATGGCCAAAAGTTCTATGCTTCAAAGGTTCAATCAAATTCAAGTTATCTTGAAGCTATTTTTGTGGAGCATTACTTTAAAAGAGAGGCTTTCAACAAAGGTGTTTTGTATTTGTCCCTGGAGAATTTATGAATTTATCAACTTTAGAAGATGACTATGATTCAAGGACGAATCATCTTCAAGAGGGAGGGAATAATATGAACCCTAAAAGGGTTGCAAAGTGCAAGTATGGAGTCAAATAGTGATGAATTCAAGCTAGTTAGCTTAATTTCATATTTTGAAATTAATTAGCTTGATATGGACGAATTTTGATTTACTTGTCTATTTTAAAGTCAATAAAGAAGATTTAAGAAGATTCTAAAAGATGTAAGAAGATTCAAAGATATTCTAAGTCAAAGTCAAAGAGTCAATAAGTCAAAGTTAAATACAATGGTCAACATCCTACATGGCATGCTTCAATGCTTAGTTGTCATTTTGCTTAATTATAATAAGTTGTCATTTTACTTTGTTGTAATGAGTTGTCAATTTTGACTTTTCAAAAATGAGTTGTCATGAGTTATCCTATTTTGAAGGAAATCTTCTTAATTAAGGATTTTCCTATATAGGCATCTTTGGGAATAAGAAATAAAACCTTTTCCTTTAAGGGTTAGGTTGTTTACATGCATATATAAGGGCTAAACATATGTAGGACAAATTGGAATTTATTATTTGACAATTTTAATCAATTAAGTGAGGTTTTCCCTTAACTTTATTCTTTTGAAACTTTGTAAGTTTACTTAAACTGTGTCACATCTACCTTTCATTACAATTACTAGGTTAGACTTAGAATTGTATGATTGTTCATATTTTAATAGCTAAGTATCTTGCTTCAAATTAATAAGCAAGGGGTTTAGCTCCCTCAACACAACCTTTCCTTGATGATCCTTAGGTTAGATTTCAAAGTTGGATGCATGTTCTATCTTTATTATAAGTAGGGTTTGTATCAGCATCTCAATGTTCAATGACTGAGGTTGGCCACCTCAGGTCATCCTTTAATAACACATGAGATTTCAAGCAAAGGTTCTTATCTCAGCATATCAGTCATTTTCATGTATTTTTGGAAATCCAAAAATCTCAGACATAAATATCTGAACAAACTTTTAAAGGGGGACTTTTGATACCCTATATTAGTATCTGATTCTAATAAGGGTTGTAATCCCAAAAGAGGAAGAGTACTTGAATAAGAAGAAAACTTTATAAGGAAGTCTATTCTCTCTTAAATAAGACAATCCTACAAATATAAGGAATCATATTCCTAAGAAGTTTGAGTAATACTTTTTCCCTATAAATACATCTCATGACATCTCGTGTCATTCATTCTCATATTCATTAATTCTACATAACATCACACTCTATATCAAGACGTCATTTCATCACCTCATCTTATAAACAATCATCCTTCATTCTCTATTCTATTCTACTTATTCACTTTACTATGATTTTTCTCCACTTACAAGTACTGACTTAATCTTTAGAGTGTTTATGGGGGAAACCTTGCCGATTCACCCAGCTTCCTCGTCGACGCAAGTTCCATAACAAGAAATACGATTCGGAGTTATAAAAAATGAAGGGTAAAAATGAGATATTTTATAATGTTTATAGTATTTAATGATTTGAAAGGTTATGCTAATAATATCATATGTAATTTTTCCATATCCTATAAAATTTTAGTTTTTATCAATTTTTTAAATAAATGTAGAGGTGATATGATCAAAATATCAATGGATTGCATAATAAAATAGTTTTCCTTTTTAAATCGAGGATAATAACATTCGAGTCATACACCTCATGATATCTTTAGAGATAAATTAACACTTGACTATTATTTCACTTGTTTTATCACTTTAATTAAATAATAAATTTTTATTAATTTTACTTTTCAATTCATTAGACACTAAAGGTCCGTTTGTTTAGTAAAAAATAAAATTAAAAATTGGAATGGATAATTCTGATTGTTAGTATTTGATTGGCTAAAATTAATATAAAAATAAAAATATAATTCCTTCGTCAATAGAAATAATCATTATCTTCTTATTTTTAACGAATAACTTTTAATTCACTTAAAAATTAAGTTAAATCAATTATAAATTAGTTAAATATTTAAATAATATCATTTTAAAAAAAAATTATAAATAAAACATATAAATTAATAAAAATATGCACTGAATAAAAAATATTTATTAAAATTAAATAATTTTTATAATTTTTAAAAAAATATAATAACATTTTATAAATAAGTATTTTAAAAATATTTTATAATACATAATTATAATATTAATTTTTAATATATAAAAATAATTATAAAAATAATTTTTTTATATAAAAATAATTAAAAATTAATTATTAAATAATATTTAATTTTCATTCTAATTTTTTAGAATCAAATATTTTTTTTTAAATTTTCATTTTCCTTTCAATTACTTGGTATTTCATTTTCACAGTACCACCAAACGCTCTAAAATTGCTGCATAATTTATCGGGTAAAAATGCTTTCATTTAAAAATGGAACTATTCAGGTGAACATTATCCATAATTTAAAATTGAAGAATTTTAGTAGAATCCTAAACCAATTACACGCCTTCTACGTTATACTTTTACACAGAAAAATAATTGAAGTATCTTACCAAGAAAAATAATTGAAGTAGCGTAGCTAATTTTCCTTTATCCAAACCTCTTTTCCAATAGGCTTTTGAACTTCCAACTTTTTAATTACCCAGAAGAAAATTGAGTCTAGAAACACCAAAAAGAATGGGTACGTTCAATGCTTTTACACGATCTTTAGGTCACCACTGCTTTAAGAAGTCCAAAGTTCACAACTTTCACCAGTTATTCGATTTGGGTAAAGTGATCGTTTCATCAGGGACTCCAAGTGCTAAAATTGATAGTAATTTTCACCAATTCAAGTCCCGTAGAACATTAATCTTGGAATCTGTGCCGTCTGAATCAGTGAAGCTAAAAAGGCTTTCAGAGTCGGATTCTGGTAAGTTCTACTTAAAGCTCTCTGTTAATGGTGTTAGCTGAAAGAGTAAAAATCCCACTTGGGAATTTTTGATTAACAGGAATTGTGGAGGTGAATTTGGATAGGCCAGGAGCAAAAAATGCTATTGGAAGGGAAATGCTGAGAGGGTTGAGGAATGCTTTTGAAACCATTAGCAATGATGACTCTGCAAATGTTGTTATGATACGCAGCTCTGTTCCTAAAGTGTTCTGTGCAGGAGCTGATTTGAAGGTAACGAATCGATTTTCATTTTTTAAAAATAAGTTCTGATACGAATTCTTGATTGGTTTTAACTGCATCACTAGTTAGATGATTGTGTCTACTTTAGAAGGCTTGTTAAAAGGGTATTATAAGGCTGTAGACTCTTCGGATTGCTCTATTGGGCGATTTAGTCAACTCTGTTAGCTTCTTCATGGCAGCTTAGGTTAAGAAGGATGTGTGATATCTTATTCTGTTTGGTTTGTGTCTTTCATCATTTCTATTCTTTTTGGTTTACGACTACAACGACTGTATGCTCCAGGCCCCAAATTACGATTTAAACCTGGTCTGAGTTCTTTGCGTATCTGAATTTCAAGAAACTTAATTTTTTTTTCATCACTCATTTCCGCACTTTTATGAACTGAAGATGCAGTCATTAGATGTAGGAATGAGGAAATCCTATTCTTCAAGGGTTTCATTAATTTCAAGGAATTTACTTGTTTTTCTATGTTGAGCCATTTTGTAAATCCTTTTCTGCCAAGGAATCTATATTATTTTTGTAAATTATTATAGCATTTGTAGTCCTGTCCCCAGGACTGTGCTTATACATGGTTTATGATATGCTTGACAGCTGTTCCTTTGATTGAATTTGGCAGGAGCGTAAGACAATGACTCCATCTGAAGTGAAATTCTTTGTCAATTCATTGCGGTCCACATTCTCATTTCTAGAAGTGGGTTTGCAACTCTGAGCTTGTATACTTAATTTGATTGATTGACTGATATATAGCATTAGAGTATGTTCAAATGACCTCACAATGAAGTGATAACTTCTTTTATAGCTCTATAGTCATAGCCATCACTTGAATGGTGGAATTATTGAGGTTTATATGTTTGGAAGAGTGGTCTGATTACCCTCTATAATGTGGAAATCGACTCCTACAGAATGCACATGTAGATCAACTGTGTACATATGCAAATTCAAATGTTGACTTAAATATTGGTCAACTATGAGCATTTCTATATTCACCTACTGCTGATATCCCTGCATTTACCATATGATGTTTTTACATATGTGCACTTTGACTTGACTTCTATTTCGTGTTCTTACTATAGGAACTTCAAATTCCCACTATTGCTGTTATTGAAGGAGCAGCTTTGGGCGGTGGACTTGAAATGGCTTTATCATGTGATCTTCGGATATGTGGTTGTTGCAGAATGTTTCATGATTGATAAAGCTGCTACAGTTATTTTATGAGGTTCAGTAGTTGATGCTTTGTCTTTTATATCTGATGATACAGGAGAAGATGCACTATTGGGCTTGCCAGAAACAGGACTTGCTATAATTCCTGGGTATGTAACCAATCTTGTTTTAATTTTATTGTTAATTGTTCATAATTTCATTTTATTTGATGGCAATGTATGTACACCAATACACGTGTTTCACTTACAATTGGAAGAACTTTACTCTGATGTTCTGCTGCTTACAAATGGCAAATAGGGACTTGCCAGTATTTAGAATGTGACACATTGGTTAGCACCAAAGTGAATTTCTGCATTTTTGCAAATTCTTTGTTTCTGCTAAATCTTAATTAGTGCAAGATCATCTGATCTCTTATGGAATCTTGTTCTAAACAGGGCAGGTGGGACACAAAGACTTCCTAGATTGGTTGGAAAATCTGTGGCCAAGGAGCTTATACTTACGGGTCGGAAGATTGGTGGAAGAGAGGCCATATCAATGGGTTTGTTTACAGAAGAACAGCTTGACATCTTATTTGTTGTTTCTTTCGACTTCTCATTTAGCTACAAATGTGGGGAATGCTGCAGGTCTTGTTAATTATTCTGTGCCTGCTGGTGAAGCTCATTTAAAGGCTCTTGAAGTTGCTCGGGAAATTAATCAGAAGGTATAAAGCTATAATCCTTGAGGATTTCTTATATAGAAAATTTAGTAATATAGCTGTTCAAATTAATAATTACTATGCTGCTAGGGCCTTTAGTTGTCATGACTAGACTTGCTGTTCTTACATTTGGTGTCTGGTCACAATCAAATGCATAAATTCTATACATAATAATAATCAATTTGATGCAGATAGAAATCTTTTGACTTCTTGTTCCAGAGAGCAAAAGGAAAAAAAAAAAGGAGTTGAGAGGAAAAGAACAGGTTTCTGAATGATAAATCCTCTAGGACTTTGAAAATGTTGCAAGGCATATGGATACTTGTATCCAAAACAAGGCACTATAAGTACATTATTGTGGGCAGTATAAGAGGTTGTTTTTATTGAACAATGTTAATGCTCATTTATTTTCTGGGTCAGAGCTTTGCATAGCTGACAACGCTCTTTGATAAATTTATGGAACTTCATGAATTTACCAATTACTAGAGCCAGATATTGCCTTTTGGGGGTAAAAGACAACCTACATTAACTAATTGCTGCCTGAAAGTTGTATTTCACTGTGGAACAAGCAGCAGCTTTGCACTCAATTTATGCTCCAAGACTAACTTGTAGTCCTGACAGGGTCCACTAGCAATACGGATGGCGAAAAAGGCAATTAATGAGGGACTGGATGTGGATTTGGCATCAGCTTTAGAATTGGAAGAAAACTGTTACGAACAGCTCTTGAACACAAAAGATCGCTTGGAAGGCCTGGCAGCATTTGCTGAGAAGCGGAAACCAAGATATAGGGGGGAGTAGACAGAACAAGAACCATCCTAACAAGCAATTTCTTAACTTCAAGTTGCAGAAAAGCAGAAACCAAGGTATACAAGAATAAAATGATACTGATAAAAGCCATTTCAAACCCACAAACTCACATTATTTCAACTCTAAGAGGAATCAGTATGTTAGATTATAGACATAATTGAATCTGTATATTATTGTATTATCATTCTTCCTCAGTATTACAGTCCAATTGATGGTATTTGGATTGTTTTTAATGGTTTAATAAGCGGTCAATTTCCAAACCTACACAAAACATCTTTTAAAGTAGACATTTACACTTTACAGATATTGTGTCATACCAAGTTATTGAAGCATGCCGAACTATCAATTGATCCGTATTGTATAGAACTATCGATTGATCCATAGGATATAGTAACAGTAACTTAAATATAGTCTTAACTCATCATCTATGGCAGGAAGAGCAAGTTGGCGCTGGCTTCTGGTTTAGAAGAAGAGGATCAGATGGAAGTAGAAGTGGCAGATATCTAATTATATTTTTTCAGACGTATGAAACATTTGAATTTTCAAGTAACAATTCAAAATTTATGTACTACAACGAAGATGTGCATTCAAAACATGAAATAACACTATCTTATTTTTTTCTTTAAACTTTCTTTTTGGCTCTGTGTTAGATTGATAATGGTCATATCTTTTCTTATTCTCATTCAATTCTTTTTCTTCAATAAATATGGATTTTTTAGTTCTTTTTTGTTGTTCTAGATTACCTATTGATGGAATTTGTAATTTTTTTTCAAAATAAATTATTCGGTTAGATTCTTTTAGTTGAGATGTTATTGAGTTTTTTTAGTTGAGATGTTATTGAGTTTTTCATTTATTCAGTAATAGATTTTTAAACAAAATTGTTTAAGTTACTATAATTTAAATTTTTGTACTACCAATGAGTTGATGAATAAAGAATTAATATATGTAATTGTAATTTTTTTTTCAACGGAAAGAGGGGGAAGGATCGAATTTTTTGACCTATTAATGGCTTGAAGGGAGTTTATACAATTTGGGTACTTAACTAGATTGTTTATATGAGTTTGTATTTCCATACTTTTGTGTTGTGATTATCAAGATGTTCAAAATGAATCTTGATCCGTAGAAATCCGTAACCTGCCTTCTGCTGCAATCACCTCAATAGAGAAAGGAAAATTAGAAAGAACTTGTATATATACAAATTGTTTCAACGAAGTGAGATCAGAAAGAAAATCTAGTTCATTTTGGCATCTTGTATTTTTCATTTTCCTGGACTGGTAGTGGAAGGATAATGCTAAATCCTGCTCTAGGTATAGGCTGTTACTTGAAAGCAAAAACAAATATTTTCTGGTTGGATCGTCATCATTTAGCCACAATGATACATTCTTTCTTTAGTCTGCTTGAAGCAGAAAATGTTCTTTTTAAAGAAATATATCACATTTACAATTGTTCTATTCTACTACTGAATATCCTTTTTCCATTAAAATTCCATGATCCTGCAGAAAATTGAGTGAATAAATGGCAAAAGTTTCTTTAAAACATTAAGAGGCTGAGGGTTCAATCTCTAATTTTACAAGGATCATTATCATATATTGGTCAACAAAATATTAGATTTGAGCTTGGCTTAATGTTCTACCAGGAGGGTTTCCTTCACGGGACTTTGAAAAAAATTTGGGCTATGGTGAATTTGTGAAAAATGTTTGGCTGTGAAAACATAAGAAAAGCTTCAAAGTTTTTAGAGCAACATTATAATAGCCAAGAGGTGCCATGTCTTCTATATTTTGCAATGTTTTGCATAATTTGGATATGATTTACTTTTTGGATTTAATATCAAATTGTTGTTAATGACATCAAGCTGAAAATAGGATTTAAGTTGACAATTAACTTTTCTTGGATCCAAACTAGGAAATAAGTGAATGATTCATTGATTCACAGGGAAACATGATAAAAGAACACTTGATTAAGTTCGATGAAATCATGGACATGAGCAAATGTAGCAATTAAAATTGAAACTCTTTTACATTATTGTTAATAACTCACAATGTAAACAAAAAAAAAAAGGCTGGAAGCTGAGTTTCAGAACAAGGTCATGCAAAAATCTGTCATGTTCAGGCGTTAATATCCATGGTAGAAACTCCTAATGTTTTTTCATTAATAGGAAGGTTAGACGAACTAAATATTGATAGATTGGAGAATTAGAACCTTACATCTCATGATATCTTTTGAAAAAAAATGACTATTAGACCACTCCCTTAGCGGCACAGAAACTCTTGTCATTTCATCCAGCCAAAGAATGCTAAAAAAACTTTCCGTGGAGAACATAAATCTTGGCACTAAGCATTAGAAGAAAAATAGCAAACCAGTTGTGAATTGTAATGATCTGATGTGTCACTCTCACAGTTTATAGACTGCCCTTCCCCACAAATTGAACTGCAAACTGTCATATTTTACAGGACACTTACCATGATAAACTAGAATTATTGCCTAAGCCTCAGCTGTACTTGCTTAATCTTGTGCAAATATAGGTAGCTCTCCCTTGTGGTTTCGCTAATTTTTTTTTTTTTTGTTCACAGCAGAAATCCTGCAGTCACCTTCCAAAAATGAAATCCTTTGATTGAACCATAGATAGGAAAGTGAAACTGTCATTGCATACATGGCTTGGATGCTATAAAATCTTATCTTTATGGCTCAGAGTTACCATAACCAAGTCCTGAGTGTGCTGTATTAATTTAATATCTGACACTACTAGCTAATAAGTACTTGCTGCTTATAAAGTGTGGTTTCTGCTGTATACTCGGTTCTAATTCTCCTTTTTTTTTTCTTTTTCTTTTTTTGTTTTCTATAACATCCATCTTGTTTTTCTAGATTTGTTTATTCAGATTCGATGTCAAGCATGATGATGGTGAGTTCAAACTCAAAGATGCTCGTTGTCAGGAATCAGCAGAGCGAACAATGTAGCAGCTGTATTAGAGGGTCATCTTCAAAATTCAGGGGAGTGATTTGGCTGAGAAGTGGCAAGTGGGGATCGCGAATCGCCTACAAGTACAAAGCTTATTGGCTAGGAACATATGACACAGAAGAGGAGGCAGCAATGGCTTATGATAGAGCAGCCATTAAACTTCAGAGAAGTGATGCTCCTCTCAACTTCCCTATGCCAATCTACACAGTTCAAGAAACCAAATTCCAAGGCCGCTACTCCAACGAAGAGATTCTTGATATGATCAAGAACAAAACTTACTTGTCGAGATACGCAAATTACCTTGCAAATCAGTCCCTGGTGATGCGAGGTTTAGAAGCAAGCAATTCTGCATATCAACAAGGAGTCTCTTATCAATTACTATTTCGAAAAGAGTTAACACAAACTGATGTTACTCACATCAAAGGCTTTCACATACCAAAGGATCATGCAGTGGAGTACTTTCCTCCACTTCCTGGTGCAAACTCGTCAGGAATTGGTGATGAAAATGGGGACAACAGCAACAAGTCCACTGAATTAACCTTCTACGACAGGCATTGTCGTCCATGGACTTTCCGGTATTCATATTGGAAGAGTACTCAGACATTTGTGTTTACGAAAGGGTGGAGACACTTTCTGAAGATGAACAACCTGAGAACCAAAGATTCCATCCTTTTCTACAATTGTGAGATGAATGGAAGAGTGTTTTACATGATAGATGTGCAGAGAAACAGCATTGGAACTTTTGACGTTGCTTGGAACATAGAGAAGGGAACAGGTAAGAGGAAAAGAGAGGACAATGAAGTAGATGTAGATGTTGATGAAGACAAGGAAGAGGAGGAAGAGACAAGTAATGGAGTTAAGCTTTTTGGTGTACAGATTAGCAATGGCAGACCATCAAACCACAAGAAGAAAAAGAGCTTGTGAATGGAAGCAATTGCTATAGTTTTCTTGTATTGTCGTTATTGTTGTTTTTGGTCCTTTTTTGATGATTTTTTTCATGCCTTTTGAGGATTTTCCCATATCAATTTCGAGCAATAAAAACTCATTTAGTATTGAATTTCAGTTCTGTATTTTTCTCGTTGCATGATTTTAGTCTATTGATGTTGCCTTCCTCCCCCCTTTTTGTTTCATGTTGCTATGAAACCATTGGGCTTTTCACATAGCAAAATATACTATGCCTAAGCCATAACAAATAAAATCCTTAGGAATCTTTAAATCTTTCTGCTAATGAGCAATCTTGATCAGAGAAAAAAACAATTTTTTTTCAACAAGTGAAATTTTTTTGTTTGATGATTCGATATCTGGTATCATATGCAGAGACGGAATTAATGAGCAAGGAGGGTTGTCATCAACTAATTAAATTATCCTTAAACTACTCTCAGTAACGAAATGTGTGATATTTTATTTATGAGAATAAAGTTTGAATTTTACTTTTCGATTTTTTTTTTTATAATATTAGAAATTAATCATCTCTACTAATTGAAAAAAACTAATTAAATTCTATTACAATTCCTCAAAATTTACATTACTGCCCAAAATTTGATAGATTGCCTTCATTCCTCATAAAATAGATTTTAATATATGTATAAATTTATAATTTTTTTGTTTGGTAAAAAAATTTGAAACTTTACTCTGTAGTTTAAATGTCAGTTCCACCAGCCACACCTCCGCTATTTTGGAGCGTAAGTCGAATAAATCTAATAAGAGAAACACATTTCTTTTAGTAATTAATTTTTATATATAAAATTAAAAAATTAATATTTTTATCACTTTTTTCATTTGGCCTTTTATACTATGGATAGTGTATTAATTCTTTGTTGTATTCAATTTCATATCAAAATTTAGAAAAATTCTACAATACTTTAAGGTATTCTTGCCGCTAAAAAAAAAAAGAAATTCCAAAAAAGTTACCTATAACAATAGGTTAGCTAGTAAGTACTTATAACAAATAAACACTATTAGAGTTTGAAAAAATGTCAATCTAAAAAAAAAAGTTTCACATGAAATCTTTAACATTTTTCAAATTAAAAAAAAAAATTATAAATTATAACAAACAAAAACCCTATTCTTAATTTGAAAATTTTTTTTTAAAAAAAATTGAAATTTTATCGTAACTTTTAATCCCTTATATTCAATAATTGTTCATAGTCAATAATTCCATCAGTCTCTTATATTCAATTATTACTTTCAATTATTAAAATTCAACCATTATTGAATTTATAGTTGAGGTAAGTTTATAAATGTTTATAAATTTACAATTGAATTTAATTATTGCTTTTTTTATTTGCTTCGTGTTTTAATGGAATTCGATTTTTATCTGTTAATATATTGTGGTCAACCAAATTTTTTTACTTGAGACATACATCATTTTGAAGTTAACCCTGTACAATCTTGTTGTTTATTACGTTTGAGGATACTTAATGTCAGCCAAATTTTATATAACATATATACATTATTCTATGGTCAACCACTACAAGAAATTTTTTGATATATATATTTTCTAGTTTTATTTGGTATTTCATGGTTAACCATATGCCTACCATATATAATAATAATAATAATAATAATAATAATAATAATAATATTATTATTATTATTATTATTATTATTATTATTATTATTATTATTATTATTATTATTTTATATGCAGAGTATGCCTTAGTGTGATAACATTTTTTTAAAATATAAGTGATGATTTGGATTGGGGTAATAAAGGGTACAATGATCAATTTGATGATTGCGAAACTCACTATGGTTCTCCACAAAGTTATCTGAGTAATTAAAAGGTTGACCTTACTTTTGTGTCTAATGATTCTATCAAATTATCAAATCAACTATATGAGAAAAATAATAGTAAGTATGACTAGTCTTATTTATCAATAGTAATTTCTAAAATAATTAAAGAATGGTGTACAGAGGATGTATTGGGCATTGAATTCGATTCAATTGTAAATGTTGAGAAATTTTAATACACTTATTCAAGTACTATGGGGTTCAATATGCGAAAGAATGATATAAGATGTTACAAAAATGACACAATCTCAATGAGAAGATGAGTTTGTTCTAAGGAGGGTCTTCATTCTAAAAAAGACTTGGAAAGGGAGAACAAAAAGAAGAAGTTAAAAACTTTAACTAAAAACAATTGTTTAGTTGTTTTACGGGTAAATTATAACAAACTGATTGGAAAGTATGTTGTAAAAGAATTTACCATTGAGCATAATCATAGGCTAGCTACATTACAAGAGGTACAATTTCTTAGAAAGCCATCGTCAAATTACAGAGTTTGATGGAGCACAGGTAAAATAATATATAATTTTTTTCAAAGTTTTAATTATTTTCATGTAGTTTTAAAAATAAAAAAGTTAATAAATTATTTTAAGTTGACAAGTAAAAATTTAGAGTAGATTAAAATTTAAGAAAAAAAGAGGAGAGGAAGAAGGAGGAGATAAGAAAGTATCGTATTAAAAAAAAACTTTAAAAACAATATTTTTTTTTTGTAAAGAAAATAGTCAACAGTATTTTTGAAACATTTTTCCTTTTCATGTTTGAAAAAGTTCCTTAATTTTTTACAAATAATATAGGCCCACTTGTCTAAAAAAATCAAATATTTTCAACTTGTTCCAATTTTAATTTAGTTGAAACAAATATATTTAACCAAACCAATGAAGTCAATTTTAAATAGTTAAATTATTAAATAAACTAAGCAACATTCAAAAATATCAAAATTAAAAATATTTGAATTCAATTAGGATAATTGATTTTAAATATATAAATATAAATATATATATATATATATATATATATATATATATATATATATATATATATATATATATATATATATATATATATATATATATATATATATATATATATATATATATATATATATTGTAAAGAAAATAGTCAACAGTATTTTTGAAACATTTTTCCTTTTCTAGTCATGTTTGAAAAAGTTCCTTAATTTTTTACAAATAATATAGGTTCAATTGTCTAAAAAAACCAAATATTTTCAATTTGTTCCAATTTTAATTTAGTTGAAACAAATATATTTAACCAAATCAATAAAGTCAATTTTAAATAGTTAAATTATTAACCAAACTAAGCAACATTCAAAAATATCAAAATTAAAAATATTTGAATTCAATTAGGATAATTGATTTTAAATATATATATATATATATATATATTTTGTAAAGAAAATAGTCAACAGTATTTTTGAAACATTTTTCCTTTTCTAGTCATGTTTGAAAAAGTTCCTTAATTTTTTACAAATAATATAGGTTCAATTGTCTAAAAAAACCAAATATTTTCAACTTGTTCCAATTTTAATTTAGTTAAAACAAATATATTTAACCAAACCAATAAAGTCAATTTTAAATAGTTAAATTATTAACCAAACTAAGCAACATTCAAAAATATCAAAATTAAAACTATTTGAATTCAATTAGGATAATTGATTTTAAATATATATATATATATATATAATAAAAAATAAAATGTAAATAATAGTCAAGTTTTAGTTTGGTTAAAAATAATTTCAAAACCCAAATGTTTTCTACATGTTCCAATTTTAATTTAGTTGATTTAAAACAAATATTTTTAACCAAACCAATAAAGTTAATTTTTAAATATTTAAATTGTTAACCAAACTAAGTAATATTCAAGAATATCAAAATTAAAAATATTTAATTTTGATTAGGATAATTTTTTTTAGTGTATATATATATATAAAATAAAATAAATTAATTTTAGTTCTTACTATATATTTGTAATTTTGTAGTACAATCTTAATAAAAATATAATGACAACTGCTTGTTTAGAAGTCACTAAAAATTCAAATTACAACATAAATGTTTTAAAAATATCAAAATTTGGTATAATTTTTAAATAATTTAAAGTACAATTTACTAATGAGTAGAATAACTCTTTTGATATTTGATAATAGTATTAATTTGTGTAAAATAGCTCTTTTCATATTTGATAATAGTTCAATCATATGAATTTATCGTTACAATTGATAACATATAGTAATATTATATTATTGATTCAATTTAATTTTCTACATTTTTTTTTCATAATTCAAATCAAATTAAAAATTTTGTTTTTAAAAAATAAATCATAACCAACCTTTCAACATTTTAAATCATAATATTTTATTTGGATTGAATTGGATTAATTTAGTTTGGTCAATTTGAAATTTTTTATAGTTTCACTAATTATTCTATGACCTTAATATGTAAAAAATAGTCAAGTTTTAGTTTTCATATTAACACATTAGCAAGAAATGCAACAAAAGAGGATTATTTTGTTATTTTATAAGTTAATCAATATATTATTAATTATCCTAATTAAAAAGCAAAAAATAAAATAAAGGACAACTAGAATATAGAATATAGAAATAGTTAGATTTGTAAAATTAAAAAGAATAATAACAATAGTCAGGTTTCATGTGCTAACAAATAATTGAAAAGTATACAATAGGTGATAAATATTTGAAGAAAAATAAAAATAAAAATTAAGAATGAAATTGACAAGAATGGTTAGGGTATTAGAAAATATTAAAAAAAACCCATTATCAAATATGTATTAAATTATAATTTTTGAAGTAGAACTTATATAGAAGTAAATCATAAATATATTTTACAAGAATTAAAAAAAAAAAAAAAAGAAATGTTGCATATCCACATCACATGCTAGTAAAAATAAAACAAAATAAATACTCAATCAATTTAATCTTTTATTATTTTTTAAAAGAAATATCTTATTTTATACATATTTGATAGAAAGAACTTCAAAAAAAATTGAATATACATATAATTAAATGTCCAATTCTTATGATTGTTCAAAATTAAAGGTAACAAATTGAAAAATATATGAAATAAATTAAAAAAAATTGGCTTAACTTGAACATATAATTTTAGATAAAGTTATTATTTATTTTTTTTAATTTTAAAAACAACTGTTTTTTTTTTAAATTTCATTAAGAAGAATAATTTTTATTAAAATGTTTAATATCTTCTAAAAATGTTAAAATAATTTTATTATTTTCTATCAATGTTTTATTTAAAAATATTATTATTTTGTATATTTGAATTCCAAAAAGAATTAGAGAAAAACTATTTAAAAAAATAAAAATATTTATTTGTTATTAATTTAATTTAGAGATTTGAAAATTTTAATTTTAATTTTTTTATAAAATTTATAATTTACTCTTGTAGTTTTTTAATCAATTAACTTGTAATAACCTAAATTTTTTTTTTTATTATTATTATCATCATCATCATCATCATTGTTCTTCTTCTTATTATTAATATATTATTATTACTATTATTATTAGAGTATATTGAAGCAGAGATTTAAGAAAATAGGCGGGCGAGGACACGTCAACATGCTAGCTCCACTTATAAGTTAACATATTGGAATGTATGTTACATTTACATATAAAAGTATAGATTGGTTTATCATATTTAAAGATATATTTAACTAATGAATTTATATTTTCAATATTTGAAGCATCTATATTGTTGATTTGATAATTTAAAAATGCTAACTGTATTAGATTATTATTATCAATGTGATCTTGCTATAATTATTGTTAATAAGATTATTAGTGTTAATGATATCGTGAATGATAAAAATAAAAGTATTTTATTTCTAGTATTGATATTTTCCTTAGAATTTATTATGCTTTTATATATGAAAATAATTTTTGAAAAGATTTGTAGAACGGGCTACCTGATGCGTGTCATCAGGATCGTGTGCACATATGTAATGATTCTAGAGTCAGTCCTTGTTGAAATTATTTGTGAAGCTCGATTGATGCGTAGCTTTCGGGTAATATACATTGTCACGACCCAAAACAGGGACCATGACCGGCGCTAGGGAACCCGGAATTCTTTCGAATCCGGAACCCGTAGCAAGCCTAAAAATAAAATAAAACATGCAATAATAATAATAACAATATCAAATGCAGCGGAAATGAAAATCATAAATATCACAATAGTATTTTCACCAATTGGATTTAAGTCAAATCTCATCTCATATATATATAAATCTTTAAATATAAATCCAGTTCACATAATACAATATCTCACATAAATAAAATACATAAAATTCCATAATTAATTTACAACTACTGCAGTGTCTAGATTATAAAAATAAGACTCAAGTAAGCAGTTTACACAAAGAAGCCGAGGCGGAAGAAATCCGACGTACAGGCCTGCTACTGAGGTCTGAAGATGTTGACTCTCCTGAAAAATAGTCAACGGAGGGGAGTCAGACCTCACTGAGTGAATCACTATAATATATATACATGCATACTAAATGACAATGCATACAATCAACAATATATATCTAATATGTATATATACAGGCAATACACACAGATGCAGTAAAATCATTTTTATATATTTTATTGAAAATCACAGTTTATAAAGGATCAAATAGAACCCTATGATATCGAAGCCTCAAACAGTGTTAGACAACACTCTAGCCATACAGGCTCACTTATTCCAAATATGTCCACTTAATCCATTTAGACAGTAGACTGGCCCCGAGACACTAAGTCAACCGAGCTCCAGCAGTCTGACTGCCAGTGTGATTGGCCCCGAGACACTTGGTCAACCGAGCTCCAGCAATCACACCCAAATCACATCACACACATCAATAATCATAATCAATCAATATCCATAAATAGGTTAGTAATATAGCCTAAATACTATAGGCGTACCGGTACGTACTCGGTCCTAGTGCTGCCCACTAGGTAGCACGTTCTATCGATATCCTTCATTAATAATTTAAAACATCCATTCATAAATACATGATGCATGAATTTAAATAAAATAACAATATAAACCATATATATACCGGAAATATACCAAAAGTAAACCAAGTATATTTCGAATATATATACGTCAAATAAATCCAGTTAAATTACAAAATAAACTAAAGATACATTTAAAAACATTTTAAACACAGTTCATTAATAAAACATGCATATAATTTAATATATACCAAAAATAAACCAAAAATATACTTAAATACAAATCACATTATTTATGCATTTTAATCAAAATAAAACATATATTTCTAAAATCATGCATCCTAAGGCATATATATATAGTATAGTAACTCACAAATTAGTGCGCTCCACGAGATGGGTCCGACGGGCCTGGTCCACTAGCCCTCGGTCTCGGCGCAACTAAATAAACAATAACGATAAAAATCAGAATAACCCTAACAGAAATCCTAGAATTCGATCTAGAATATTTAACACAGAATTGAGATTAGGGTTCGACCGGACATCACGTTTTACGAGAATTCTACCAAAAATTCGACAGAACCTCCCTTGTAAAACGGACATTTCTCTACTCAAAGAGTAGAGTCGACCCTGCAAAGAAACACACTTCGAAAAATAGGCTCAACCACTCATCCATAACCCCTCGGTCGGACTCCAAACTACAGTCTACCGACCGGGGTCCACAAACACAGAACAATTCTGAAAATACCAAAAATACCCTTATAACATAGAAATACATTTTATAGGTAGAAATTACATAATTAACCTTAAAACACTATAAAAATCGATAAAAACTCATTTTATTAGAAAAACCGTATATTATATATATAATTGAAAATAATTCACGAAAAATAGTTTTAATTAGTTAAAAACACCAAATAATTTGTAGAAATCATTTTTATACCTTAAATAACTATTAAAACCAATTAAATTACATTTTTAACCAATTTTTGTAAAATTACCAAAATACCCCTATATATATAAATATACTAAAATTACTTCAAAAATTCACCAAAAATAGTATAATTATCCAAAATTAATTTTCTCAACATATTTATCAATAATTAAACTCAATTAACCAATTAATTTCAATTAAAAACACAATTAACCCTAATTTCCCAAATTTACATAAACTTCAATAATTCAAAATAAATACATAGAAATTCATAAAAATTCCAAATAAATTCCTATAATTCATTTCAACACCTAATTTAACCATAAAACACAATTTCATAATTTAAATAATTAATTTCCGAAAATTAGAAAATAATATTAAAATATTCAAAAATACCCAAAAATCAAATTAATCTCCAAAAATTCATACATGTAGATTAAGCTACTAGGATCAACATTTGTGAAGGAAGTTTTCATGAATCAATCAATTTGAAACTCAAAAAAATCAAAAACCCTAATATGGCCGAAATTGAAAATTTGAAACCTAAGCAAATCAAGACCGTTTAAGCTCAAACCAAAGCTAGAATTACACTCACCGGAGCTCAAGGAGAAGAAAGAGACTGACGGTGTCGAAAATGGTGGCCGGAATCGTGGTTGACGGCGAGGAGAGGAAATTTCGGCCAAAAGAAGAAAATGGGGTAGCCGGCGCCAGAGAAGAAGGCTGCTGGCGGCGGGGGACGGCTGAGGATGAAGGTGGAGCTGCTGGTTGCACACCGACGGTCGGGGATTAGGAGTTGCAGCGGTGAGGGGAAGGGGTCGTGCACGGGAAGAAGAAGAAGAAGAAAAAGAAAAGAAAAGAAAAGAAAAAGAAAAAAAAAAAGAAAAAAGAAAAATAAATAAATAAATAAATAATTTTAATAAAATATTTGGGGAAAATCACACACCACACACTTATTATAATAATTTAAAATTTAATAATAAATAAAATAAGTAAATAACAATAAAATTAATAAACAAATAATAAAATATTAGGGTAGTAAATTAAACCCTAATTAAATAAATATTTATACACATAGGCTTTATTTAGTAATTTAAAAATATGTATGAGTTCATGCAAATCCAAAAATATATTTAAAATAATTAATAATAAATTATTTACGTGAAAATTTCCCCGAAAATGCAAGTCCCGGGAAAATTTTATGTAAAGCACTGTAAATAAGACACAATAATTAAAATAGGTTTTAAATACATATCAACTCATGAAAATATCGTAATATATATAAAAATTATTAACACTGCATATCTCGGTACAGTGTAAAAATATTTAAAAAAACACGGGATATTACATACATGATTTATGGATAGTTATTACTGGGACTGGTAGCTCAATTGATGTTTACCTCTCGGGAACCGCTAGTAAATATTAGAATAAGAGATGGACTGCAGCTGGTAGCTTGGTGGAAGCTTAGCTCTCGGGAACCGGTAATCTTTGGATTAATAAGTGAGCTGAATGGCTTATAGATTTGTGGTTTAGGGTTTTACCACTATTTTTCTCTTAAGTTATCTATTAATTTTGTTTAATTATTTAATTATTTTATATATTTATTTAATTTATGAGTATTTGGAAGCCAACTTTTTAATAAAGCTAATAAAAAAATATTTGGTGTATATATATATATATATATATATATATATATATATATATATTGTAATAACCCGAGTTTTTAAATTATTTTAATATAAATAGGATATGCAGTATTAATAATTTAAAATAATATTTGATTATTTATTGATTAATGAGTTCTATTATCATTCTTTTACGTTTATTAGGGTTCGATACAAATATTTATTTTAAGTCTAGCACTTAAATAATTTATTTGTTTAATATATATATATATATATATATATATATCTTATTTTAAATAATACTTAACTTAGTGTATTTCATTTTAATGTCATTCTGTTTTATTAAATCACATTATTATTTTATGTGTTAATATATATATTTTCATGCACTAGGGTTTATTATTTATTTAAGTGAATATATTATTAATATTAGTGAGGAATATATTAATATATGTGTGTGTATTAAATTTGTGGTATGTAAATTTTGTTAAGTAATATATTATAAAGTTTATTATATTATAAAGTTTTATTAATACATACATATATATATATATATATATATATATATATATATATATATATATATATATATATATATATATACACATACATATACAAGAAAAAAAAAAAACACCTCCCCTTTTATTCTTTTCTCTTCTCTTCCCCAATCATCACCCTCCTCCCTCGTTGCCGTCTGTTTCTTCCTCCGTCAGAGTGCCTTTGTATCTTCTGCTACCAGACAGCCTGCCCAGCCGTCGCCAGTCGTCTTCTCCGGCATTGTTAGAAGCTTGTGAAGCTGGAAAACCCGAATTCTTTCTTTCCTCCGTTCAAGTCATTTTCGGCCACCAAAATTGATGATTCCAGTGCCGTTGGACTCCTGAAACTTCATAGATGAGGATTCCAAGCTTCTTGTAGATTGAAAATGCAATTTGGTAGGGTTTTGAACTCTTTTTCATTTTCGGCCATTTTAGGTTTTTTGATTATTTTTCTAATAATTCTTGCTTGATTAAAGCTTAATTCCTTCACAAATATTGTTCCCCTTAGCTTAATCTACATCCTAGAATTTTTGTGTTATTTTTGGGAATTATTTTGATTTTTGTGAATTTTTTATTATTTTCATAAATTAATTATATAAATTATGAAATTGTGATTTTTGGTGTTATTGGTGGTTAATATTAATTTTAGAATTTAATTTATAATTTTTGTGTATTTTTTGTAATTTTTATAATTATTTTTAGTTTATGTTATTCTTGAAAATTTAGGTTAAATATATATATTTAATTAGAAATAATTGGTTAATTAAGTGTATTTGTGGATTTTAGTGAATAATATGTTGATAAAATAATTTTTGAGTATTTATATAATTTTTATTGAATTTTTGAATATTATTAGTATTTTATGTGTATTTTTATATATTAGGGGTATTTTGGTGATCATTTTGGTTAAATATTAAATTAATTGGTTTAATAATTATTTGAGGTATTAAAATGATTTTGATGAATTAATTACTAATTTTAACTAATTAATACTATTTTTCAAAAATTATTTTCAAATTATATATAATATACTATTTTTGTAAATAAATGGATTTTTAGTAATTTTTAATAGGTTTTTGGACTAGTTAAGTAATTTGGATTTATAAAATGAATTTTTATTAATATTTGTGGAATTATCGAGAAATATTGATTATTATTATATTATTAGGGTTTTTAAGTAATTATCGGTAAAATAATTTACTTTTGGTGTTTTAATATTTAAATTGCTATATTTTGGCACTTAAAGGGCATTTTTGGTATTTATTGAATTTTTATATATTTTATTGTACTTTGTTATGAATTGTGGACCTTGGTCGGGGGAATTAGTAGTTTGGGATTCTGACCGAAGAGTTGTGAGAATTTTTATTCGAAGTATATTTTTCTTGCAGGACTGGCTCTACTTTTTAAGTAGAGAGATGTTTGTTTTATAGAGGAGGTTTTGCCGAATTTTCGGTAGAATTCTTGTAAAACATGACATAAGGTCTAATTTCTATTCTTTGTCTGTGTTAGTAATCCTAGATAGAGTCTTTAGATGCTAAGTTAGAATTATTCTGATTTTTGTGTTATTATTTTATTGTTAGTTGCGCTGAAACCGAGGCCTAGCGGACTAGGCCCATCGGACCCTTCTTAAGGAGCACATACTTGTGAGTTGTTCTTTATATATGCGTGCATTTAGGTTGCATGTTTTAGAAATATATGTTTTAATTGTATGATTTATGCATAAATGACTTAATAAATGCCTAAGTATATTTTAGGTATATTTTTAGTATATTATTGGTATATTTTAAATTAAATGCATGATTTCTTTTCCTCTTATATTCAAATTATGTTAAGTATATTATTGATTGATTTTGAGTATATTTTATGAATTATTTGAGTTAATTTTACGTGTATATACCTGAAACATACTTAGTTTACTTTAGGTATATTTCTGGTATATATGGTTTATTTTTTTAGTTTAAAGGTCATTATGCATTATTTATTTTTCTATATGTATGTTTTATTTTAATGAAGGATATCATTAGAATGTGCTTCCTAGTGGGCAACATTAGGACCGAGTACGTACCGATGCGATAGACGATAGGTTGAATTATTAAATTATTGTGGGAATTATGATTGGATTAAGATTGATTTGATTGAGAATGATATAATTGATGGTGTGATTACTGGAGCTCGGTTGACCTAGTGTCTTAGGGCCAATCACACTAACATTCAGACTGCTGGAGCTCGGTTGACTTAGTGTCTCGGGGCCAGTCTACTGTCCATAAGGAATAAGTGAATTTATTTGGAAACAAGTAAGCCTGTATAGCTAGAGTGTGTCTGTTGATATTTGAGGTTGCGATCATTTAGGGTTCTATTTGATACTTCATAACTGATATTTTCAATATTATTATAAAATGATTTTCTTTGCATTTGTGTGTATTTGCATGTATATATATTTATTATATATACTTTTGAGTGTTTGTATTTGACATTTAGTAATGCATGTATATATATTACAACAATTCACTCAGCGAGGTTTGCTCCCTCCGTTGATGTTTTTTAGGAGAGTCCTCATCTTTAGACCTCAGCAGGAGACCTATCGCCGGATTTCTTATGCTCCGGCCCTATTATGTAAATTACTCTCTTGAGTTTTATTTTGTACTCTAGACGTTGCATTAGTAGTTGTATTTGATTTTATGCATGTACGAGATTTTAATTCAGAGTGTTACTTTGAAGTGTTGTATTAAAAGATTTTATTTATGATATATGATGTGTTATCATTTTACTAAAGGAAGTTGAGGATATTATTTTATTAATTGAGATTTCATTTCTGCTGCATAAATATTTTAATTTATTTTATTTTATTGCATGCTTTTCTTTTAAGGCTTGCTACGGGTTCTGGATTTGAAAGAATTCTCATTCCCTAGTGCCGGTCATGGCCCCCTATTTTGGGTCGTGACATATATATATATATATATATATATATATATATATATATATAACTAATATACATTTCCTTATATTAGATTATTCAGTGAGATTTGACTCCTCTCAACTATTTTTGCAGAAACTTAAGAGTCTACAGTTAGTTCATCTTCTCTATGTTGAACTCATTTTTCATCAGTTGTGTTATGTAAGTTAACTTAATGCTATTGATATTAATGTGTAACAAATTTAGTAATTTAGACACTGCAGTGGATTTGAATGTTTTGTTGTTGTTGTTATAATTTGTTGTATTGAGATTAGATATTGGAGGTTATGGTTGTGATGATATATATATTTATATATATGTAGGGAGTGTATTTGCATTTTTATAGGTTTTGGTTTTTTCCTGGTACAAGGGAAACTCTACTGGATTTTCTTTAGAATTTTTAAAGTTAGTTTTATTTCTGTAATAAATTTCTTAGGCTTACTATGAGTTTTAGAAGCTTTTTATTTTTTTATTCCTTAATATTAGTCATGTGCCCTTGGGGGTTCGGATCACAACATAACTTTTTATAACTTTCTATTCTAACTTAAAATAGAATTTTATTTTCAAATTTTGATGATGAATTTTCTTATGATATAGTTAACCACATTGTAAATTAATCAATTGTAACTTAGGCACTTTTATAATAACTTAAAGATAGGATTACCATAAGAAGTAACATGTTTCAAAAATTATTATATATCTTTAATCTTTAGTGGAGTCATCATTATGAGTAAGCTAGAGGCATTTGGATTTTAAAGTGAAGATAATTAAATACGCCTTTAAGGATTAAGTGATAATCCTTTCAAAACTCATTAAAGTCTTCTGTAATCAGTCGCCACCTGATTGCTCGAATAATGAGAGATTATCTTGAACTTAATAAAAATCATCCTCAAGGTAAAGATTTTGAGTTTAGAAAGTTATTTTTATTTAGATACTTCTCATTACCTAATACCCATTACATTTTTTGCATCACTCTATGAAAAAATATATATAAACACGCACTCACCCATTCATAGCAATAATAATGAAAAACATGAAGAAAAAAGATAATTACAATCATTACATGACTTTTTAATTTTTAGTAAATACATCAAAAAGAAAATGTGCAAAAGAATAATGCATGGCTAAATTTAATAAAACCTTGGAAAACAAAAGTTAGTATAACAATATTTACATCCATGCGCTATCTACAACATCCATAAAGATAAATATAACAAAATAATAAAGCAACAATAGAATAGCATCAGAAAAAAATGTAGAAATACTGAAATGTGACATTCATAATGAAAGATAATCTTAAGACAGGTCGATAACCTAAATATGACAAATCAAGTTAAAGCATAATTTATCGCTAATTATTGAAAATTCAATCTTACTCTTGTCTAAATTCTTAGTACTTTAACACTTTTTAAATTAATTTTAATTAAAATACTTTTGATGTTAATTTGACAAAAACTAAAGATTAGAATCAAAGAAACCTATTATATCTTTAAAGATCAAAGGAAGTACCCTATAGGGAGGCCTTTCAATTATTGTAAAATCGATGGGATAACTGAGGGCATGAGTGGCCATGAAGTTTGTGCAAGTATTGTGTTCCAAAAAGATGTGCACCACTTTTACAATCCAGTTCCATTAAATAAGATTATTAATCTCTTTGAACAACACCATATGCTGAAGAGAGACATTGTAGTTGCCATGAAGGGATTCAACCACACATTGATTATCAGATTCCACTTAATATGCTTATGGTTTAGGCCCTAATTAGTTCAAAGGCCATAAATAATGCCCTAGAGTTTTACCGCTATAACACTGCAATATCCAAGGTTTGCCACAAAACCACCAAGCCACCCTCTTATACTGTTTCAAAGAACACCTCTAGCAATTGACTGCATCTTACTTCTCTTCAAACAACCATCAGTGTTCACCTTTATCCAAGAATGATCAGGAGCTTTCCAAATAGCTTCATGTCTGTCTTTAGTAGTTCTGGCAGAAACAACAATTTGGTTCGAAGTATTGATAAAGGCATAAACTTTAGAGACAATCATAGTAGATAGGTTGAAAGCTTGGTAATTATCTTCAAAAAGTTACTGATTCCTAAGCTTCCAAAGCATCCAACAAGTAGTTCCGACGATGATTTGCCAATCGATCTTCGTATTAATGGAGAGCCTATTATAAGCACCCAATTTCAGGATGCATTGATATACAGATGTGATAGAGGATTCAATGATGATAATTTGTTAGGAATAAGTCTTTAGAACTTCAAATTTCAAATTTCAAGGCTAAATTGAAAAGTTTTAAAGGACTTAATCGTAAATTTTTTTTTCTGTGGGTCAATTTCAAAATAAAGGAAATTTTAAAAAAGGCACTGAATTACAATATTCCGAATCAGAATTGTACGTTTCTGATTGGAAATACAAAATTTCAATCGAAATTCTACATTTCCTATGGAAATGTACAATTTCAATCGGATTCTGACACCTATTTTTTAATTTTTGATTTTATTTTTATAATTTTTCATTGGTTGAAATTAATTAATTAAATAAAAATGGAAAGATAAATTTTTTTTGAAAAAAAATTAAAACGGCTTTTATCTTAACTTGAATTTTTTTTAGATAAATGCAAAAATAAAAAAATATTTCCAGAACAAAAAATCTTTCTGAAACTAAAACTCAAATTTTTGAAAAATAAAAAAAGTTTTATAAAAGCCAAGAGGCTTTGAGAAATGAGGGGGGGGGGGGGGGGGGAGTAGAGAGAAAAATTTCATAAGAAGAAAGATTTTGCAAAAAAAAAAAAAATTGTTCTTCGACTTTTTTTTTTTTTTAAAATAAAGTAGTGAGTCTTGAAAGGAGAAGAAGGAGCTCTTTGTATTCCATTAAAAATGGTGATCAAAATCATACTCTGAGGAGAATTAAACAACATCTTCATCTGCATCCTTATCTTCTTTCTTTCTTCTTTATTTATTTCTCTGTTCTTTTATTTTAGTTTTTTTTTTTTGTTAATTTGTTAATTTGTTACTTTATTTTATCCTTATTCTTTTTGTTTGTTTCTTTTATTTGATCTTATTTATTGATTGATTATTGATTTTTATTTATTATTTGTTTATGTTTTCTGATGGTCAGAGTAATCTAAATGGAGAGGAAAATGGAGTCAAGTGATTGAATAAAAAATCCACCTATGAAAATCCATGAAATGTCTTGCATTAAAATCCTGTTTTAATTTTATGTAAATTATTAAGATTTTTATTATTTTGTTAATTTTGTTAATTTATGTGTTTGTATTTTATTTATTTATTTTTAGGTTTGTATAATTTTATTACAATTTTTTAGTAGATCATTGTAATCGCCCCAATTGTGGGAAATAGTGAAATATTTAATTTTTCTGTACTTTAAAATTAAGTAGTAAATTAGGTTCATTTGGTAAAATCTTAATTAAAATCAATGGTAGTAGTAGATTAATTGAGGTTGCATGTAATTAAAATTAGGGTTAGAAATCACTGAATATATGTTTGATTTGTTATTTGCATTATTTTTATTATTTGAGTTTGTTTGTTTATCTTTATTCGTGTTGGGCTCTAAACCCACGTTAGACATTAATTCATTAATTAATAATAGGCTTTTAAAATTGGTTTTTTTAGGTTTAATTAACTTTAAAAATTTAGGCCCATTTAGGTTAATAGACTTAGACATACTTTAGTTTAATTAAAATTAACTTAGACTTATCTCAACTCATTAAAGCATTTCCTTTAAAATAAATAGATTTAGAATCACTTCATTTAATTTAAAATTAATCAGAACTAGACCTACTGATCCAATTTCTTTTTCTTTAAAATTTAATAGACTTAAGTCCAATTTTTAGAATTAAAACAACTAGACTTAGACTCATTAATTATCTTAAAATGCAGGCCCAGCTTTAGTTTTATTTCACTTGTAAATAAAATATAGACTTAGGCTTATTTAAATTTAAATTAAATAGGAATTAGACCCATTAGCTTTTAGAGTCATTTGTAAATAAATCACGTAGATTTAGCCCATTTAATTAAAATTAATGTAGTTTAGACTAATTTAGGGACGTCTCGGTATATGAATGCAATTTTTATATGCCATTTCATGACTAGTTGCCTTGGGTTAAATGAATGATAATTAAGGTTTAAAATGAAATTGCATGTAATTAGAGAATAAGGTAATAATTAATAAGGTAATCCTAAATGAACACAAGACTGAAAGAAGTTAGTATTCCGTATCCAGAATCTCCTGGTTGTGGTGCTAACTCTCTTTTAGAGAATTGAATTACCACCACCTTCAAATTGTCTCAGTTATAACCCTGGGTGGCGACTCTTCATCTCCACAGTATGTCTTTATGATATAGTAGTGTGTTCCCTAGAGCCCTGAGCTCAAACAATGGCGTGGTTGCTAAAATCTTAGACGCACACTAAACCCCACTGTCTATAGTGTCGACTCCACTAGGGATAAGAGATACTAATTCTACTTATGTTCTTTAAAATTATTTTATTTTTGCATTCATTTGCATGTCCCTATTAATCGATGGCGTTTTTATGGTTCCATGATTCCACTAGCTTCATAGGATTGTAGATTAGCTAACCATCACTCTTAGCCTTAAGTTAGTCTAAGAGAGATTATTAGGCTCATCTGACCATAATATGTAACCTAAGTCCTAAAGGGGGGGTAGTCTTCTCTCGAGCTTGTAAAGGATGCCGAGCCCCTCTGACTTTAGCCTGTAACTCAAGTCCTAAAGGAGGGAATCTTGCTAAGGGAACTTTAACTTTTCCACTGGACTCAGCTCATGTAGTGGCCTAGTAACTTCCCTTAGGATTACCCAAATTGCTTATGCTTGTTGCCATGGGGTATTTCTATTTATAAAAGCCTAAGCCCATACTTTTGGAACCCATTTGGGCTAATAAAGATTGGGCTAGACCTTATTCTATTTTTATGCTTTTATTGCTTTAAGAGATATGGCATGGACATCGGTTCTTGATATCCCCTGTTGATATTAAGGCCAAGACCAAAAATCTTAAGAAAAGAGACTCACCATTAAACTCGTGTGTGGGAGGAATAAGGTTGGAAGGATGTATTTACACTTGACTTGTTATTTGCTACTTACTGCATATCACGTGCATCATATATACATCCATTTCATGCATCATACTAACACTTTATTTTATAGCCATTATAGATTCATTTAGGTCTTCACGTATTTGGGAATGAAAAGATGGCAGACTAGTTAGAACTGACTTGAGTCCAAAATCAGTAGCTAAAGAGATCCTTCAAAGTTTAGAGAAGAGTCCTATTAATCCACTTTACTTGGAAGCTAAATCAACTTTAACCAAGCAAACAGAAATGGAACAACAACAAAGAGGAAACTAGACATTAAAAGACATTAAAGGAGCTTTGATGGATGACATGAAAGCCATGATGCAAGATGAACTGAGATCAGCCTTAGTTGGATTAATGCCATATGCTGTTGCTGTTATTCCACCACCTGTAATTGAACAAGCATTGGTGCTACAACTATTCCACCTGCTGAAAATGCTTAACCTACTGCTCCTGCACCTACACTTGTTGCTCCTGCTCCTATTGATAATGCTGGAGGCCAACCTATTGTTAGAAATCCACCTACTACTGAAGTTAAGCTTAAGGATGTTAAGAATTATATAGTACATAAAATAAGGAGGGAATCAATTGAACTGGTCTAAGATCATGAGTCCAAACAGATGCAAGCACTGACTCAAAAAATGCTCAAGATAAAGGAGCTGATAAAAGGACAAGGCATAGGATACTTATTTTATTTTGATGATATGTTGCAAAAGGAAGGGGATAAATTGCCTAACAAATTTAAAATGCCCTAATTGTAGAAGTTTGATGGAACTAGAGATCTAAGGATCCTCCTTAGTCAGTACATAATAACTATAAGCATTATTAAAGCCCCATTAGCAGTAGTTACTAAGTTATTTGTATTATCCTTGGAGGGAATGGCTGTGAATTGGTACTATGGGTTAGAAAAATCTGTTCGGGCTTATTGAAGAGAATTATGTACCGCTTTCTTAAAATAATATGATTATAACACCAAGTTAGAGGTATCTATCAGAGATCTAGAATTGACTAAACAAAAGCCAAATGAATCATTCTCTGATTTTCTTACTAGATTTATGAACAAGGTAGGATTAATGAAAAATAAGCTAGCTAAGAAAGATCAGGTTAGGATGATTGTCCATAATGTGTCTCCTAATTTGTTTGAAAGGTTGTAAATGATGAACCCTAAATATTTTATAGACCTCTATGATGATGGATTACAAGTTGAGGAGATGGAGAATGAAAAGAAGAATAGTTATAGAACCACTAGAACAATAAATTACCCAACTAGGGGCACACAACAAGGAAGCACTAGCTAGGTTGTGGAAGTGCATATTGTTTAACAACCAAGGAGATTCTCCAATTTCAATCAACCTCTTTCAAAAGTCCTAGATCATTTAGTACAAAAAGGCTTGCTTAGACCTTTAACCTTTTCTAAACCACTAAACCCAAATGTCCTAGGCTTTGACCTAAATAGTTATTGCAATCCAAAACCTTATAGACTTTGGAAAAATCACAGACCCTAAAAACCTAAGCACTAGAAATAATCCTTTCCTAAATTACCAAAATGTTCCACCCCAACCACTATGATCATCAACTTGAGAGTTAGTGAGGAAGAAGTGCTAAACTCCTTTGAGAATATAAACCTCAAAACCAATGAGAAATCTCCTAATGTCCCCAAATATATGGAAAGAGTTGAGGGTTTGTTAGGACAACCCTTAGGCAAGTTTGACTACAAGGTGTTTTATACTAAACCACCTTGACATACCCTTAGAGTCAATCGTGCCTACAGGATAGAGTAATGATTTTGATGATGAGAAGCTACTAGACAAGAAAGAAACATGCATAATTGAGGTATAAAAAGATGAAGTCATGGAGACAGTTGGTGAGAAGATACAAGAATAGCCACTTTGTCAGCCACCTTCAGACTTAGCATCCCTAGCATTTAGAATAGAAAATAAAATTTTTATTATTTTCTTTAAATAATATTTTGGTTTCTTTAGAACTTTTATTTTATTGATCGATGATATGAATTCTGATCATGCTTACTTATGGAATGTGCATCATGATGGTAATATGCCTTATGATATTGATCGCATCTATATGTTTAACATATATTTGATCCAATTAGATTCATTCAGTATGGGCACAAATGAAAATTTAGATAGCATTCATATTTCATATAATATAACTTTTGAAGAGACAAAATTTGAAAGAAAGAAAGGAAAATAAAAGAGAGGAAATAAAAGTTAGAAAACACATAAATGACCAATAAGATAAAAATTAAGGAAATAAAAGTAAGAGAGAAAGAGAAAGAAAAAGAATAGTAAGGTAAAAATTAGAGAAAAAAATTCAGGATTGGCTGATAACAGGAGTTGTACCATGTGATATAATGAATGTTCTCATTTTTACCCTAATGAATGAGTAAAATTGAATTTAAAATTTTTGTTCAAATATCGTATATTCATCTTTATCATACTATATAAGTATCTTAATGGAAAGACAATACACAATGAAAGCTAAATCAGAGCTATGAGATCACTATTTTAGTTACGTTTTTTCTTTTTGCCACCCTTTTAAGATTTTGTTTATAAGTTTAGGGTCCCCTTATACCTAAGGAATTCAGGTGGCTCAGTAACTTACATTGCAACTCTTATCTTATAACTATCATCAATTGTGGCATTAGCATCAGCCTCATATTCTGCTCAAGAGTTCTTTGAAGAGCAAGTCTAGTTAATTTTAGCTTCAAGAACTCTCTTCAGTCAGTTCACTCACTCCTTTACATCTTCAATACACGAGTACGCAATTAATGGGGTTGGATTAACAACAACAGTGAACAAACTGAGTTTCTTAAACATATAAATAAAAGACTACCATAATAGCATTGATGAATTCAGAATGAAACTGGGGGCAAAATGTAACTCTATGGGAAAATTATAGAACAATAAGTCTTCATTCAAAGAGCGAAGATGGAACACCAAAGTATAAGAGCCAATATAAGAGATCTCAAGGTAGAAAGAAGTAAACTACAAGTGTATAGATACATCAATTATCATACAGCAAAAGTAGTAGCAAAAAAGAAAAGTTCAATAGTGCATCAGCCAATCAAGAAGCTCAAGTGTCAAGCCATGTACTCCATTTGCTAGCCTGATCATTTATATGACAAAATATATCAGAAGTTCTAACATCAGTAGTACCAACAGTAGAGCATTCAAATCTCAAACCTATAAGATGTTGATGAAGCACCTGTAATATCCCAAGTTTTTAAATAATTTTAAACTACATCGGGTAATGCAGTATTAATAATTTTAATATATATTTATGATTATTTAATTAGTTTGTTATTTATTAAAGTCATTTTTAATTATTTTAAGTCCTTTACGTAAAATTTTCCTAGGGATTTTATTTTCAGGGAAATTAAAACGTAAATAAATAAATATTAATTATTTTAAGTGGTTTTGTAAAATTACATGAGTCCATGCATAATTTTTAAGTGTCGAATAACAATATATACATATACATGCATTAAAATTAAATTAGGGTTTATTTTAATTATATTATATTATATTATATAGTTTTAATAATAATTAAGTGTGTATATATGTATATGTGTATATATATATTGTTAAATATGTGTGTGGTGAATATTTATTGTGCATATAATACTATATATTAAATTAATATAAAGTATAGATAGATATACACATATATACATATAATATATTTACCTAAAACTAAAGTTAGTCAAATTTACAAGATTGCCATTATCTTCTTCTCCTTCTTCCCGATCGTTTCTTCCCCACCTTTGGCGTCTGCAACTCCATTTTCTTCTTGTCACTGTGCTTCCCGGCATGCCACCTTCCCTTCCAGCTTGCTCCACCACCCTAAGCTTCCATTTCTGGCGTTGTTTGACTGGATTTTCTTCAAGAAGCTGAAAGTGGATGCTAGCTCCGATCACAACCATTTCGGCCACCGGTCTCTATCTCTTCCTTGAGCTCTGGTGAGTCCATTTCCAAGCTTTGTTTCACTTGATTTGATCTAGATTTCCCTAGGTTTTGAATTTTCATTTTTGGCCAACTTGAGTTCTTGAATTTTTTTAGCTTTGATTTAATGATTCATATAAATTTCCTTCACAAAGATTGATCCTAGTAGCTCAATCTACATGTCATAATTTTTGTGAAATTTTTGGGAATTATTTTAATTTTTGTGAATTTTTTATTATTTTATTAATATTTTCTAATTTTCATAAATTAATTAATTAAATTATGAAATTGTGATTTATGGTGTTTATAGGTATTTTAATGAATTTTAGAAATTTATTTGTAATTTTTATGATTTTTATATAATTATTATGAATTTATTTAGTTTATGTGATTTTTAGAAAATTAGGTTAATTATGTATTTTGTTGAAATTAATTGGTTAATTGAGAATAATTATGGATTTTATTGAATTATATGTTGAGAAATTAATTTTTGAGTAATTATACTATTTTTAATGAATTTTTGAGTAATTATAGTGAATTTATATATAGTAAGGGTTTTTTGGTAATTTGTCACTAAATTGGCTAAAAATATAATAAAATTGGTTTTAATAGTTATTTGAGGTATGAAAATGATTTCTACAAATTATTTAGTATTTTTAACTAATTAAAACTATTTTTCGTAAATTATTTTCAAATTATATATAATATACTATTTTTCTAAATAAATGAATTTTTATCGACTTTTAATATGTTTTAGGGTTAATTGTGTAATTTGGATTTTTAAAATGTATTTTGGTCAATATTTATGAATTTATAAAGAATTATCGATTTTAATAATATTTTATTAAAATTAGGGTTTTATTGTAATTATTGGTTAAATAATTATTTTCAGCGTTTTAAATATTTAAATTGTTATATTTTGATTACTCAAGGGTATTTTTGAGTATTTCTGGCATTTAAATATATTCTGTGTATATCTCATGAATTGTGAACTTCGGTCAGTAGAATTGTAGTTTGGGAGTCCAATCGAGGGGTTGTGTGGTTGTGTATTCTTGAAGTGTGTTTTTTGCGCAAGCTCGGCCCTACTTTTGTAGGGAGATATCCGTTTTACAGAGGAGACTCTATCGAAATTTTGGTAGATTTCTTGTAAAATGTGACAACCGGTCCGAGTCTAATTTTGAATTCTTGATTGAATCTGTCTATAGTAATCCTAGAAATATAGAGTTAGAAGTTTATTCTGACGGTTATTATTATTTTATTTTTCTAGTTGTGTCGAGACCGAGGCCTAACAGATCAGGCCCGCCGAGTCTATCTCGAGGAGCGCACACCAGTAAATTATTATACTGTATATATATGCATTGCATATAGGATGCATCACTTAGGGTTTCTCATTTTCATTATATGTTTTTAAAGTGATTTAAATTATAATATTTTTGGTATATCTAGGATTTGTATTTTTGTACATATGCATGTTAAATAATTATGCATGTTATTTTAATATATGCACGTTAAATAATTAGGTGTATGTTTAATACATTTTAGTAAATATACATGTTTTAAATGTACATTTAGTCATAATTATTTTATTAAATGATTAGTATACTTTAGGTATAGTTTCAGTATATTCTAGGTTTATTCTTAAATAATTGCATGCTATATTATGAACCTACACTTAAATTGTTTTTAAGTTTATTTTTGGTATATTTTTGATATATTTCCCAAATAAATGCATGTTTTATTATTAATTCAAACCTAACACATTAGTGGTATACTTAGGGTTTAATTGTGATATATGCATGCTAGAAAATTAGGTTATTTTGGTATATTGTGAATATATGTTAAACCTAAACGCATGTTTTAGTACAAACACATATTTAAATGAATATTTATATATAATTATTTTATTAAGTGATTTGTGTACTTAGGGTATATTTTTTGTATATTTAGGTAAATTTTTAAACAAATGCATGTTGTATTATTAAAATGCACTTAAATTGTTTTTAACCATATTAATGGTTTACCTTTAGTATATTTCATACCTTGTTTGACTATATATATATATATATATATATATATATATATACTTGAAATAGACTGGGTATATTTTAGGTATATTTTTTGTGTATATATATATATATATATATATATGGTTGATTTTACTATTATGAATATTGTTCTACATTAATTATTTTCCGAATGAATGATTTATTTAAATGAAGGATATCAATAGAACGTGCTTCCTAGTGGGCAGTACTAGGACCGTGTATATACCGGTGCGATAGATAAGGGTTGAGTGAGAATCAATTTTGGTGATTATAATTGATTTGATTGATTTGACTGAGATTAATGGTATGATAGATAGTGTGATTGTGGGGCCAATCACATTGACATTCAGATTGTTGGAGCTCAATCGACTTAGTGTCTCGGGGCTAGTCTACTATCCACAAAGGAATAAATGATCCATTGATTTGATTGAGATGTGAGGTAATAGATAGTGTGATTGTTGGAGCTTGGTTAACCAAGTGTCTCGGGGCCAATCACACTGACAGCTAGACTGCTGGAGCTTGGTTGACTTAGTGTCTCGGGGCCAGTCTGTTGTCCAAATTGGAATAAGTATTCTATTTGGAATCAAGTGAGCCTGTATGGCTAGAGTGATGATGGGGTTGATTAAGGTTGCTATTATTAGGGTTCTATGGATCCTTTATGAAGTGAACTAAACTTTTTCTGCATTTAGTATATTTATATAAGCAGAGTTGGCATATGTGTGGAATGCATGTATATATATATATATGTGTGTGTGTGTGTGTGTATGTGTGAATGCATGATTGGATATGTTTTAGATTGCATGTATATATAGTATAATAATTCACTCAGTGAGGTCTAACCCCCTTTAATTATTTTTTTCAGGAGATCCTATATCGTCAGACCTTAGTAGTAGAGTTCTTTGCTGGTGTTCTTCAGTCTCGACTATTTTATGTAAATGTATATTCTGAACTCTGATTTGTATTATAGAAACTACAGTAGTTGTGTATTTGTATCAGAAGAGTATTATTTTATTTTAATATTTAATACTCAGAGAGCTGTATCCGAACATTGTATGAATACATTTATTTATGAAAGGATTTGGAGTATGTACTTTGTATATTGATTCAAAAAAATTTTAATTCTGTCGTACTTTTTATTTATTTATTGCATGATTTTATTTTCTAAGGCTTGCTACGGGTTCCAGATTCGAAAGAATTCCCATTCCCTAGCGCCAATCATGACTCCTAGTTTGGGTCGTGACAACACCTCATTCTTACACTAAAAGATCAATAACATAGCTCTGTTCCAAACACAAGACTTATTAAGATCATGCATGTCATACATAACATGCATACACTTGCATACATTTGTTGTGAAATACTTACTTTGCATAATAAAGTCTTTGAGCATAGGCAAGATTATGCAAAAAAATTTGCTACTAACATTCCAAATTAGTGTTGTGAAAGTGCAGAAAGGTAGTCAAAATATTCACATGTAAAGCATCTGAATGAGTGAAGATAAAAGGAATGATGTTGTCAAGATGAGCTTGATGCTTCATGGGCCTATCTAGCAAGGGAATATCACCGACAGTGATACTTGTAAAAGTATCATCTGGGAAACCTCAAGGGATTGGGTAGGAGGCTTAAGCTCTTTAGACTCAACATCCATCTTCATAGCCTTGTCTGAAGCATCACCTGGAATCTCAACAAAAGGAAAACCTACTTTTATGAATTATGAATATAAAAGACAATCAAAACATGAAGATTAACAAAAGACAAGCATACCTCAGATGGGTTAACGGGAATTTTCTCCAACAAATGCTCCTGAATGTATCTTTAATAGCCATGGGAATGCTTAAACAAAGACAAAGCATTGAATCCTTGAAACACCTCTCTTAATTCCTTATTAGAAGGTTTAACATGTCAGTAATACATGCGTTAGCTCTAAAAAGGGAAGGAAAACTTGAGATAAATGCACTTTGAAAACTTCTCTGATAATGAAATAAGACATCTAAGTTCTAAACCTTTTGTAGGGCATATTGGGAAAAGGAACAAGACCTTTGTCATGGCATCAACAGGAATTTCACAAAAAGACAAGCTTAGTCCTAGGCCAAAACCTTAATGGTGGAGTATTATGACCTTTGTGATTAGAGACATCATCACCACAATCCAAAGGGAGTGCCAAAGAACAACATTGCATTCTAATAAAATTTCTTTACCTACAATAGACATGACTAACTTATGGTATTTTATTTAATAAAAACAAAAGAGAATAAAGAAGGAGAAAGGAATCAATATAAAGAATGAGTAAGAAGGCAAACACCACTTGCTCATCAGAATATCACCATACGAGACAAACAACTTGCGAAAAACCCATCAAAATAATCAAGGGAAGTAACAAAACCCTATTTCCTTAGATTATAAAATAAAGTACAATCTCAATAATAAAAACCACAAATTGAAAGTAAATTCATCCACTTCATGAGATCATGTGCAAAAAGCCTATCTCATAACCTTTGATCATCATGGCTCTTTTTTATTAGCCTCATAGAATTCAGATGATTAGTTAATAACTTTGTGTTGAGAGTTTATAAACTCTAATCAATCTAATGCTTTCTTTGCACCCAAACGAGAGGAAGAATATACAAAAAAAAATCTTTGGATTTGCAGCATAAATTGCTTGAGTTTTAAAGTATCATTTCAGTCTTTTGAATAATAAATGTGCATATAATCTACTCCAATACTCAGAAATGAGTATGAGTACAAAATCCATTGACAATATTGTAAATGGCGGGGTTTAGCGCATACCTAAGATCTTAGCAACCACGACACTGTTTGAGATCATAACTTTAAAGAACACACTAACCATTGTCATAAGGACATGGCGTGGAGATGAAGAGTCACCACCCAGGGTAATAACTAGGACAAATAGAAAAATGTTGGTACTCGATTCTCTAAAAGAAAGCTAGGACCACAACCAAGAGATTTTGGAATACTAATTTCTTTCAATCTTGTGTTCATTTAGAATTACTTTATGAATTACTATCTTATCCTCTATTTACATGCAATTTTATATAAACCCTTATTAAAACAATCAACTCCAGGCAAACTAGTCATTAAAAATACATATAAATAATGCACTCATTTAAATCAACAATCCCTAAGTTAGTCTAATCTACATTAATTTTAATTAAATGGGCTAAATCTCCATGTTTTAATTTATAACAGAGCCTAAAGACAAACAAGCCTAATTCCTATTCAATTTTAATTAAATGAACCTAAGTCTATTTATTTTAATTCCAAATGAGAAGCATAAATCTACAAATTATGAAGTATTTAAATTAATGGGCCTATGTCTAAATTAACTAAATAGTCCTAAGTTATCTTTACCCTAAATCTAATTCATTATGGACCTAATATGCATTTTAATTAATTAAACCTAAAAGAACCTAAATTTATTTAAATGGTTTAAAGTCTAATATGGGATTAGGGCCCAAAATACTTAAACATAAACAAACAAGCCCAAAAATAATAAAAAAAAATATCAAAACAAACAAATAAAAGATCAAACAATTAATTTCAACTTATTCTAAAAAACCCTAATTTTAATTAACATGACTCTAAACAAGCAAATAAAATAAAATAAAATAAAATAATCAACAAGCACCCTAATTCTATTCACTTAAATTTAATTCAATTTGAATTTAACAAACCCTAATGATTTATATAACCATTAATTTTAATTAATTATCCAATTAAAACCCTAATTTTATTGACCAATTAATTACAATAAAACACACAATCACACACACATGATTTCATTATTCCCACTATTGGGGCTATTGCAAATAGCTATTGAAAATAATAAAAAAAAAGAAAAAAATTAATACAATCCAAAAACAATAAAACATTAATAAACAATTAAATAAAAAAAAACCTAGAAACTATATTTAGCTACAAGGCTCAATCCATGGCATTCCATGGACCTCTATGGATTTTGTTCTCTAAGTAAGATCATCATGTAATCCCCTCAATAATCACCAATATAAAAAGAATAAATAATGATTAGTGAATAAAATAACAAAAAAATTAAATAAAATTGAGATTTAATAAAATCAAAATAATAATAAAACAATAAAAATAAAAGAAGGTAGGAAGGAAAATAATGATTATGGATGCACTGTGGTTGGCTCATCAGACTAAGATCAATCACCGTTGTTTGTTAAGTAGGCCTTCAAAAAAACTTGTTATTCTTTTCTCTAAGGTCAATTGCTCATTGCTTCAAAAAACACTAATAAATCCCAAAGAATACTTTGGTGTACTGCCTAGGAAAAGAAAAGTCTCTAGGCCGAGAGAGAGCTAGAGGTACAAAAAAAGTGCAGAGAAAAAAAAAAGAGTTGAGAGTTTTCCTCTGACCCTCCCCCTTTAAAGAGGTTTAGCTAGGTTTTTATAGAAAAACCTAAAAAACCTTAGCTCATCACGTACTGAAGAGTTTCAGTTTTCCCAGGATTTTATTTCCTGAAAATCTAAATAAATCTTAAAAAGGAATTAAAGAAAATTTTCTAACCAATCAAAATTCAGGAAACACATTTTTATTTTTTGTAAAAATACAAAAAATGGATGGAAAACATATAATTCCAACCATAATTATGTAATTCCAATCAGAATTATAGAATTTTGATCCTTTTTTTACTTTTAATTATAAAAAGACCCTTAAAAGAATTAAAATTTTATTATCCTTTGTCGCATCCATATTTTATTATCCTGAAATTGGGTGTTTAGAGGTATCCACACTAAGTAATACAAGAAAGGCGAGGGAATACTAAAAGGAGAATTAAAATAAGAATAAGCACAATTTACTCCAATGCTAAGAGTAAGTATAATTTACTCCAATGCTAAAAAATGAGTAAGAGTATTAACGTGAACCTCTAGTAGTATCCACACTGAGTAATACGAGAAAGGCGGGGGAATACTAAAAGAGGACCACGTTAAAAACTACTTTATTTAATCTAATGCTCTGTAAGAGTATGAGTATCCAAAGGACCTTTCTAATGGTATCCACGCTGAGTAATATCAGAAAGGTGGGGGAATACTCGGATAAGGAAGAAAAGCACATTAATAACTCAAAGATTGTTTTAATACTCATAATTCGATTTATTTATGCTCAAATTCCATGATTTTTTATTTAGCAAATTCTCTCTAAAATTTGGGTATAGAAGTTAGCTCTTCACTTGGTAAATAATATGCTCTCAGCATAAGATGGTTAATAATACCTCTAACATTTGTGAATGGCAGATAAATGATAGTCATGAAAATCAAAATCAGTGAGATTTGTTGAGTGCACTCTATCTTCTGATAAAATGATGAATTTTCTTATAAAATTTCAAAAAAAAGTGCCTTTTATAACAATCATCATATTAAACTAACTTCAATAAGTCTTTAGGAACAATAAGTCCAGAAGAAGATAAAGCCAACATGTACAATCAGCACTAGCACTAACAAGTTAATCAAGGTCATTAAGTAATAAAGGTAGTTGGTCAGAGTCAATCAGTAAATTCAAAGATAATTATCCAAAAAAATTTCAATCAGTCAGCATAGTCGATCAACATAAAATCTTAAAATCCTAGTCAACACAAAATTCCAATATTATGTCTACATTTTGCATACATTACACTTCATCTTAGTTATATGCTACACAGTAACTATAACATAATTTTTAGATTCACCTTGTTATATGCTATACAGTAGCTATAACATAGTTTTCAGATTCACTTTGTTATATGCTACACAGTAGTTATAACAAAAATTCTAAATAATCACAACTTGCTAAACACTACACAATAGTTATAGCATAGTATCAAATCATGATTAACTAAACACTACATAGTAGTTATAGCACATTATTAAATCACTTTTGCTAAACACCACAAAGTAGTTATAACATATTTTTGCTAAACATTCCATAGGAAATATAGCAAAACTTTCAGTCACAGTTACTAGACGTTCCATAGGAACTATAGTACAATTAGCTAGACACTACATAGTAGTTATAGCATATTTTCACTAGACATCCCATAGGGAATATAGTGAAAATCGCATTACTAAATGTCCCATATGGAACATAATGAAAATCATATCACTAAACATTCCATAAGGAATATAGTGTCACCTGATAAATATTGCACAGGGAATATATCAAAATACACTAAACGCAGTGTCAAATGTTATTCATTGAACACAGTGATAACATCACTGCTATATGTTCCACCAAAACTATAGTAGGTTTCTAAAATACACTAAACATAATATCAATCGCTATTCACTAAACACAGTGATAGCATCACCACTAGACATTCTACAAGAATTATAGTGTAATTAATTTGGTTGAAGCTGCTCAGCAGCTAAAGCATTTATCACAAGTCTGTAGTTAATCACCATAGAGATTTTCAAAGAACACAGGTAAGTATCCTAACTATTTATTTTAAAATTATATGCTTATCTACTTCGCCACAATTTGTCAAGCAAACAGCGACAAAGGGGGGCAACTGTAAGCACCTAATTTTTGGATGCATTGATATGTAGATGCAATAAAGGATCCGATGATGACAATTTGTTAGGAATAGTCTTTAGAACTCGGAATTTCAAATTTCAGGGCTAAATTGCAAAGTTTTAAACGACTTAATTGTAAATTTTTTTATTTTTCTATGGATCAATTTCAAAATAAAGGAAAATTAAAAAAAAAAGCACCAAATTGCAATATTCTGAATCAAAATTGTATAATTCCAATCGGAATTGTGTATTTTCAATCGGAAATATAGAATGCCGATCGAAAATATAGAATTTCGATCAGAATTCTACATTTTCGATAAAAAATGTACAATTCTGATAGGATTTCGACGCTTATTTTCTAATTTTTGATTTTGTTTTTCCAACTTTTCATTGGTTGAAATTAACTAATTAAATAAAAAATGGAAAGATAAATTTGTTTTGGAAAAAAATTAAAACATCTTTTATCTTAACTTCCTGGATTTTTTTTTTTGAGATAAATGCAAAAACAGAAAAATATTTCTGAAACAAAAAGTCCTTTTGGAACTAAAACTGAAATTTTGAAAAAGAAAATTTTTTTATAAAAGCCTATAGGGTTTGAGAAAAGGAGGGGCGGGGGAAAAGCAGAGAGAAAAATTTCACACAAAGAAAGATTTTGCAAAAAAAAAAAATTGTTCTTCGATAAATTTTTTTTAAAAGAAAGTAGTGAGCCTTAAAAGGAGAAGATGAAGTTCTTTGGATTCCATTAAAAATGGTGATCAAAATCACACTCCGAGGAGAATCAAACATCTTCATCTGCATCCCTCCTTTCTTTTTTTCTTCTTTATTTATTTCTCTTTTCTTTCATTTTAGTTTTGTTTTGTTAATTTTTTAATCATTTTTTGACTTTATTTTTATCATTATTCTTTTTATTTACTTCTTTTATTTAATCTTATTTATTGATTGATTACTGATTTTTATTTATTGTTTTTTTTTATGTTTCCTGATGGTGAGAGTAATATAAATGGAAAGGAGAATAGAGTCAAGTGATTGAATAAAAAATCCACCTATGAAGATCCATAAAATGCCATGGATTAAAATCCTATTTTAGTTTTATGTAAATTATTAGGGTTTTATTATTTTGTTAATTTTTTATTTCTGTGTTTGTTTTATTTATTTTTGGGTATGTATAATTTTTCAGTAGATCATTGTAATTGCCCCAATAATGGAAAATAATGTAATATTTAATTTTTCTACACTTTAAAATTAAGTAGTAAATTAGGTTCATTTGGTAAAACCTTAATTAAAATCAATGGTGGTAGTAGATTAATTTAGGTTTCATGTAATTAAAATTAGGGTTAGCAATTACTGAATATATGTTTGATTTGTTATTTGTTTTATTTTTATTATTTGGGCTTGTTTGTTTATCTTTATTCATGTTGGGCTCCAAGCCCATGTTAAACTTTAATTCATTAATTAATAATAGGCTTTTAAAATTAGTTTTTTAGGTTTAATTAACTTTAAATATTTAGACTCATTTTGGTTAATAGACTTAGGGTCATTTTAGTTTAATTAAAATTAACTTAAACTTATTTTAGCCCATTAAAGCATTTCCTTTAAAATAAATAGATTTAGGATCACTTCATTTAATTTAAAATTAATTAGAACTAGGTCTACTGTAAACACCCAATTTCGGGATGATGGAGTGTGAATGCGATAGAGGATTCCAATGATGAAAATATTATAAATAGATTTTCAATACTTGAAGTTTGAAATCTCAAAAGAGTAAATGTGTTTTCAAAAAAACTTAATTGATTTTTTTAAAGAACTTAATTTGTAAAATTTTGTTTCTTTTAGAGTTCTTTTGGTAATTAAAAATAAAAAAAAAGAATTGGAATTACATAATGTCAATCAAAATTAATTCCGATCAATATTATGTAATTCTGAGCCCATGTTAGGCTTTAATTCATTAGTTAATAATAGGCTTTTAAAATTGGTTTTTTAGGTTTAATTAACTTTAAAAATTTAAACTCATTTAGGTTAATAGACTTAGGCCCACTAACTCATTTAATTAAAATTAACTTAGACTTATCTCAGCCTATTAAAACATTTCCTTTTAAAAAAATAGATTTAGGACCACTTCATTTATTTTAAAATTAATTAGAATTAGGCCCATTATAAGTACCTAATTTTGGGATGATGGAATATGGATGCGACAGAGGGCTCCAATGATGAAAATATTATAAATAGATCTTCAACACTTGAAGTTTCAAATTTCAAAAGCCTAAATGCGTTTTCAAAAGAACTTAATTGATTTTTTTAAAGGACTTAATTTGTAAAATTTTATTTCTTTTAGGGGACTTTCGGTAATTAAAAGTAAAAGAAAAAAAAGGGATTGAAATTACATAATTCTGATCAGAATTACATAATGCCAATCGGAATTACATAATCCCGAGCCCATGTTAGGCTTTAATTCATTAATTAATAATAGGCTTTTAAAATTTATTTTTTAGGTTTAATTAACTTTAAAAATTTAAACTCATTTAGGTTAATAGACTTAGGTCCACTTTAGTTTAATTAAAATTAACTTAGACTTATCTCAGCCCATTAAAACATTTCCTTTAAAATAAATAGATTTAGGATCACTTCATTTATTTTAAAATTAATTAGAATTAGACCTCATGTAAGCACCTAATTTCGGGATGATAGAGTGTGGATGTGACAAAGATCCAATGATGAAAATATTATAAAAGATCTTTCACACTTAAAGTTTGAAACCTCAAAAGCCTAAATGCGTTTTCAAAAGAACTTAATTGATTTTTTTAAAGGACTTAATTTGTAAAATTTTATTTCTTTTAAGGGTCTTTCAGTAATTAAAAGTACAAAAAGAAGGGATCAGAATTACATAATACTTATCATAATTACATAAAATCGATCATAATTATGTAATTCTAATAAGAATTATATAATTCCAATCGGATTTAAATAATTCCAATTGGGATTATGCTATTCCAATCATGTTTCGTCTGTGTTTTTTAGTTTTTCAAAAAATAAAAAATTTGTTTTCTGATTTTTAATTGTTCAAATGATGTTATAAATCCTTTTCTAGGATTTATCTTAATTTTTTTAGAAAATTAAAAGTCCTTATTAAACCAAAATTTTATCTCTGTGAATGGAAGAAGTCATAGTAAGATACATGACCTCTAGCTAGAGTTTTCTATATAAATCCAGCTCAACTCTCCTACGAGGAAAAAAAAAAAAGAGGAGCTTCTTCTTTTCTTTTTTAAATGGGATGCAACTTTAAACTCTAAAAAATGAGCTTTTACAAAGGAGAGAAGAGACACAAAAACAAAACAAATTCTTTTAACGTACTGTTCTTTTAAGAAGAAGCAGTATACCTTTTGGAAAGAGAAAATCAAGCATGAAAGATCTATTCTAAAAAACAATGGTGATTTATATCACTCTGAAGAGCAAATCAATACTGTATTCATCCAATTATCTCTTCTTCTACCCTCTTCTGTTTATTTTTTATTATTATTATTTTAGTTTTATTTAATTTTAATTTTATTTAATTTTAATTTTTTATTTTGTTTAATTACTAATCATTTTTTATTTTATTTTATGTGTTTGTGATTATGGATGAAGTTACATAATGAATTAACTGTATATAACAAAACCTATGAAGATCCATGGGATGCCATGGATTGAATTTTGTATTTGAATACAGTTTCTAGGCTTATTTTTTTATTTGTTATTATTTTGTTGGTCATTTTATTTTGTGTTTTTTTGGGTTGTATTAATTTTTTATTTTTATTTTCAGTAGATTATTATAATAGCCCCAATAGTGGGAATAGTGAAATTCTGTGTATATGTTGTGTATTTTATTTTATTAATTGACTAGTAAATTAGGTTTATCTAGTAAAGCTTTAATTAAAATTAATGGTGGTTATAGTAAATTTAAGTTGCATATAATTTCATTAGGGTTAGATATCATTGAATACATGATTAATATAGTTTTATTTATTATATAGTTTAGTTTATTATCTTCATGTTTTTTATTCTTTCTGATTTCTGCATTTTAATTAGTTTTTTGTACAGTTATTTTATTTGATTTGTTAATTTTTATGATTTTTATATTATGTTTTGTCGTGTTTTCCTTAAGCTCATGATTTTAGGTTTTTTACGCTTAACAATTAGATTCACCTTTTCTTTATAGGTTCACTACTTTAATTAGAACTAGGTTTAATTAATTAAAATTGATTTTAGGCCCATAATTAATTAGATTTTAGGTTAGAGGTAACTTAGACCCATTTAGTTAATTAGATATAGGTCCACTTTAGTTTAATTTAATTAAATTAGACTTAGTCCATTAAATTAAATCTTTTCCATAATTTGTAAATTTAAGATCACTTTAGAATTAAAACATGTAGAATTAGGCCCACTAATTTAAATACTTCATAATTTGTAGACTTAAGCCCATTTTTAAAATTAAAATAAATAGACTTAGGTTCACTTAATTTATTAAAATAGGAATTAGACTCATTAATCTTTAGGATCACTTGAAAATTAAAACATGTAAATTTAGTCCATTTAATTAAAATCAATCGAGATTAGACTAACTTAGAGGTTATGAACTTAAATGAATGAATTGTTTACATGTTTTTTTTCATAACTAGTTTTCTTGGGGTTAATTATTTAAATAAGGGTTTATATGAAATTATATGTAAATAAACGATAAGATAGTAATTCATAAAATAATTATAAATGAACATAAGACTGAAAGAAGTTAGTATTCTATATCTAAAATCTCCTGGTTGTGGTGCCAGCTTTCTTTTAGAGAATCAAGTATCACTGCTTTCGATTTGTCCCAATTATTACCATGGGTGGTGATTCATCATCTCCATGATATGTCTTTGTGATATAATAGTGTGCTCTCTAGAGCCCTGAACTCAAACAGTGTCGCGATTGTTAAAATTTTGGACGTGTGCTAAACGCCACCGTCTACAATGGTGACTCCACTGGGGATAAAAGATATTGATTCTACTTGTGTTCTTTAGAATTATTTTATTAATTATTATTTGATTCTTGTATTCATTTTTGCATGTCCCTATTAGCCGATGGTGTTGGTTTTTGATCCCTTGATTCCACTAGCTTTTTAGGATAATAGATTGGCTAACCATCACTCTTAGCCTTAACTCGATTCAAGAGAGATTATCGGACTCATTTAACTAGAGTCTGTGACCCAAGTCTTAAAAGGGGGTAGTCTTCTCTTGAGTTTGCAAAGAATGTCGAACCCCTCTGATCTTGGCCTGTAACTCAAGTCTTAAAAGAGGGCATCTTGCTAAGAGAACCTTGACCTTTTTCGCTGGACTCAACTCATGTAGTGGCATAGTAAATTCCCTTAGGATTACCCAAGTTGCTTATTTTTGTTGCCATGAGGTATTTTTATCTATAAAGGCCCAAGCTCATACTTTAGAATCCTATTAGGATTGTTGCATTTTAAACCTACAAGCGCACGGTTGTGGTTGCAGTAGATAGATATCGTTCTCTCAAGGACTATATATTTATTACTAATAATTTTAAACTATGATCTTAGCTAGTAAATTGAGTAATTTAGCAAGGTTTAAAATTTCAATAACAGAAACTTAATTTAAAAGTAAAATCAAATATTTGTAAACACAAAACCTAGGTTTAGTTTCACTATTCTAATCCAATCATGAAGACATTATTAAGCAAAAATCTTGAATTTAGTTAAGGGTAATTACTCTAAAATACTTAAAGACTCTCTCAAGTTCAATTAAGTATGCAAGGATTAAAATCTAACCTACTCTCATGATTAATAATTTAATCCAAGCTCATTAAGATTTTTAGCAATTAATTTGCCACCGTAATCTACTATCATGACTCCCTAAAGAGCTCACCTAATCTCATGGTCAAGTGATCTAAATTCTAAGTGTCTTAAACTAATGAATTCCCCTAACTCTCGTTGGTGAATTCATCCATAAACATGCAATCAAACAAGCCTGGAATGATAACAAGATAAATATTACAACACAAAGAATTAACTGAAATTCAAATAAAAAAAAAACTTATGTCAAATCATGTTATGGAATAACTACTCCTAACTAAGACTCTAAAAGAAAACTTACCCATACATGGCTATGGTGAAATCCATAAACATAACCAAGAAGACGAGAAGATGAAAATAGAAAATAAAAATAAGCTTTTAGTCTGATATTCTTTAATTTTAGTTTAGCCACCTTTGATCTCAATGAATACTTCCCTCTCTTTTCTTAAAAGGGCATTTTATTCCTTTATATAATGCTAGGGTATGAAAAGAATCCTCTTTGATCTCCAACTCTTTTTATTTTCAAAACAGGAAATTTTTGCCTTTGTGACATGGTTTTGAAACAAGACCATGCTTAATTCAAATCAATCTACGAACTTACTAAGCATACTACATGGTTTCCAGCACAGGCAAGTTTGCTAGCTGTGCATCATTCTGAGTCAGAATCCTCACTCACACGACATGGTGATGTCGTGACATTGCAGTGTTGATATTGGCTCACACATGACTTTGTGCATGGCTTCTCCTCATAAAATTCTTTATCACACGACATGTTGCATGCCATGCTATATCAAAAACTCTATATTTAGCCCAACTCCTTTTATTCCTAGGGCCCACACTAGACATAAAAGAAAAAATCAATTAAAACTCAAATAAAGCTTCTTAAATATATAATAAAGAATAAGAATCCTAATTAAATACTAACTTATAAAAATCTCCTAATTGAACCCAAAAACTATTTAAATCAATTTATTCCTTATTTAAAATTTATTAAAATTCAACTCTAAAACACATAAATAATAAACATATCAAATTCCCCCACACTAAAGCTTTGCTTGTCCATAAGCAAAAAACAAATTTTGAAAATATTAAACTCAAATCACAATTAAGGACATATAGCTTCTAAGACATGAAATCTTGATAACACTGAGATTAAACATGTTTAGTAAAGAAGTTATTTAGAAAAAAACACAATATATATGAATAATTTACTAGTTATAACCCAAGTACACAACTCATTGAAATCAAGTAAGCATAAATATATAAAAGAATACATTAAGATCTGTAGCTCTTTTTGATATGGTTGTGAATGTGTTTTACACTCCATTTCACAATTTTTTTCTTTCTCTCTATTCAATTATTTCCAATCTAAGTAATCCACCACCATTCCTATATTACTAAGTGTGGATACCATTGAGTGGGTCCTATGGATACTCATATCGTAATCAGGGCATTGGAGTAGTTCAGAGAATATAAGGATTTAATTTTAAATATTTCTCATATTTAAAGAATGAGAGAGTTTTTTTTAACTAAAATTTAGAAAGCAATCCTTCCAAAAATCATGCACAATTTTAATCGCCAGGAACATACTTAAATTATAAGAACTAAGTTCTCCATACATAAAGACTATGTATAACTATCTTAATTAATAAAACATTTAATAGTTTGGTAATTCAATAAAGAGACAAGCTTATACACTAATATATTCCCAAGTGTGATAGAGTATTGAAAGCAAATTTAAAAAAAAAAAGTTCAAGAAAACACATAATTAATATGGGGAAATGAGTTGAAAATTAATAAACCCTAAGTAGTCTTTTTTTAACTGAAATTAAAAGATAAAACTGACAAACGAATCAATCAAAGCACCCCTCCCTCACTATCCATGGCATTATCCCCAATGATAATAAAAAATATAAAAGATGAAAGAAACATCATAAAGGAAAAGTAGGAGAAAGGGTACTACCCTAAAATTGTGCATTCGTCTGAAAGAGAGCAAAAAATATAAAACTAACAAAGAGAAATAGAAAACTAAAATAATAAAACAACATACATGATATAAAAAAAGAGCAAAAATAGAAGAAATTCATAAAATATAAAATATAATTATAAACTGAAAGCAACATCAATCATCCCTAGGAGCATAATCATCCATGGCAACTCCAGTGTCATCCAACAAATCAATGTCGTCAGGAAGCTCCTCAGTAGCAGCAGTGGAGGTGAAACCAGGAAAGACTGGTCATGGAGAAAGAGGTATGACTTGAGACTAACATAAGCTTGAGAGACCATTAACAACCTAGTGTAGAAGCTCCATGTGATAATGAAGAGTAGCTTCAAAATGTGGAGCATAGGAATATGATGAAGGTCTGGTAGTGTAAGAAGCTTATGAAGGTCTGGGTGTGTGTCTGTTGTGGCTCATCGGCACCTAACTCAACTAGATTATGAATCAGAACATATTGACCATCTCTAACTGTGACCACCTTAATCTTTTTCATGACAATGATATTAAAGGGAAATGTGGTGCAAAGCTGAGTCATGTTCGTAAGGGAATTGAAAACTTGTAGATTCCTAGTAAGCCTAGCAATATATGAACCCCCACATAAGGCTCTTTTCATTTTTCTCGAAACACCGTCTATATAAAAAGCAAAACCATATCCCAAATGAGGCATTATAACCTTAACAAAATAACATAAATAAAATAAATCTTTAAGTATGACACATCCAATACTCTCCCTTCAACTATAAATAGTGCCAGCTATTAGGCACTACAAGTAATACAATTCAGGATGAGCTATGTTAGTGCTCTTGCTAATCCTAGGGTTATAGGTTTGTTGGGTGGCTCCTACATGTATAATCTCCCTCCAAAACTGATGATAGTTTATGGGTTCAAGAATACTTTATGCATTTTTAAGTACACCACTAGTAATAGACAAAGCATCATAAAATCCATAATGCATAGTAAATTCATTCAAGGAAAAGGAGAATCATTTACCCCCTAATTGGAATAGCACCACATTTTTCTTATTAAAGTCAACAGGATTACTAAGGTTGAATAAAAAAGTGGATACGGACTCTAAAAATAACTTATGAAAAATAGGCTCCTCAATTCGCACAAAATTCTCCTATTTGGAGTTATCAATCATGCCTAAGACTTATTCATTCAAGCTTATAGTAGCAAGATCCTCTAACATAATATGATATGAAGGATGGACTGGAAGAGGAAATAGAGTAGCACATATTTTTTTAAAATCAAGATTAGTGAAATACAGAAGGGGGTGAGATATACAGAATTGGCTTCCTTAATAATGGCATGAGGAAGTCATAGTGGTGGGTGGTGGCGCACTCATATAAGAAAGGCAAAAGGGTGAAGGGGAAGATATGGTACAGGTCCACTCCTGGGTTGATGATGGTGATTTCCCAAATGCTTTAGATTTTCCCATTTGTAGAGAACAAAAAGGAAAACAAAGAAGTGTGGTTTTAGAGGGAAGAAATAAGGAAGAAAAGTGGTTGATGAAGTCAAAGAGGAGGAGACAAAGAAGAAAAATTAAGAGAGAATGGTGTAAGAGAGAGAGAAGTAAAAAGAATGGATTGAGGCTAGGTTTAGAGAAGTGGGTATTTATATAGAGGGATTGGTACATAGTTTAGGAAAATCATGTTAGGGAGTATGATTTAGGGAAGTGAATGGAATGACTTCCCTTATGATGAAAGACCATGCAATATATGGCATGACATATCATGGTATCATGTTGTCATGCCATGTTGCATTCTGGAATAAAATGTGAAGATGTGACACAGTATGAAGGAGATGTACATGACACGCAAGGATGTCGTTTTAGGGTGGTCATGACATGACATGATGCTGTGTGATGATTGTAATGACATGACATGGTGAAGGTGTAACACGACATGCAAACCGCATTATGTGCAATATTGGTAATAAGTGACACGACATAGTGATGTCGTGTTATAAAGTTGTGACATAGTCTATGGAAATAATTGGGAATATGACACAACATAGATATGTTATGTAGAAAAATTCAGACAAAACAGATAACGGAGGAATAACGCTGAAAACTACAGCAAGGAATACTTATCAAGACATACTCGAACCTAATTCACTACAGTAGTTACCAAAAGAAAACACAAATCGAAAACTAGGGCCACAACTCACATAACTAAGCCCTGACACAGAACCTGGCTCTGATACCAACTTTGTCACGACACAAAACAGGAGTCATGACCGGCGCTAGGGAACGGGAATTCTTTCGAATCCGGAACCCGTAGCAAGCCTAAAAATAAAATAAAACATGCCATAATAACAATAATCATATAATATGCAGCGGAAAATAAAAATCATAATATCATGATATTACCCATATCAATTGGATTTAAATCAAAATCTCATCTCATAGATACAAAATCTTTTTAGTACAAATCCAGTTTTAACATAATACATCTCTTTAAAATAAAATACATGAAATCCAACACTTATATTCACAACTACTACAGTGTCTAGATAAAATAAATGAGACTCAAGTAGACAGTTTACATAAAGAAGCCGGGGCGGAAGAAATCCGGCGTATCGACCTGCTACTGAGGTCTGAAGAAGTTGACTCTCCTAAAAAATAGTCAACGGAGGGGAGTCAAACCTCACTGAGTGAATTACTATAATATATATACATACACACTAAGTGATAATGCATACAGTCAATAATACATATCTAATATGTATATATATATACAGGCAAATTCACACAGATGCAATAAAATCCTTTTTATATATTTATTTGAAAATCATCTTTTATGAAGGATCACATAGAACCCTAGAATATCGCAACCTCAGAATAATAGTGTTAAACAACACTCTGGCCATATAGGCTCACTTATTCCAAATATATCCACTTAATCCATTTGGACAGTAGACTGGCCCCGAGACACTAAGTCAACTGAGCTCCAGCAGTCTGACTGCCAGTGTGACTGGCCCCGAGACACTTGGTCAACCGAGCTCCAGCAATCACACCCCAAACCACATCTCACATATCGATAATCATAATCAAATCAATATCCACAAATAATTTAGTAATATAGCCTAAATACTATAGGCGTACCGGTACGTACTCGGTCCTAGTGCTGCCCACTAGGTAGCACGTTCTATTGATATCCTTCATTAATAAATAAATCATTCATTCACGAAAATCAATGATGCATGAATTTAAATGAAATAACAATATAAACCATATATATACCGAAAATATACCAAACGTAAACCAGGTATATTTCGAGTATATATACGTCAAATGAATCCAATCAAAATCATAAATTAAACTAAAAATATATTTAAAAACATTTTAAATATATTTTATTAATAAAACATGTATATAATTTATTATATACCAAAAATAAACCAAAAATATACTTAAATACAAATCACATTATTTATGCATTTTAATCAAAGTAAAACATATATTTCTAAATCATGCATCCTAAGCATATATATATAGTATAGTAACTCACCTAGTGCGCTCCACGAGACAGGTCCGACGGGCCTGGTCCACTAGCCCTCGGTCTCGGCGCAACTAAACAAGAAATAAGTAATCGACATCAGAATAACCCTAACAGAATTCCTAGAATTCAATCTAGAGTATTAAATACAGAATCAAAATTTTAGGGTTCGACTGGATATCACGTTTTACGAGAATTCTACCGAAAATCCGGCAGAACCTCCCCTGTAAAACGGACATCTCTCTACTCAAAAGAGTAGAGCCGACCCTGCAAAGAAACACACTTCGAGAAATAGGCTCAACACAATCAAAATCCCACGGTCGGACTCCAAACTACAGTCCACCGACCGGGGTCCACAAACACAGAACAATTTCAAGAATACCAAAAATATCCTTATATCACAGAAATACATAATTAACCTTTAAACATATTAAAAACCGATAAAAACTCATTTTATTTGAAAAATCGTATAATATATATATAATTGAAAATAATTCACGAAAAATAGTTTTAATTAGCTAAAAATACCAAATAATTTGTAGAAATCATTTTTATACCTTAAATAAATATTAAAACCAATTAAATTACATTTTTAGACAATTTAGGATAAAATTACCAAAATACCCCTATATATATAAATATACCTAAATTACTTCAAAAATTCACCAAAAATCATAAAATTATTCAAAATTAATTTTCTCAACATATTTATCCATAATAATAGTAATTAAACTCAATTAACCAATTAAATTCAATTAAAAATACATTTAACCCTAATTTCTCAAATTCACATAAACTCAAATAATTAAAAATAAATACTTAGAAATTCATAAAAATTCTAAATAAATTCCTATAATTCATTTCAACACCTAATTTAACCATAAACTCAAATTTCATAATTTAAATAATTAATTTCCGAAAATTAGAAAATAATATTAAAATATTCAAAAATACCCAAAAATCCAAACAATCACCAAAAATTCTACAAAAATTCATACATGTAGATTAAGCTACTAGGAAGAACATTTGTGAAGGGATTTTCCATGAATCAATCAATTCGAAGCTCAAAAAAATCAAAAACCCTAATAGGCCGAAATTGAAAAATCAAAACCTAAGCAAATCTAGACCAATTCAGCTCAAACCAAAGCTAGAATCACTCACCGGAGCTCAAAGAGAAGAAAGAGTCTGGCGGTGTCGAAAACGGTGGCCGGAATCAGCGTGATCGACGGTGGATCGATTTTCGGCTTCTCCGGCCAAAATTGTTCTCCAGACGCCGGAAACGGCCTCCTCAGGCGGCGAAATTGGTCGGGGAAGACGGTGGCACACCGGACGGCACACCCACGGTGAAGGAACGGCACGGGCAGCGACCGGAAATGGAGAAGGGAGAATCGGGAGGAAGAAGAAGAAGTCGGGGGCAAAATGGTAATTTTCCAAACTTTTTGATTTTTAACAAATATATGTATATATATATACTTTATACTATATATTAAAATAATATTAAATTACACACATCAAATATACACCACACACATAAAAATATTAATATTTTAATAATTTATACTAAATAAAATTAATTAAATAACAATAAAACAATTAAATACTTAATAAAATATTAGGGAAATAATAAACCCTAATTAAATAAATATACACACACCGGCTTTATTTAATAGTTTAAAAATATGTATGAGTTCATGCAAGTCCGTAAATACATTTAAAATAATTAATAATATATTGTTTACGTGAAAATTTCCCCGAAAATGCAAGTCTCGGGAAAATTTTATGTAAAGCACTGAAAATAATACACAATAATTAAAATAGGTCTAAAATACATATCAACTCGTAAAAATATCATATAAAATACAGAAATCATTAACACTGCATATCCCGGTACTGTATAAAAATATTTTAAAAACACGGGATATTACAGTCTCCCCCCCTTACAAGAATTCGTCCCCGAATTCCAGAAAACAAGATCAAGAAGGAAAGAGATACGGGTAAGAAGCTCGCATCTCAGCTTTAGTCTCCCACGTATGCTCTTCAACTCTATCGCTGCGCCACAGAACTTTGACCATCGGAATCTGCTTCGATCTCAACTGTCGAACTTGATAATCAACGATCGCCACAGGTTCTTCCACAAATGTCAAATCTTCACTCACTTCCACATTGTCAGGTTGCAACACGTGTTAAGGATCTGAGATATACTTCCTCAACATCGAGATATGAAATACTGGATGCACCTGTGACATACTCGGAGGCAAATCCAACCGATATGCAACAGTGCCAATTCTCTCCAGAATCTCAAACGGTCCAATATATCTCGGTGCTAACTTACCCTTCATGCCAAATCTCATCACACCCTTCATCGGAGATACTTTCAGAAAAACAAAATCTCCAACTTGAAACTCCACATCTCTGCGCCTAGGATCCGCATAACTCTTCTGTCTGCTAACTGCGGTCTCTAATCTGTGCTTGATCACGGCTACTTTCTCTGCAGCATCTTGAACCATCTCTGGTCCAGTCAAAGCTCTCTCACCAATCTCATCCCAACTCAACGGGGATCTATACTTCCTTCCATATAACGCCTCGTATGGTGCCATGCCAATACTGCTATGGTAGCTGTTATTATATGCAAACTCAACAAGTGGCAAATGATCATCCCAGCTACCTCCCAAATCCAAGACACACATCCTCAACATATCTTCCAGTGTCTGGATCGTCCTCTCAGACTGGCCATCTGTCTGAGGATGAAAAGCAGTACTGAAATCCAACCTAGTGCCCATCGCTTCCTGCAACTTCTGCCAAAAACGAGAAGTAAACACCGAACCTCTATCTGACACAATGGACACAGGTACTCTATGAAGGCACACAATATGCTTCACATACAACTTCGCCAATCTAGCAACTGAATATGTAGCTTTCACAGGCAAGAAATGTGCAGACTTCGTCAACCTGTCTATAATCACCCAGATGGAATCGTATCCATCCTTCGAACGAGGTAAACCGACCACAAAATCCATAGCTATCCTTTCCCACTTCCACTCGGGAATAGGAAGAGGCTGAAGCTTTCCAAAAGGCTTCTGATGTTCGGCTTTCACTTGCTGACACGTCAAACACTTAGCAACATAATCAGCAACATCCTTCTTCAATCCGTCCCACCAGTATAGATCTCTAATACTGTGGTACATCTTAGTAACACCTGGATGAACATTGTAAGCTGTAGAATGTGCTTCCTCTAGGATCTCTTCTCTCAAATCATCCACATCAGGAACACACAATCTACCACTGATCCACAACATACCATCATCATCAAGTGTGAAATCAGTGAACTTCCCTGTTCGAACATTCTCTGCAAGCTCTCCTAGAATAGGATTTCGTCTCTGAGCTATTTTAATCCTATCCCTCAGTACAGATCGTACTTTAAACTGAGCTAACAGTCCACCTGATCTACTAATCTTCATCATCAGACCTTGATCCACCAACAAATGCAACTCCTGGATCAATGGTCTCCTCTCAACACCAATGTGAGCAAGACTACCTGAGGACTTCCTACTCAAGGCATCTGCTACAACATTAGCTTTACCCGGATGGTAAAGAATCTCGCAATCATAGTCCTTCAACAATTCCAACCATCTTCTCTGCCTCAGATTCAAATCTCTCTACTGGAAAATGTACTTAAGGCTCTTGTGATCAGTAAATATCTCACAAGTCACCCCGTACAAATAATGTCTCCAAATCTTCAAAGCAAAGATCACTGCAGCCATCTCAAGATCATGTGTAGGATAGTTCTGCTCATGCTTCTTCAACTGCCTCGAAGCATAGGCTATCACCCTTCCATTCTGCATCAACACACAACCAAGACCAATTCTAGAGGCATCACAGTAAATTGTGAACTTATCCACACTATTAGGCAAAGCTAATACTGGCGCTGTGGTCAACTTCTCCTTCAACAACTGAAAACTGTTCTTATAAGCTTCTGACCACTCGAATCTAACGTTCTTCTGAGTCAAGCGAGTCATAGGGGCTGCTATCCTGGAAAAATCCTGCACAAACCGCCTATAATACCCGGCTAAACCCAGAAAACTTCGAATCTCCGTAACAGAAGTAGGTCTAGGCCACTCAGATACTGCCTCAACCTTCTGTGGATCAACCTGAATACCTTCTTTAGACACTACGTGTCCAAGAAAAGAAACACTCTCCATCCAGAAATCACACTTCGAGAATTTAGCATAAAGCTGATGATCTCTTAGTGTCTGTAGTACAATCCTCAAATGATATACATGCTCTTCCATACTCCTCGAATATACTAGTATATCATCAATGAAGACTACTACAAACTGATCCACATACAGTCTGAATACTCTGTTCATCAGATCCATAAAAGCTGCTGGTGCATTGGTCAAACCAAAAGACATCACCAGAAACTCATAATGGCCATATCTAGTGCGGAATGCTGTCTTAGGAATATCAGCTTCACTAATCCGCAGCTGATGATAACCCGACCTCAAGTCAACCTTAGAAAAGAACTGTGCACCCTGGAGCTGATCAAACAAATCATCTATCCTCGGGAGAGGATACTTGTTCTTCACTGTCACTTTATTCAGCTCTCTGTAGTCAATGCACAGTCTCAGGGTACCATCCTTCTTCTTCACAAACAAGACTGGTGCACCCCAAGGGGAAACACTAGGTCTAATAAAACCCTTATCCAACAACTCTTGCAACTGCTCCTTCAACTCTCTCAACTCTGCAGGAGCCATACGATAGGGTGGCATAGATATAGGAGTAGTACCTGGAACCACATCAATACAGAACTCAATCTCTCTATGAGGTGGTAAACCTGGCAACTCCTCGGGAAAAACATCAGGAAACTCACAAGCAACAGGAACATCTGTGAGTGACAACTTCTCCACTGACGTATCCCTGACCAATGCCAAATACCCCTGACAACCTTTCTTCAACAACTTCCTAGCCGTAATAACAGAAATAAGATTCTGAGGTGCTGAACTCCTATCACCAACAAACTTAAAATCTTCTTCACCAGGAATTCTAAAAGTCACCTCCTTATTCCTGCAATCTACCACGGTAAAGTGCTGAGACAACCAATCTATTCCCAAAATAACATCAAACTCCATCACATCCAACAAAATCAAATCAGCGGGTAATTCTCTATCTCCCACGAGAACTGGACAACCAGAAAGAACAATATCGATGTCCAAAGAATCGCTCAGAGGAGTGGCAACAGACAAAGGAAAAGCCATCCTCGAAGCTTGCCAACAAGATTTAGAAGCAAAAATAGGAGAAACAAACGAATGCGTGGCACCCGGATCAAACAAAACCCATGCATCCAGGTAACAAACAGAAACAATACCTGCCACGACTGCATTAGATGCCTGAGCATCCTGCTGAGTCAGATGGAAGACTCTGGCCTGACCTCGACCTCCCTACTGACAGGTAGAAGCCTGGCCAACACCTCTGGCACCTCCTCTAGTACCTCTACCACGACTCTGCTGTGGAACAAACTGAGTGGAACTCTGATGCTGGGCTGGTGGTAACTGAAATGGCATGGGTGCAGCACTAGCAATCGACTGCTGTGGGAATCGCGGAATCTGCTGCTGCTGATACCCAGAATAAGGACACGATCTGGCAAAATGTCCTTTCTGCCCGCATCTGAAAAATGTCAGTGGTGTCAGATAACACGGTCCCTGATGGACTCTACCACAAGTCTGGCAAATGCTAACAGCTGATCCAGAACTACGACCACTGCTGCTGCTCGAAGCACCTGACCCAAATCTGAACGATCTACGCTGACCTCCACGACCATGTCTACTGCTTCGATGCACTCGCTGCTGCTGTCTCTAACTCTGCTGAGTCGAACCTCGCTGCTGACTACTCGAACCAACATGAAAACTCGAATATGGAGTAGCCTGCAATCCACTTGACTGAACTCCTAACTGGTAGTAATCAAGCATCGCTCCCTGCCTAACTAACCTCAGCTCAATCTCCTTAGCTAACTCAATCATAGACTCCAGAGTAAGACCTGCTGTAGGCATACCAGCAAAAGCTGAACCCAAACCAGTAACATAGGTAGTAACTGCAAAGTACTGATCTCGCATCAGATCCTCAGCATATCTACCCAGACGAAGAAACTCTCGGGTATACTCCTCTACAGATCGATCTCCACGAGAAATACTAGTCAAACAGAGACGATAGCTCAAACGAAGAGGCTCTGGACAGAATCTCCTCATGAATCGCTCTCGAAATTGAGCCCATGTCATCGTCATCATAAAGGGCTGGATCATCTGAATAAACCAATCCAAGGCTGGTCCCTCAACAGACAACTCAACGATCATGATCCGCTGGTACTCGGTATGAGCAGTCCGAGTCCTCGTCTCAATCGCATGCAGAAAATCTAAAGGATCAGAAGTACCATCAAAAGTAATCCTGCCAACTCGGGCATAGAACAAAGCTGCCTCAGGGTCAGACATACCCTGCTGATAGGCAGGCTGAACAGGCTGAACAACTGGAGGAATAGGAACATCAAATTCAGGCTCAACAGGCTCCTCGTCCTGTAAACTCTCTCTGCCTACGGCGACCTGCCGCTCCTCGAGGTCTACCCCTGCCATGACCTCTACGCCTAACTGGCGGCTCAGGAGGTAAAACCTCATCCTGAAAAGACTCATCATCCTCGGCCTCAACGACCGGTGGAGCGACACGCGCTCGCCTCCTCATACTGAAAAGACAAACGGAAAAATTCAGACAAAACAGACAACGGAGGAATAACGCTGAAAACTACAGCAAGTAATACTTATCAAGACATACTCGAACCTAATTCACTATAGTAGTTACCAAAAGAAAACACAACTCGAAAACTAGGGCCACAACTCACATAACTAAGCCCTGACACAGAACCTGGCTCTGATACCAACTTTGTCACGACCCAAAACAGGAGTCATGACCGGCGCTAGGGAATGGGAATTCTTTCGAATCCGTAACCCGTAGCAAGCCTAAAAATAAAATAAAACATGCCATAATAACAATAATCATATAATATGCAGCGGAAAATAAAAATCATAATATCATGATATTACCCATATCAACTGGATTTAAATCAAAATCTCATCTCATAGATACAAAATCTTTTTAGTACAAATCCAGTTTTAACATAATACATCTCTTTAAAATAAAATACATGAAATCCAACACTTATATTCACAACTACTGCAGTGTCTAGATAAAATAAATGAGACTCAAGTAGACAGTTTATATAAGGAAGCCGGGGCGGAAGAAATCCGACGTATCGACCTGCTACTGAGGTCTGAAGAAGTTGACTCTCCTGAAAAATAGTCAACGGAGGGGAGTCAGACCTCACTGAGTGAATTACTATAATATATATATATACACACTAAGTGATAATGCATACAGTCAATAATACATATCTAATATGTATATATATATACAGGCAAATTCACACAGATGCAATAAAATCCTTTTTATATATTTATTTGAAAATCATCTTTTATGAAGGATCACATAGAACCCTAGAATATCGCAACCTCAGAATAATAGTGTTAAACAACACTCTGGCCATATAGGCTCACTTATTCCAAATATATCCACTTAATCCATTTGGACAGTAGACTGGCCCCGAGACACTAAGTCAACCGAGCTCCAGCAGTCTGACTGCTAGTGTGATTGGCCCCGAGACATTTGGTCAACCGAGCTCCAGCAATCACACCCCAAACCACATCTCACATATCGATAATCATAATCAAATCAATATCCACAAATAATTTAGTAATATAGCCTAAATACTATAGGCGTACCGGTACGTACTCGGTCCTAGTGCTGCCCACTAGGTAGCACGTTCTATTGATATCCTTCATTAATAAATAAATCATTCATTCACGAAAATCAATGATGCATGAATTTAAATGAAATAACAATATAAACCATATATATACCGAAAATATACCAAACGTAAACCAGGCATATTTCGAGTATATATACGTCAAATGAATCCAATCAAAATCATAAATTAAACTAAAAATATATTTAAAAACATTTTAAATATATTTTATTAATAAAACATGTATATAATTTATTATATACCAAAAATAAACCAAAAATATACTTAAATACAAATCACATTATTTATGCATTTTAATCAAAGTAAAACATATATTTCTAAATCATGCATCCTAAGCATATATATATAGTATAGTAACTCACCTAGTGCGCTCCACGAGACAGGTCCGACGGGCCTGGTCCACTAGCCCTCGGTCTCGGCGCAACTAAACAAGAAATAAGTAATCGACATCAGAATAACCCTAACAGAATTCCTAGAATTCAATCTAGAGTATTAAACACAGAATCGGAATTTTAGGGTTCGACTGGATATCACGTTTTACGAGAATTCTACCGAAAATCCGACAGAAACTCCCCTGTAAAATGGACATCTCTCTACTTAAAAGAGTAAAGCCGACCCTGCAAAGAAACACACTTCGAGAAATAGGCTCAACACAATCAAAATCCCACGGTCGGACTCCAAACTACAGTCCACCGACCGGGGTCCACAAACACAGAACAATTTCAAGAATACCAAAAATATCCTTATATCACAGAAATACATAATTAACCTTTAAACATATTAAAAACCGATAAAAACTCATTTTATTTGAAAAATCGTATAATATATATATAATTGAAAATAATTCACGAAAAATAGTTTTAATTAGCTAAAAATACCAAATAATTTGTAGAAATCATTTTTATACCTTAAATAAATATTAAAACCAATTAAATTACATTTTTAGACAATTTAGGATAAAATTACCAAAATACCCCTATATATATAAATATACCTAAATTACTTCAAAAATTCACCAAAAATCATAAAATTATTCAAAATTAATTTTCTCAACATATTTATCCATAATAATAGTAATTAAACTCAATTAACCAATTAAATTCAATTAAAAATACATTTAACCCTAATTTCTCAAATTCACATAAACTCAAATAATTAAAAATAAATACTTAGAAATTCATAAAAATTCTAAATAAATTCCTATAATTCATTTCAACACCTAATTTAACCATAAACTCAAATTTCATAATTTAAATAATTAATTTCCGAAAATTAGAAAATAATATTAAAATATTCAAAAATACCCAAAAATCCAAACAATCACCAAAAATTCTACAAAAATTCATACATGTAGATTAAGCTACTAGGAAGAACATTTGTGAAGGGATTTTCCATGAATCAATCAATTCGAAGCTCAAAAAAATCAAAAACCCTAATAGGCCGAAATTGAAAAATCAAAACCTAAGCAAATCTAGACCAATTCAGCTCAAACCAAAGCTAGAATCACACTCACCGGAGCTCAAGGAGAAGAAAGAGTCTGGCGGTGTCGAAAATAGTGGCCGGAATCGGCGTGATCGACGGTGGATCGATTTTCGGCTTCTCCGGCCAAAATCGTTCTCCAGACGCCGGAAACGGCCTCCTCAAGCAGCGAAATTGGTCGGGAAAGACGGTGGCACACCGGACGGCACACCCACGGTGAAGGAACGGCATGGCAGCGACCGGAAATGGAGAAGGGAGAATCGGGAGGAAGAAGAAGAAGTCGGGGGCAAAATGGTAATTTTCCAAACTTTTTGATTTTTGACAAATATATGTATATATATATACTTTATACTATATATTAAAATAATATTAAATTACACACATCAAATATACACCACACACATAAAAATATTAATATTTTAATAATTTATACTAAATAAAATTAATTAAATAACAATAAAACAATTAAATACTTAATAAAATATTAGGGAAATAATAAACCCTAATTAAATAAATATACACACATCGGCTTTATTTAATAGTTTAAAAATATGTATGAGTTCATGCAAGTCCGTAAATACATTTAAAATAATTAATAATACATTGTTTACGTGAAAATTTCCCCGAAAATGCAAGTCTCGGGAAAATTTTACGTAAAGCACTGAAAATAATACACAATAATTAAAATAGGTCTAAAATACATATCAACTCGTAAAAATATCATATAAAATACAGAAATCATTAACACTGCATATCCCGGTACTGTATAAAAATATTTTAAAAACACGGGATATTACACTTGAGTACAAATTGCCTTGCTTCTTTAAAGAGAGAGGGCCAATAGAATCCACTCTAAAGTACCTTCGTTGCTATTTTAGTAGAGCTGGTATATCCCCTACACTCAAGCAAATGGCAATGAGTGAGTACTTCTAAAATTTCTTTGTCTGGAATGCACCTTTGCAATAATCCATCCTCACACCTCTTATATAAATAAGGTTCATCCCAGATGTATTGCCTAGATTCCCAAAAGAATTTCTTCTTTTAACGGTAATCAATGTCTAGTCGAAGAACACCACATGCAAGGTAATTCATAAAATCTGCATACCATAGAACACTTTATTGGACTCTTATAAGTTGTTCTCCTAAAAGATCATCTGAGATTAGGAGAGAATTTGGATTAGCACTTTGCTCAAGGCAGGAAAGGTGATCAGCAGCCGAATTCTCAGTCTCCAAGTAAAATTCTTGTAAGAGAAGGATCCAACGAATAAGTCTTGGCTTAGCATCCTTATTTGCTATGAAGTACTTAAGGGCTGAATGGTTGGTGTTAATAATCACTTTACTTCCTATTAAATATGAATGAAATTTTTCCATAGCATGTACCACTACTAGAAGTTCCTTCTCAATTGTTGCATAATTTATTTAAGCTTCATCGAGAGTATGGCTAATGTAGTAGATGGCATAGGCCTATTTTTCTCTTCGTTGCCCTAAAATAGCTCCTAATATATAGTCGCTAGCATCACACATGATTTCAAAGGGAAGCCTCCAGTCTGGTGGTTGTAGGATAGGTGCTGAAATAAGTGATCCTTTCAACCTATGGAAATCATGAAGACATTCATCAATAAATTCAAAAGGAACATCCTTGGTAAGAAAATTAGTCAAAGGCTTAGCAATTTTGGAAAAATCTTTGATGAAGCTCTGATAGAACCTAGTGTATCCCAAAAAAGTTCGTATTCCCTTAACAGAGGTAGGGTGGAAGTTTCACTATCATTTTAATTTTTGCTCTGTCGACTTTAATGCCATTTTCAGACACAATGTGCCTAAGTACCACCCCTTTAGTCACCATAAAGTGACACTTTTTCTAGTTCAACACAAGGTTAGTGTCTTCATATCTCTACAACACTTTAGAGAGATTATCAAGAAAATCATCAAAAGAAGAACAATATATAGAGAAATCATCCATAAAAACCTCCATAGTGTCCTCAACAAAATAAAAAAAGATAGACATCATGCATCGTTAGAAAGTAGCGGGTACATTACATAGCCCGAAAGGCATTCTTCTATATGCATATGTTCTATAAGGACATATGAATGTGGTTTTCTCTTAATCATTAGAGTGTATGGGAATTTCAAAGAAACCATAGTATCCATCCAAGTAATAGAAAAATGAATGATTAACTAACCTTTCTAAAAGTTGGTCATTGAATGGTAGAGGGAAGTGATCTTTCCTAATGGCATTGTTTAATTTTCTATAGTCGATGGACATGTGCCAACCTGTGATAGTCCTAGTTGGGATCAACTTATTGTTCTCAATTTTCACTACTGTCATACCTCCCTTCTTAGGGACTACATGGATTGGACTAACCCACTGACTATCCGAGATAAGATAGATAATCCCTGTATCAAGCAACTTCACAATCTCTTTTTTAACCACCTCTTTCATATTAGGGTTTAACCTTCTTTGATGTTCTATGGTGGGTTTAGCATAATTTTCCATATGAATCCTATGTATACATATTGAAGCACTAATCCCTTTTAAGTTATATATAGTATAACCTATAATCTTCCTGTGAGGCCTAACTCTCCTAAGTAATTTGTCTACATATTCATCAGTCAACTTAGCATTCACAATTATAGGATATGTAGAGTTAGGGCCAAGAAAAAATACCTCAAAGATAAAGGAAGAGATTTTAGCTCAACCTTAGGTGCACTTTCCTCCTTAATCATACTAAGGCTTTCTATATTAAAGGGTAAGGGGTCATACCTAGTTGATTTTATGTTTATTCAATGTTGGACTTGCATTGAGGTAGTGTTCATACATTTCCACCTCTTTATTAATGTCATCCTCTATGACATTATGGATCAAGCATGCTTCTAGGGGGTCATGGGTGAGTTGCTTTTCAAAGGTCTTTTGTACACAAATTTTTATCACATCTACTCTAAAATAGGATTCCATCATTAAGGATTGTTTTTCCATTTTGAAAACATCAAAATCCACCTTATTATCTTTAATTTCCAATAAAATCTTTCCTCTCTTGATGTCAATAATTGCTCCCGCTATCGCTAGGAATGGTTGTCCTAATACGATTGGAATATGGCAATCCTCCTCCATTTCCAGGATGATAAAACCTCCTGGTACATAACAGTCTCCAACTTTGACAGGGACGTCTTCCAGAATTCTGTAAAGGTATATGATAGATCTATCTGTAAGCTATAGCAACACTGTCGTTGGTTATGGCTCACTGATGTTGAGTTGTCTGCAAAAAGAAAGAGGAATTATACTCACACTCGCATTAAGATCACATAGAGATTTACTTATAAATTCATTTCCAATGGTACAAGAGATAGTGATACTCCCTGGGACTTTAAGCTTTTGAGGAAGCTTATTTTGAATGACAGCATTGCATTCGTCATTGATAGGAATGGTCTCATGATCCTTCCATTTTCTCTTATGTGAGATGATGCATTTTAAGAATTTAGAGTATGTAGGCATGGTATTAATCACATCCAGGAGAGGTATATTTAGTTTGAGCTGTAAGAATGACTTCATAAACTTCTCAAACTACCTGTCTAACTTGGATTTTTGTTGCCTTTGTGTAAATGGCAATGGTGGTACCAAGGGTGGTGAGTCCTTCTTCTCCTCATTATTGTTCTATAAATGCTTATTCATCTCCTCTTTAGTGTCATGAGCAGTTTCTGTAATATTATTCGTCTCCTCTTTAGTGTCATGAGCAATTTCTGCAATATTATTCATAGTCTCTATTTTAGGCATTGCTTTTTACTTCTGAGTGTGACCACTTTAGATTGTTCTATAAGATTTTAAGGTTGACTAAGAAACATTCTACTTTGCCTTGAACTTAAAGCTTGTGATGCAATTTAGTTTTCTAACATCTTGTTGTGGGTAAAAAGTTATCCCACTTAAGATGTTAAATTTTTTATTGCTTCCTTTTGCTCACTTAAGATGTTAGATTTTTTATTGCTTCCTTTTGCTCCTCTTGGTCTTTTTGGTACCTCTCTTGATCTTTAAGGAATTTCTCCATCATCATTTCAAGGTTAAACTTTGGTTCACTTTATTGAGGGAAGGCATTCTTCTATTGAAAGCCAGGAGGTGGTTGTTTGAACCCTTGATGGGTATTTTGTACCCCTCCTTAGTTAGACTATGAAAAGTTTATATGGTTTCACCAACCTGGGTTATAGGTGTTAGGGTAAAGATTCCCTTGATTCCTTTGGAAATTGTTAAATGCATTTAACTACTAAATAGAGGAATCCTGAGAAAAATCTCCTTGACACTCTAGGGTTGAATGTCCTCCTCCACAATTCTCACAAGAATAGATAGCTATGAGATTTAAGACTTTAGTGGATGCCTCCAATTTCTTGGTAAGCAAATCAATCCTCGCATTAAGGAGATTCCAACTATCCACTTTATATATTCCTGCCACTTTCTTTGGTGCACTTCTCTCTCCATGCCATTGGTAGTTGTTAGATGCCATAGTCTCAAGAAGATTATAGGCATCATCAGACATCTTACTCATGAATGAGCCTTGGGCAGTTGCATCAATAGTGAGCCTCATTGGCTCTGTTAAGCCTTAGTAGAAGGTTTGAATGAGCAACCACTATGGAAATCCATGGTGAGGACATTGTCTTTATAAATCCTTAAAATGTTCCTAAGCCTCATAAAGAGATTTGCCACTATGTTGAGTGAAGCTTGTGATCTCTTGTCTAAACTTTGTTATTTTTCCTGGTGGAAAATACTTGCCCAATAATGTCTTTGATAGCATATCCCATAAAGTGATAGATTGTGGTGCTAAAGAGTGCAACCATAGCTTAGCCTTATCCTTCAAAGAGAAAGGGAATAATCTAAACCTTATTGCATCAGGACTAACCTTATTCATCTAGAATGTATCAAAAATCTCCAAAAACTAAGCTAAATGGGTATTAGGATCCTCACTTGGGAGACTTCCAAATTAAAATTATGTGAATTTGGATTATTATTGGTTTGATCTCAAATGTGTTGGCATCGATAATTGGCCTGACAATACTGTTGTGGGTATCTCCTGGATTAGGCATTGTGTACTCTTGAAGAGCGTGATTCCTACCCAGTGGTGGTGGTGCTTGATCTTTAGCCATCTTTTGCTTGTATTTCTCACACTTTTCCTTTAGATTTTTCTTGCACGATTTCTCAATTTCTGGGTTAATCTTCTTTAAGTTTGTCCCCTTGGATCGAGTGTTCATAAACCAATAAAAGTTACCTGAAAAATCAATTAGCAAATTAAGTTAAAACTAAAGAAAGAATACTAGTATAAGAAAAGTAAAAATAAAATTAATATTAATATTGCCAGTCCTCGGCAACGACGTTAAAAACTTATCGCATTTTAAACCCGCAAGTGCATGGTTGTGGTTGTAGTAGATAGATATCGTTCCCTCAAGGACTGTATATTGATTACTAACAATTTTTACCTATGATCTCAGCTAGTAAATTAAGTAATTTAGTAAGGTTTAAAATTTCAATAACAGAAACTTAATTTAAAAGTAAAATCAAATATTTGTAAACACAGTGCCTAGGTTTAGTTTCACTATTCCAATATAATCATGAACACATTATTAAGCAGAAATCTTAAATTCAGTTAAGGGTAATTACTCTAAAATACTTAAAGACTCTCTCAGGTTCAATTAAGTTTGCAAGGATTAAAATCTAACCTACTCTCATGATTAATAATTTAATCCAAGCTCATTAAGATTTTTAGTAATTAATTTGGCACCGTAATCTACTATCATGACTCCCTAAAGAGCTACCCTACTCTTGTGTTTAAGTGATCTAAGTTCTAAGTGTCTTAAGCTAATGAATTCCCCTAACTCTTGTTGGTGAATTCATCCATAAACATGCAATCAAATAGGTATGGAATGATAACAAAATAAATATTACAATACAAAGAATTAACTAAAATTCAAATCAAATATAAAAAAAAGTTATATCAAATCATGTCATGGAATAGCTACTCCTAACCAAGACTCTGAAAGAAAACTTAGCCATACATGGCTATGATGAAATCCATAAACATAACTAAGAAGACAAGAAAATGAAAATAGAAAATAAAAATAAGCTTTTAGTCTTGTATTCTTTAATTTCAGTCTAGCCGCTTTTGATCTCTATGAATCCCCCCCTCTTTTTTCTAAAAAGGCATTTTATTCCTTTATATAATGCTAGGGTATGAAAAGAATCTTCTTTGATCTCCAACTCTTATTATTTTCAAAACCGGAAAATTGTCCCTTTGTGACACAGTTTTGAAACACGACCGTGCTTAATTCAAATCAATCTACAAATTTACATAGCACATTACACGATTTCCAGCATGGGCAAGTTTGCTAGCCGTGCATCATTCTAAGTCAGAACCCTCACTCACACGGCATGGTGATGTTATGACATTGTTATGTTGATATTGGCTTCTTCATGGCTTGGACATGGCTTTGTGCATGGCTTTTGCTCATAAGCTTCTTCATCACACGGCATGGTGCATGCCATGCTATATTAAAAACTCTATATTTAGCCTAACTCCTTTTATTCCTAGGGCCCACACTAGACATAAAAGACAAAATCAATTAAAACTCAAATAAAGCTTCTTAAATATACAATAAAGAATTAGAATCCTAATTATATACTAACTTATAAAAATCTCCTAATTAAACCTAAAAACTACTTAAATTAATTTATTACTTATTTAAAATTTATTAAAATTCAACTCTAAAACATGCAAATAATAAACATATCAAGGACTAATAAAGATTGGACTATACTTTTATACTTAAAAATGTTGTTTCTATGTTTTTACTATTTTAAGAGACATGACATGCGTGTCAGTTCTTGATATTCCCTGTTGATATTAAAGCCAAGACCAAAAATCCTAGGAAAAGAGACTCACCATTGAATACGTGTGTGGGAGGAATAAGGTTGGAAGGATGTTGTACACTTGATTGTTACTTATTACTTGTTGCATAGCACATGCATTTCATGTATCATACTAACACTTTATTTTTCAGCCATCATAGATTCATCTAGGTTTTCCTGTGTTTGGAGATGAAAAGGTAGCAAATTAATGAGAACGAATTTAAGTCCACAGACAATTACAAAAGAGATCCTTAACAGACTACAAAGGAGTCCTATCAATCCACTCTACTTAGAAGTTGCATAAGCTCTAATAAATCAAACATAAGAAATGGATCAATAAGAGGGAGGAAAGTGGACCCTAGAGGACATTAAAGGAGTATTGATGGATGATATGAGAGCAATGATGCAAGATGAACGAAGACAAGCTCTGGCTAGATTAATGCCACCACTTGCTGTTGCATCTCTATTTACGGCTAATCCACCTATTGTGGGTGCACCACCTGCTAACAATGACAATGCTAGTGGGCAACCTTTAAATGCTGCTAGGAATATACCTGCTATAGAAATGAAATTGGAGGATGTTAAGAACTACATGGTTGAAAAAGCAAAAAGGGAATCACTTGAGCAAGTTCAAGAGCTAGAATCTAAGTAGATGAAAGCATTGACTCAGAAGATGTCCAAAATGGAAGAATTGATAAGAGGACAGGGCATCGAATATTTGTTTAACTTTAATGCTATGATGTAATTTGAGGAAGATAAGCTGCCTAATAAATTCAAAATGCTACAGTTGTAGAAGTTTGATGGTACTAGAGACCCAAAGATCCACCTTAGTCAATATACAACTACTATAAGCACCACTAAGCTCCTTTGTCTATAGTTACCAAGATATTTGTACTATCCCTAGAGAAGTCTATCTAAGCTAACTGGAGAGAATTGTGTACTACTTTTCTAAAATAATATGACCACTATACCAGGCTTGAAGTGTCTATTAGGAATTTAGAACTGACTAAATAAAAGCCAAATGAATCAGTCTCTGATTTTCTCACTGGATTCATGAACAAGGTAGGATTAATGAAAAATAAGTTGGCTGAAAAGGATCAAGTTAGGATGATTTTCCATAATGTGTCTCCTAATTCAGTTGAAAGGTTGTAAATAATAAATCCTAAAACATTTATGGACCTTTATGATAATGGATTGCAAGCTGAGAAAATTGAGAGTAAGGAAAAGAAGAGCTCTAGAACTACCCAACTAGGAGCACATAGTAAGAAAGCACTAACCGGATTGTGGAAGTGCATATTGTTCAATAACTAAGGAGATTCTCCAATTTTAACCAACCCCTATCAAAAGTCTTAGACCGCTTGATGCAAAAGGGCTTGTTTCAACCATTAACTTTTTCCAAACCACTAAACCCAAATGTCTCAGGATATGACCCGAACAGTTATTGCAAATTTCATAAAGTTGTTGGTAATTCCAGAGACACTTGTACCCACCTTAAACATGAAATCCAAAACCTTATAGACTCTAGAAAAATCACAGACCCTGAAAACCCAAGCACTAGAAATATTCCTTTCCCAAACTACTAAAATTTTCCACCCCTAATTACTATGATGATCAACTCAGGAGTAAGTAAGGAAGAAGTGCTAAACTCCTTTGAGAACATGAACCTACAAACTGGTGAGAAATCTCTTAATGCCACCAGTGATGAAGGAAAGAGTGTAAAATCTTTAACTCCTAAGAAAGCTTAAAGAGGAGTTAAGGATTTGCTTGGCCAGCTTTCAAGAAAGTTCGATTGTAAAGTATTTTACTCCAAACCACTTTCCTATAATATTCCTATTAAATCAATTACATATGGAGGTTAGGGTGATGAATTTAGAGTTGATGACAAACCATTGGGGTGACGAATTTAGAGTTGATGAAAAACCATTAAGTCAAAAATCTAAGACTCATGAGCAACCAAGAAGAGGAGTTGAAGATTTATTAGGACAGCCCTCAGGCAAGTTTGACTATAACGTATTTTACACTAAGCTACCTTCTTTTGACATACCCTTCGAGTCAATTATGCATACATGATGGGGTGATAAGTTTGATGATAAGAAGCTGCTAAACAAAAATGAAAAATGTATAGTTAAAGTATAGAAAGATGAAGTCATGAAGACAGTTGGCAAGAAGATGCAAGAATAGCCACTATGTCAACCACCTGAAGGACAACCACTATGAGACTTAGCATCCCTAGCATCTAGAATAGGAAATAAATTTTCTTATTGTCTTCTTTAAATAAAATTTTAGTTTCTTTAGAACTTGTTTTGTTTTAGTGATCGATGATATGAATTCTGATCATGCTTACTTATGTATTGTCATCCGAATGGTATTGTGCATTGTTATATTGATCATATCTGCATGTTTGACATAAATTCAATTCAATTATATTCATTCAGCATGGGCACAAATGCAAATTCAAAGAACATTCATATATCACATGATGTAACTTTTGAGGATAGGAAATTTAAGGGAAAGGAAAAGTGAAAACAAAGAGAGAAAAAAAAAAGAAAAAAGAACAATCAGGTAAAAATAAGAGAAAAATATTATGACTAATTGGTAATAAGAGTTATATTATGTGATGTAATGAATGTTCTCATTTTTGCCCTAATGAATGAGTAAAATTGAATTTAAAATTTTTGTTTAAATATCAAATATCCATTTTTATCATACTATATAAGTGTCTAAATGGAAAGACAATACATAATAAAAACTAAATCAGAGCTATGAGATCACTATTTTAGTTATGTTTTCTTTTTTTTTTTTTATCACCCCTTTGACACTTTATTTGTAAATCTAGTATCCTTTTGTACCTAAAGAATCTAGGTGGTCCAATAATTTGCATTACAACTGTTGTCTTATAATTATTATTGCATTAATATCAAACCTTATATTATGCTTAAGAGTTCTTTGAGGAGCAGGTACAGTTGAATTCAGTATCAAGAACTCTCTTCACTTAGTTCACCCACTCCTTTGCATCTTCAATGCATGAAATTGTAACTAATAAGGTTAGTAAGTCAAAGGATCAAACAACAGTAGTGAACGAATTGAGTGTCACGACCCAAAACAGGGGGCCATGACTGGCGCTAGGGAATGGGAATTCTTTTGAATCTGGAACCGATAGCAAACCTTTAAAATAAAAATAAAAGCATGCAACATATATTAAAATAAATAAAATATTATGCAGCGGAATTAAATCTCATAAATAAAATAATAATCCACCAGCAGATTTAATAATACAAACTCATCTCATATATATAAAATCTTTTAAATACAATTTCTCGTTTCAAACTTTTAAAATTTAAATCTCAAACATATATAATACATACATCTCACAACTTAACTACTGCAGTGTCTAGAATACAAAATAAAATCAAGTGAGCAGTTTACATAATAAAGTCGAGGCAAAAGAAATCCGGCATAAGGGTTTGCTACTGACGACGAAGACTCTCCTGAAAAATAATCAACGGAGGGGAGTCAGACCTAAATGAGTGAATTGTTATAAAATATATACATGTATAGCTAAATGACAAATGCACACATTCAATAGTATATATAATAAATATATATACAGGAAAATATACACAGATGCAACAAAAATCATTTTATATAAATACTGAAAATAATAACCGTTTATGAAGGATCAAATAGAACTCCAGATGATTGCAACCTCAAATAGTGTTAGACAACACTCTAGCCATACAGGCTCACTTACTCCAAATAAATTCACTTGTTCCATTTGGACAGTAGACTAGTCCCAAGACACTAAGTCAACCGAGCTCCAACAGTCTGACTGTCAGTGTGATTAGCCCCGAGACACTTGGTCAACCGAGCTCCAGCAATCACACTCTCAAATCACATCACACATTAATCCAATCAATATCCACAAATGGATTAATAATTTAACATAAATTCTATAATCGTACCGGTACGTACTCGGTCTTAATGTTGCCCACTAGGTAGCACGTTCTATTGATATCCTTCATTCAAAATAAATTTATTCATTCATGAAATAAATGATGCATGACATTAAGTAAAATAACAATATAAACCATATATATACTAGAAATATACAAAAAATAAACCAAGTATATTTCGAGTATATATACGTCGAATAATTCAATTCAATTATAAAATAAACCAAAAATAACCATATTTATACTTAAAAACATTTTTAGATATAAAACAAAGGTAAAACATGCAACAAATTCAAAATATACCAAAAATATACTAACAATATACCTAAAATATACCTAAGCATTTATTAAATCATTTATGCATATTTCATAAAATTTAAACATACATTTCTAAAACATGCAACCCTAAAACACGTATATATAAAATAACAACTCACAGTTGTGCGCTCCATGAGACGAGTCTGACGGACCTCGATCTCAGTGTAACTAACAAATAAATGACAACATGAAATTAGAATAAATCTAACGAAATTCTAGAGACTCGACCTAAAATACTGGACACAAATTAGGAGTAGGATTTTGACCGGATGTCACATTTTATGAGAATCCTACTGAAAATTCGGCAGAACCTCCCCTGTAAAACGGACATCTCTCTACTAAAAAAGTAAAGCTGGTCCTGCAAGAAAACACACTTCGAGTATAAACAGTCACACAATCCCTCGGTCGGACTCCCAAACTATAATTTTACCGATTGAGGTTCACAATTCACGAGATATGCACAGAACACATTTAAATTCAAAAAATACCGAAAATACCCTTTATAAATTAAAATATAGCAAAATAGATATTTAAAACACTGAAAATAATTATTTTACCGATAATTACATAAAACCCTAATTTAATAAAATATTATTAAAAATCAACAATTCACGATAAATTCATAAATATTAGCCAAAATTCATTTTATAAATCCAAATTACATAATTAGCCCTAAAACATATTAAAAATCATTAAAAACTAACTCATTTATTTACAAAAAATAGTATATTATTTATAATTCGAAAATAATTTTTGAAAAATAGGTTTAATTAGTTAAAATTGCTAAATAATTTGTAAAAAACCATTTCTATACCTCAAATAATTATTAAAATCAATATAACTTAATTTTCAACCTATTTGGTACCAAATTACTAAAATACCCCTAGTATTTATAAATTCACATAATATACTATAATTATTCAAAAATTCACTAAAAATTATAAAATTGCTCAAAAATTAATTTTTCAACATATAATTCAATAAAATCAATAATTATACTCAATTAAGCCATTAATTTTAACAAAATACTTATTTAACCTAATTTTCCAAAAATCACCCAAACTAAATAAATTCATAATAATTATACAAAAATCACAAAAATTACAAATTAAATTCTAAAATTCATTTTAACCTGTATAAACACCATAAATCATAGTTTCACAATTTATTTAATTAATTTACGAAAATTAGAAAATATTAATAAAATAATAAAAAATTCACAAAAATCAAAATAATTTCCAAAAATTCCAAAAAAATTACAAGATGTAGATTGGGCTACTAGGAACAATATTTGTGAAGGAACTTAGCTTGAATCATTAGAATTGAAGTTCAAAAAAATCAAGAACTCAAAATGGCCGAAAATGAAAATTGATCACCAAAGAAAATCTAAACCAAATCAAGTGAAACAAAGCTTAGAAATGCACTCACCGGAGTTCAAGGAAGAGATAGAGACTGGCGGCATCCAATTTGGTGGTCGGAAAACGGTTTGAACGACGTTGAACTCAAGTTTCGGTTTCTCGGGTTGAAAACGGCCAAAACTCGCCAGAAATGGAAGCAACAGGCGGTGGAGGAAGCTAGAGAGGGTGGTGGCACACCGAAGGTGAGGGAAGGAGCTAGCAGCGATGGAAATGGGGGTGGGGTGCGTCGAGGAAGAAGGAGAAGAGGGGGATGGCATTTAACGTAATTTTCTTAACTTATATATATATATATATATATATATATATATATATATAACTTTATTAACTTATATTATAATATATTAATATTATATTCACAAAATTCCTACACCACATGTCTAAAAATAACAATATCTATATACATATACATATATATAATACATGTTAATTAAATAAAACTATATAATATATACTTAATTAAAAATAACCCTAAAATGCTAAATATGTATATATATGCATGTATATGTATATATATTAATATGATAAATAAAATTGTGCATGGACTCATGCAATTACGTAAAACGGAATAACATAAATAATAAATATTTATTTAGGTTTTAATTTTTCCAAAAATAAAATTCTCAGGAAAATTTTATGTAAAAAATTTAAAATAACTAAAAATAACTTAATAATTAACAAACTAATTAAATAATCAAATATATTTATCAAAATTATTAACACTGCATATCCTGATACAGTTTAAAATTATTTAAAATCTCAGGATATTACATTGAGTCTCTTGCACATATATAGAAAAAGACTACTAGAATAGTATGAATGAATTCAGTATGAAATTAGGGGCAAAATGTAACTCTCATGGCAAATTACAGAATTGTAAGTCCGTATTCAAAGAGCAAAAATGAAACATTAAAGTATAAGAGCCAGTACAAGAGATCTCAATATAGAAAGAAGTAAACTACAAGCATATAGATACATCAATTATTATACAACAAAAGCAGTAGCAAAAAGAAAAGTTCTATAGTGCATTAATTAAAGAGCTTCAGTGTCAAGCCATGGACCCCACTTGCTAGCCTGGTTATTTATCTGAAAAACTATATTAGAAGCTCTAACATTAGAAGCACCAACCTTAAAAGATCTAAAGCTCAAACCTATAAGTTATCAATGAAGCACCTCATTCTTACACTCCAAGATCAATAATATAGCCTTATTCCAAATAAAAAACCTATTAGGATCATGCATATCATATAGAACATGCATAAATCTTTTATGAAATACCTATTTTGCATAATAAAAGTCTTTGGGCCAAGTTAAGATTGTATAAATACTCTACTACTAACATTCAAAATTAGTATTACAAAAGTGCAGTAAAGTAGTCAAAGTATTCATATATAAAGCATCTGAAGAAGTAAAATAGGAAGAGAAATATTATATTAAGGTGAACTTAGTGCTTAATAGGACTCTAGACCACAGAAGCCCAATAATCATAGACCAATCTAATAGAGAAATATCACCGACAGTGATACTTGCAAAAGCATCATCCTAGCAACCTAAAGGGACTAGATAAGAGTCTCAAGCTCCTCAGACTCAGTATCAATCTCCATATTCTCATTTGGAGCATCATTTGGAATATCACATAGAGTCTCAATAAAAGGAAAACCTACTCCCATAAATTGTAAAAGCAAAAGATAGTCAATAACATGAAGAGTAGCAAAAGACAAGCATACCTTAGATAGGTCAATAGGAATAAGCTTTAACAGATGCTCCTGACTATACCTCTAATAGCTACAAGAAAGGTCATGCAAAGATAGGGCATTGAATCCCTAGAGAGCCACTATCAACTCTTGGCCAGTCAAAGTAGAACTCCAAAATATCTAGACTAGTATAGGATATGGAATATGATGATCAAAAGGTCTAGCATACCAGTGATACATTCGTCAACTCTAAAATGGGAAGGATGCACTTTAAAATTGAAATGAATGCACTCTAAAAAATTATTTGATCATGAAATAATACCTCTAACTCCTAAACCTTTTTTGTAGGAGATTTCAATAAGAGGAACGAAGCCCTCTATCATATCATTAATGGAATGGTGGATATACAAACATAGCCTAAAGCCATAACTTCAATGGTGGAGTATCATAACTTTTATGATCAAAGACATCATCACCACAATCAAAAGGGAAGAATGCAAAAGAATAACGTTGCATTTTGACAAAATCTCTTCACTTGCAAATAGACTATACTAACTTATGGTATTTTGTGCAGGGAAAATCAAAAGAGAATGAAGAAGGGAAAAAGAATCGATATGTCAATAAGAATGGGTAAGATAACAAATGCCAAATACTCATCAAAATAATAAAGGGAAGTAACATAACTCTATTTCCTTAGATTCTATAATGAAGTACAATCTTAAAAATAAAATTGACAAATTGAAAGTAAATTCATCCACTTCACGAGATCATATGAGAAAAGCCTATCTTATGACCTTTAATCTTAGTGGCTTTCTTTTATTAGCCTTGCAAAATTTAGATGTTCAGTTAACAACTCTATGCTGAAAGTTTCCAAAACTCTAATCAATATAATGCTTGATTTGTACCTAAAAAAGGGGAAAAATATACAAAAACAAATCTATGGACTTACAGTATAAATTGCTTGAATTTTAGAGTATCATTTTAGTCTTTTGAGTAATAAATGTGCATAAAATCTACTCCAATCTCAAAAATGAGTATAAGTACAAAATCCCTTGATGGTATTTACACTAAGTAATACGAGAAAGGTAAGGGAATTATAAGAGGAGAATAAAAATAAGAGCAACCATAATTTACTCCAATAATAAAAAATGAGCAAGAGTATTAACGTGAACCTCTAGTGGTATCCACGCTGAATAATAAAAGAAAGGCGAGGGAATACTAAAAGAAGACCATGCTAAAAACTACTTTATTTACTCCAATGCTCTATAAGAGTATGAATATCCAAAGGACCTTTCCAATGGTATCCACGTTGAGTAATATAAGAAAGGTGAGGGAATACTCGAATAAAGAAGGAAAACACAAAAATAACTGAAAAACTGTTTTGATACTCAGAATTCGACCTTTTTATGCTCAATTTTCATAAGTTTTGTTTAGCAAATTCTCTTTAAAATTAAGTATGAAAGCAAGCTCTTCACTTGGTAAAAGATATGCTCTCAGTATAAGATGGTTAACAATGTCTCTAACCTTTACAAATGGAAAATAAATTATTGTCATGAAAATAAAAATAGTGAGATTTGTTGAGTGCACGCTATCTCATGATAAAGTGATGAATTTTCTTAAAAATTTTTTAAAAAAAGTACCTTTTATAAAAATTATCATGTTGAACTAACTTCAACAGCCCTTCAAGAATAACAGGTCTATAAGAAGATAAACCTAACATGTGGAATCAACACTAGCGCCAATAAGTTAATCAAGGTCAGTAAGCAACAAAGGCAGTTGATTAGAGTAAATCAGCAAAAAATTCAAAGACAATTAGCACAAATTCCAATCAATCACTATAGTTGATCAACATAAAATCTCAAAATCCTAGTCAACATAAAGTTCGAATGTGATGTCTACATTTTGCATACATTGCACTACATCTCAATTATATGCTACATAGTAGTTATAATAAAATTTTCAAATTCACCTTGTTATATGCTACACGGTAGCTATAACATAGTCTTAAAATCCAATTTGTTATATATTGCATAGTAGTTATAACAAAAATTCCAAATAATAACAACTTGCTAAACACTACACAATATTTATATCACATTATTAAATCACTTTTTACTAAACATTCCATGGGAATTATAGCACATTTCAAATCTTTTTGCTAGACGCTCCTTAGGACTTATAGCACCATTATCATAATTTGCTAGATGCTCTACAAGACCTATAACATATTTGTCTTCAATTATACACTACACAGTAATTATAGCATATTTCCATTAAATATCCCACAGGAAATATAGTGAAAATCACATCACTAGATGTCCCATAGGGAATATAGTGAAAATCATATAACTAGATTTCCCACAGGAAATATAGTGAAAATCATGATCGCTAGATGTCCAACAGGGAATGTAGTGAAAATCACTTGTTAAACGTCCGATAGGGAATATAACAAAATGAACTAAACTCAGTGTCAACTACTATTCAATAAACATAATGATAACATCATCACTATATGTTCCATAAACACTATAGCTTATTTTCAAAATACATTGAACATAGTGTTAATCGCTATTAACTAAACACAGTGATAGCATCACTACTATATGTTCCATTGGAACTATAGCATGTTTTTAAATACACTAAACATAGTGTCAACTACTATTCACTGAACACAGTGATAGCATCACTGCTATATATTCCACCGAAACTATAGCCTGTTTTCAAAATGCACTAAGCACAATGTCAATTGTTATTCATTGAACACAATGATAGCATCACTACTATATGTTCCATTAGAACTATATAATATTTTCAAAATACACTGAACACAGTGTCAATCACTATTCACTGAACACAGTGATAGCATCATAACTAAAAATTGCACATGAATTATAGTGTTCCTTAAATTGTATTCAACACTATATAGTGTTATGCATAGTCATGGCACACAGGTAAGTGTTTTGACTTTTTATTTAGAAATTGTGTGTTTTATTGCATTGTCGCAATTTGTTAAGTAAACAATGACAAAGGGGGGCAACTGTAAGACCCAATTTCGAGATGATGGAGTATAGATGAGACAAAGGACTCTAATGAAGAAAATATTATAAATAAATCTTCAATACTTAAAGTTTGAAACCTCAAAAGCCTAATTGAGTTTTCAAAAGAACTTAATTGGTTTTTTTAAAGGACTTAATTTGTAAAATTTTATTTCTTGTAGGGGTAATTAAAAGTAAAAAAAAAAGATCGAAATTACATAATACTGATAGGAATTACATAATGCTGATTGGAATCAAAATTACATAATTCCAATCGGATTTATATAATCCCGATCGGGATTATGCTATTCTAATCATGTTCTGTTCTGTGTTTTTTGGTTCATCAGTGAATAAAAAAAATTATTTTTTGATTTTTATTTGGTCAAATGATGTGATAAATCCATTTTCTATGATTTATCTGATTTTTTTTATGGAATTAAAAGTCCTTATTAAACCAAAATTTTATCTCAATGAATGGGAGAAGTCACAATAAGATACATGACCTTTAGCTATAATTTCTATATAAACATAGCTCAACTCTCTTGTGAAAAAAAAAAAGGAGCTTCTTCTTTTCTTTTTTGAATGGGACGCAACTTTAAACTCTAAAAAAACAGCTTTTACAAAGGAGAGAAGAGACACAAAAAAAAAATCTTTTAATGTACTATTCTTTTAAGAAAAAGCAATAGACCTTTTGGGAAGAGAAAATCAAGCATTGAAGATCTATTCTAAAAAACAATGGTGATTTATATCACTCTGATGAGCAAATCAATACTGCATCCATCCAATCATTTCTTCTTCTACCCTCTTTTTTTTATTTTGTTTGATTATTTTGGTTTCATTTAATTTTAATTTTAATTTTATTTAATTACTAATCATTGTCTATTTTATTTTCTATGTTTGTGTTTGTGATTATGGATGGAGTTATATGATGAATTTACTGTAGAGAACAAAACCTATGAAGATTCATGGGATGCTATGAATTGAATTTTGTATTTGAATATAGTTTCCAAGTTTTTTTTTTTGTTATTATTTTGTTGGTTGTTTTATTTTGTGTTTTTATTCATTTAGTTTTTTGGGTTGTATTAATTTTTTATTTTTATTTTCAGTAGATTATTGTAATAGCCCCAATAGTGGGAATAGTAGAATCCTGTGTGTATGTTGTGTGTTTTATTTTATTAATTGATTAGTAAATTAGGTTTATCTGATAAAGTTTTAATTAAAATTAATGGTGGTTATAGTAAATTTAAGTTGCATATAATTTTATTAGGGTTAGATATCATTGAATACGTGATTAATGTAATTTTATTTATTATATAGTTTAGTTTATTATCTTCATGTTTTTTATTCTTTCTGATTTATGCATTTTAATTAATTGTTTGTACTATTATTTTATTTGATTTGTTAATTTTTATGATTTTTATAGTATGTTTTGTCGTGTTTTCCTTAAACTCATAATTTTAGGTGTTTTAGGTTTAATAATTAGATTCACCTTTTCTTTATAGGTTCACTAATTTAATTAGGACTAGATTTAATTAATTAAAATTGATTTTAGCCCCATAATTAATTAGATTTTAGGTTAGAGGTAACTTAGGCCCATTTAGTTAATTAGATATAGGTCCACTTTAGTTTAATTTAATTAATTTAGACTTAGCCCATTAAATTAAAGTTTTTTTCATAACTTGTAGATTTAAGATTACCTTAGAATTAAAAAATATAGAGTTAGGTCTATTAATTTAAATACTTAATAATTTGTAGACTTATAGCCATTTTTAAAATTAAAATAAATAGACTTAAGTTCATTAATTAAAATAAAAATTAGGCTCATTAATCTTCAGGATCACTTGTAAATTAAAACATGTAGATTTAGTCCATTTAATTAAAATCAATGTATATTAGATTAACTTAGGGGTTATGAACTTAAATGAATGTATTGTTTACATGTTTTTTTCATAACTAGTTTATCTAGGGTTAATTGTTTAAATAAGGGTTTATATGAAATTGCATGTAAATATAGAATAAGATAGTAATTCATAAAGTAATTTTAAATGAACATGAGATTAAAAGAAATTAGTATTTCGTATCCAGAATCTCCTAGTTGTGGTGCTAACTTTCTTTTAAAGAATCGAGTATCGCCGCTTTCGATTTGTCTCAGTTATTATTCTGGGTGGTGACTCCTCATTTCTATACTATGTCTTTGTGATATAATACTATATTCTCTAGAGCCCTAAGCTCAAATAGTGTTGCGGTTGTTAAAATCTTAAACGTGTGCTAAATCTCGCCATCTATACCCACTAATCCAATTTCTTTTTCTTTAAAATTTAATAGACTTAAGCTCACTTTTTAGAATTAAAACAAGTAGACTTGGACTAATTAATTATCTTAAAATGTAGGCCCACCTTTAGTTTTGTTTCACTTGTAAATAAAATATAAACTTAGGCTTATCTAAATTAAAATTAAATAGGAATTAGACTCATTAGCTTTTAGACTCATTTGTAAATAAAACATGTAGATTTAGCTCATTTAATTAAAATTAATATAGTTTAGACTAATTTAGGGACGTCTCGTTATATGAATGCAATTTTTATATGTCATTTCATGACTACTTGCCTTGGATTAGATGAATCATAATTAGTGTTTAAAATGAAATTGTATGTAATTAGAGAATAATGTAATAATTAATAAAGTAATTCTAAATGAACATAAGATTGAAAAAGTTAATATTACGTATTTAGAATCTTCTAGTTATGGTGCTAACTATTTTTTAGATAATTGAGTTACCATCACTTTCGAATTGTCCCAGTTATTACCTTTGATGGCAACTACTCATCTTCACACTATATCTTTATGATATGGTAGTGTGTTCTTTAGAGTTATGAGTTCAAATAGTGTCATAATTTTTAAAATTTTAAATGCACGCTAAACTCGCTGTCTACACCTATTCTACAAATTAAATGAAAACCAATAATCATAATTAATAGAATGAAAATCATTTAACTTAGAAATTGGAACCAACTGAGTCCAAAGATCTTCTGCAATTTTGCAATCACTAAGGACATGGAAAATTGTTTCATAAGCATGACCACAAATATCATAAAGGGTATGATTAGTCTGTTATTTTTTAAAAAGGCAATGTTATAAATATAAGATAACTTGAATTGGAAAAAAAAGTTTCCGTTAAAATATATTTTTATTAATTATGAAAGTAACTTTCTCTATAGGTTATAAGTCTTTTTTTTTTTTTTAATTTCAATCTAATGATCTATAATTTATGTTGTAATTCAATGACTAAAAAGTTAAAAGCATCTATGCTTTCAGGGCATTATAAAAGCACCCAAAATTTATTTTATTTGTAAACAAATTTTTAACAATAAAATTAGTTCAGGTTTAAATAATTTTTTTATTTTTAATAATGAAGACTGCTCGATTTAAAGAAATATTTTATTAAATAAATTCATTTAAAAATATTAGAAATCTCGAGTAAAAAAGAACCCATGAAAACGACAGTCGTTTGAAGGATTAGTATGGGGCCTGATGTCGCCTCCTAGTAGTTCCCGTAAACGATCTTTCATATCAGCCGTTAGATGGGACAGAGTAATCAATCAGCACCGTTAGCACTAAAAATTTCCGCTTAAAATCGCAGCCAAAACCTTTTTATATATGAAGCAGAGGCAAAACTTTGTTTTTGGGTCCTTCGTTTACTCTGCGTTACGCAACGATTGATTCGCTTTGTTGATTTCCCTTTTCTCAGTCTTAATTAAATGGCAACAATAGACGAACGTCCATCTGCTAAACGCTGGCTTCCTCTTGAAGCTAATCCAGATGTTATGAACCAGGTTACTTGCTGCTTCAATTTTTTAACTTTGAGCTTAAGTGGGTGTTTGATTTTATGCAAGAAAGTTTTGATTTTTATGTTTTTCCATTCAAATTTGATGTTCCTCAGTATCATTTTTGTGAAATGTTTTAATTTTTTATTTGCTCGGAAGCAATTTTATTTTATTGTATGTGTAAATTTGATTGGTATTTTGTGACTTGTGCAGTTTCTTTGGGGGCTAGGTGTAACGGATAGTGAAGCAGAGTGTTATGATGTTTATGGATTGGATGATGAACTTTTGGCAATGGTTCCACAGCCAGTGCTTGCTGTTCTTTTTCTATATCCCATTACAGCTCAGGTTTTGTTCAAATTAAAGCTGTGTTACTTTTTCACTTGCTGTATTCAGTTTTATGTGTATCTAAGTACTCCCAATTGCAAGATTGAATTCTGATATTAGCTTCCTGCTTGCTTGCAATTGTATGTTGGAAGGTTAGCAATGAAACTATTATTTGTTTTCTGATTTCGTGGAAATTATTTTTCAGAGTGAAGAGGAAAGAATGCTGCAGGAAGGTGTGAAGCAAGTAAGTTGTATGACAATTTTATCACTCTTATACTGCCTGATGGGATATGTATCTATTGTTTGAATTATCCTAGTGTAGATGTTTATTGTTTGCACCTGCCTATAGAGATATTAGGTATGGTTTGGTAGAGATCCTGGGCCTCATTGAGCTTTTTCTTTGCTGCCCTTATAACATATTCCAGATGCTTCGTTATGCAGTTTGTAATCTCATCCATTTGGAATGCAGTAACATGCACCATAATAAGGTCTGTTTTCTTTCGGTTTAGTTTTGATGTTTGACTATGATTCTATCATGTGTTCTGGCTACAGGAACCCAACAGTAAAGTTTATTTCATGAAACAAACTGTGGGCAATGCCTGTGGAACCATAGGACTTCTTCATGCTGTTGGGAACATCACTTCTGAGATCAAGCTTGGTAAGTTGGTTTATTTGTCTTTCATCGATCAGCAATGCTTATTTCTTGTTCCTTGCACTCTCTGCCCTCCCAGTGCAATCCAATCATAAAGAGGGGAACTAAAAAGGTACTAAGACAACATTGATGATAATTGGATGAAGTGCCAGAAGCAAAACACCTATTTTTGCAGTTTAGTTTCTTCTGTTCGTGATTTTTGCATTAATTTATGATGGGATTTAATGAACTTACTGAGATTTAGATGAATATTTGAGCTCTTGATATTGTAGAACAAGTGGATCTATTATGCTGTTAAATCAATACACACCTTTGTCCACTGTGTTATGTATATTGCTCTAGTTGTGACTTGTGAGATGTAGAACACACAAGTAATTGAAGAGTGGCTATGATTATGAAATGTATGTGTGTCTGTTGAAACTTATTGATTGTCATGCGACAATAGGTTATCCTGTCTTGCAATTTTCCACGTCAGCTCCATTCCCAATTACTGTTGCAGTTGCAGCGAATAACAATTTCAGAGTTGTGGTTTTTATTTTTGGAAAGGCCTACAGTCTATTTTGAAGTGCTAAGTGTTATATCTAAACGGCTTGCTGTATTTATCAAGATAACTGCAGTACAATTCCAATATCCTATTATGTGGCTCTTACTTATGTTTTGATATTTAACTTTTTATTTTCAGTTGACGGGTCATTCTTGGATAGGTTTTTCAAATCCACTGCAAGCATGGATCCAATGGAGGTTTTTCTTTTGTTCCTTTTGTTTTTGGTCTTGTGCATCTCCTTCCCAACATATACCTAGAGTTAATGCTTTCATACTAACGTAATATGATTTCCTTATCTTTCTCTCCTTACTTTGTATTAACAATGGTTTTGTGCAGCGTGCTGTATTTCTTGAGAATGACAGAGAGATGGAAGTTGCGCATTCTGTAGCAGCTACAGGTGGTGATACAGAGGCAAGTGTTTTTAAAAATTTGCTTCTTGAATCATTATATCCAAGTTGTTAATGGGATATAATAATAGTATGCTAACACCAATATCAAAATTATCGAACATACAGCCACAGAGTAATCCTTCTTGCATTTACCATAATCTTGTACCAATTTTTTGTTTGTACAGGCTTCCGATAATGTGGACACTCATTTTATCTGTTTCGCATCCGTGGAAGGTAGAATGTTTTTGATAATTGATTTACTTGCTCTGTTTTGTAGGAGCTCATGTATGGCAAAAAATGAGAAACTAACCTACAGTATGCTGCATTTAATTAATCAGAGATATCTCCAAATAGTTTTACTGCAGCCATTGCTTCCATGTGTGGCTACTTGATGCCTAGCTATGTTTTATGTAGGGCAACTTTATGAGCTTGATGGAAGAAAGTCAGGACCAATATCACTTGGTGCGTCCTCACCAGGCAGCTTATTGAAGGTGTATATCTGAAACCACCCTTTCTCTTTAACTTTTAGCATGTTCTATTATGATTGATATATACAGGCTACTGATGAAGAAATACAAAAGATTGAAACTTTTTCGATTTATTAAGTGATCAGATCATAGATAGGAGTGTTGGTTTAGAAGATTGTGCTTCTTTGGAGATCAGGCTGCCAAATGTATTATAAGCCTGAGAAGAGGGTTCCCTTTCTCTCTCTCTCTCTCTCATATTCTTACTCCTAAGCTGAGGACATTAAGTTGTTTGGCTTTTTTTTTATAGAATTTATTGCGATGAGCCTTGGTTGTATAGAAGCCAATTGAATGGAATAGGTTGCATTTGTTAATGTGGCAATCATTTTGTTCTCAAATTTTTTTGTTGCTGCATTGGAATTGCATATACCTTTAATTCTACCTTGGTAGTCCATGTAATATTTGAATTCTACATGCTTATGTGATGACGACGACTTGTTGAATAACAGGATGCAGCCAAAGTCATAAAGGACATGATCAAGAAAAATCCGGGATCCCTCAACTTCAATGTTATTGCTATTTCAAAGAAAGCAGAGGGAGCATGAGCATTTTAAGAATGGAACTTTCATCCCATATGAGTACTTTAGGATGGTTTAGTTTAGTTCATCCAGCCATCTTTAATGCGGTTAGTTGTAGGCTTTGTAAAACCGCTTTCAGCCAGTTGCAAACTGGTAGACCAAAATTCAAAATTTCCTTTTACCTTTAATGTTAATTGCAAGACAAAATTTTAGTATATGAATCTTGTGATAGGGCTTTGGATAATTGTGGCTGTAAACGCAAGCCAAGGCTTTTCTTTTTTTGAATGTATGGTTTGAGTTTGACTATTGCTCAATCGTAGCTAATATCATTTTTATGCTAATTATTTGGGTAAGAGGCAAATAATGTTATAATTGATGAATGATTCAGAAATAAATAATGTGCGTTAATGGCTCGTTTTTTACATTAACTTTTGATGCAGTTCGTATTATCTGATCGAAAATAATATTTGTTTGTGTTGTTTCATAGCGCCATTGACTTGATCACCAGGCCTATGTAACTCCTTGTCATGTGTAGTTTAAACATTCATTATTTCTAATGATTGATGATGTTCATAAAGAGTCCTTTATTTGATGCAGACTGTTAAATTTTAAAGCCCTTTTCCATTATTAGGTTCATGTACCTTGTTGCTAACCTTCTATTTTTTTTATCAAATCTTGCCGCTGAGTAGGTCTTCACTTCCCCACATCATCTGATCAAATCTTGCAACTGAGTGGGTCTTCACTTCCCCACATCATCTGATCCTCGCAAATGAAATATATCGTTCAGACATGACGTTTGGAGAAACCAGCTTTGTGCATACGTATTTACGAAATCATTATTGTAGCACGAGTTCTGCTAAATCAACCATAAGCAGAAGTTAGAAAAGAAAAGAGAACACACTTTATTAATTATATGCTATTCACATTTTAACACCCCTTCGTACGATTTAATGTTCGTCAACAAAGCTTAGAGCTTACAAAAGTAACTGGTAATCCCAGAAAGTAGAACTTGAACAGTGCTAGGGGGCGAGGCTCCTTCAACAAATCCCTCTAACATTTGCAGAACCATTTTCATCGAAGGCCTTTCAGAAGTGTCCTCTTGAATACACCATATCGCTATGCTTAGCTAACTGTTTAGCCTGTCCTTGTCAGCCACAGCCTCATCGTCAAGTTCAACCGCAGCATCTAGTCTCCCGTACACAAAGCAATTATAAACCCAGTCAGTTAGTATACCCTCTTTTATCATCTTCGAGTTTCGGTACATTCTTTCTGCGGCAAATTATCTCCAACAACACAACACCAGAACTGTAAACATCAACTTTAGCAGTAACTGCTACATTTCTGAACCATTCTGAGGCAACGTATCCTCGTGTTCCTCTGATGTTAGTCAGAGTTCGACTCTGATTAGACTGTAGCAATTTCATCTATCCGAAGTCAGAAATTCTTGCTGTAAAAGATTCATCAAGAAGTATATTTTCAGGCTTAACATCACAATGAATGATTGCAGACTCACACTCTTCGTGTAAATTCACAAGCCCTCTTGCGATCTCCAAGGCGATTTTAGCCCTTATGTTCCAGTCAGGTTTCGGAAACCCAAAAAGGAAATTTGCTAATGTACCATTAGTCATGAACTCATAAACCAAAAGGCGATGAGATCCCTCCTCACAGACACCCAGCAACTGAACAAGATTCTTGTGACATGTCTGTCCGATTGCTTTCAATTCAGTTTTGAATTCCTTCTCAGCTTCTTGGGATAACTTATCCAACTTCTTTACTGCAACAACATTTTTTAATCCTGATTTCATGATTCCTATATAAACAATAACAGAAGAACCTCTGCCTATCTGTTCCTTGAAGTTATCTGTTATTACCTCAAGTTCCCTGAAACTAAACACATGCAAATTTGTCTCTAAAAGGGTTGAATCTTGAACAACTCCGCTTGCTTTCCTGTTATTCTTCAGTAAAAGAATCAAAAGAACCTTTGTCAGCAGCAGCGCATTGAGGACAAGGGAGGTGCCTAGTGATCCAAAGAGGATCGCCTTATCGTAACCCAGCACAAGTGTAGAATTAATTAATTCTACACTTGTGCTAGGTTACGTTGTACTGAATAAGCTAGTTTGGCTTTGATATTGTAGGATGGTAATAAAGTTAACTTCAAGATGAGGAGAATGATGGTATTTGAAAACTGAATAAAACACTCGAGATTTTATGAAGGGTTGATATGTTTCATTATTGATTAATAGTTATTTATACACGAGAATTCAACAAACAGATCAAAACAAATTCTTGAAAATCAGCTAATAAATACATTATCAAATCTGAAATTTAAAAAAAAAAACTTGAAACATTCAAACACAACAAAAATCAGTTGTGATCTTTATTGTTACAATCTACTGAAACTGACAGTAAAAAGATGCAGCAAATCCATCACTCCTCCTTGCTTCTTTTGCTGCAAACTCCAATCTTCTTCCTAAGTTCTTCAAATCTGGTCTTTGACAAAGCTTTAGTCATGATATCCGCAAGCTGCACATCAGTTCCACAGTGTACCAAAATAATTTCCTTGTTTTTTTTAACATCTCTAATAAAATAAAATTTGATCTTAATATGCTTAGTTTTGCCATGGAACAGAGGATTGTTAGAGATAGTTATGGCAGCTTGATTATCAACAAAAATATTTGTAGCTTCTTCCTGCACATGCTTCAAATCTGATAACAACTTCCTCAACCATAAAGCTTGATTCACAACAGTTGTAGCAACCATATATTCAGCCTATGCTGTGGATTAAGCCGCAATGTCTTGCTTTTTTGAACTCCAAGAAAAATATCCAAAGCCAAAACTGAACATATAACCTGAAGTGCTTCTTATATCATCACAAGATCCTGCCCAATCGCTATCAGAATAACCATGTAAATTCAACATTTTTGACTTCTCAAACATGATACCAAAATCGACAGTGCCTTTGACATATCTAAGCACTCTTTTTGTAGCTTTAAAATGCACCTCAGTTGCACAATGCATAAATCTGGACAACAAACTTACACCAAACATGATATCAGGTCTTGTTGTTGTAAGATACATCAGACAACTAATGAGACTCTTGTATAATCCTTCATCAACTTTCTTAGCTCCATCATCCTTTTTCAGCTTCTCATTCTACATCAGTGGCGTGCTTATGGACTTGTAATTCTCTATGCTGAATTTCCTGAGCACTTCTTTTGTATATTTTTCTTGGCTAATGAAAAGCCCTTGTTGTGATTATTGAATTTCCATGCCAAGAAAATATGACATCCCTCCCAAGTCTATCATCTCGAAGGCCTTCATCATTTGAGCTTTAAATAATTTAATTATCTCTTCATTATTTCCTGTCACAAGAATATCATCAACATACAGAGAAACAACAATTAGATTTTCACCAACACTCTTTAAATATAAAGTGGATTCACTTGGACTTTTTGTGTAACCATTTATTAGTAGATGATCATCAATCCTGCTATACCAGGCTCTTGGAGCTTGTTTGAGACCGTACAGAGCTTTTTTCAGCAAATACACCTTATCTTTATTTTCTTTATTCACAAAACCTTCAGGCTGCTCAATAAAGATCTCCTCCTCCAAATAGCCATTCAGAAATGCCGACTTGACATCAAGTTGATAAATTTTCCACTCCAACTAAGCTGCAAATGCCAAAAGCATTCTAATTGTGTCTAGCCTCGCAACCAGTGCAAATGTCTCTAAGAAATCCACTCCAAACTGTTGGGCATACCCTTTGACTACCAGCCTTACCTTGTACTTGTTAATTGAACCATCTACATTCAGCTTTGTTCGAAACACCCACTTTACACCAATGGGTTTCTTATGGCTTGGTCTATCTACTAATACCTAAGTCTGATTTTTTTTCTATTATCATCAGCTCCTCTTTCATTTCAGCAACCCACTTTGAATCTTTCATTGCATCTACATAACCTACAGGCTCAAGTACAACAACATTACAATTCTGGTAAATGTCAAAAAGTAATATGATACCTCTAACAGGAATATCATCAATACAATCATCAAATTCTTCAATCTGACTTTCAATAGGAGCAATATCTTTGATTTCTTCATGCCCCACCTCTGACTTGTCCCAATTCCACATAGCAAGCTCATCAAACCTGATGTCCTTTGTGATTATTATTTTTTTGGTTAAAAGTTGATAGACCCGATAGCCCTTTGTGGTCTTGTTGTAGCCTATAAAGATCCCAACATCAGCCTTTTGATCAAGTTTATCTCTTTTTATATATGGAACATAAGTGTAACATATATAACCAAATATCTTCAGGTTTTGCACAGATGGCTTGTGACCACTCCAAACTTTAAATGGTGTTTTATTTTTCAACTTCTTTGTCGGCAACCTATTAAGCAAGTAAATTAAAGTGTTGACTGCTTCAGCCTAGAACTTCTTGGGAAGCTTCCTCTCAAATAAAAGACACCTAGCCATGTTCATCACCGTTCTATTCTTTCTTTTGCTCACTCCATTTTGTTGCAGAGTGTAGGTTGTCGTCAACTAATGTTCAATACCTACATCTTTATAAAACTTGTTGAATCTATTAGAATTATATTCAGTCCCATTATCTGATCTAATTACCTTTATTTTATGCCCACTTTGATTTTCATTCCAAATTTTGAAACTTTGAAAAACATCAGCTACTTCTGATTTTGTTTCATAAAATAAACCCAACATATCCTACTGAAGTCATCAATAAATACTATATAGTACGTACTACCATTCAAGGACTGTGTTCTTATTGGACCGTATACATATGTGTGTATCAGCTGCAACTTTTCTATCGTCTTCTATGTCTTATTCTGCTAAAATGGCAATCTAAATTGTTTCCCCAATTGGCAAATTTCACAAGCTCTAACTTTGTCTTCAATAGTGGTCAAATTCCAAACAAGTTCATTACTATGCATATATTTAAGTGCAGAGTAATGAAAATGTCCCAACCTTTTGTGCCAAAGTTCGGACTGATCCAAGGAGCTAGGATATGCATATGCAGCTGCTTACAACAAATTCATTGAAAAACTCCTTGCCTTCATCTTAACTAAAAATAATTCACTCCCAACAGGATCATAAATCACACAAGTTTTATTTTTAAAAACCACAGAGTAATTCTTTTCAAGCAATTGTCCCACACTTAAGAGATTTTGGTCAATTTCAAGTACAAATAACACATCTAATATTAGTTTAATACCTGAAGCACATTCAATAGCCATCGTTCCTTTACCTCTAACAGCAATATAATCTCCATTTCCAATCCTAACCTTGGAAATATACATTCGATCAAGTTCCTTGAATGTGCTCTCATCATAAGTCATATGATAAGTGCAACCGCTATCAACAAGCCACGAATCATTGGTTCTATTGCTGATGAAGCAAGTCGCCATGAATAGCTACTCCTCCTTTTATTGATCAACTACTTGTGCATGATGTCTTTCTTGTTGCTTGCTCTTACATACCTTCTCCATATGATCCATTTGCTTGAATGACCTACATTGAATATCAGGTCTGAACCAACAATATCTTTGGAGATGCGATGTCTTTTTACAATGAGGACATGGAGGATATTTTCCTTTTTTTCCTCCATCTTGGTTGCTATAAGCTTCCTTCGTATTTTTCTTGTTCCAATCCTGCTTGCCTTTGCCTGCTGCATAAGCTTGATCTTTGCATTTTGCTTAAAAGGCTCCTTTTATCACTTCTTCTTTTCTAATAGCGCTTCTCTGCTTTTGTGCTTACAAAGAATTAACTAGTTCAGTCAAGGAAATCTGAGTAAGATCTCTTGACTCTTTAAGGGATGATATATTGGCTTCAAACCTTTTCAGTAGATTCATTAACACCTTCTCCATAATTCTTTTATCAAGTAATTGCTCACCAATTATCCTGATTTTTTTTACTATAGCAAGGAGTCTATTTGAATACTCCTTTATGTTTTCTGTTTCTTTCATTTTCAAGAGCTCAAATTGCCTTCGGAGATTCAAAACTTGCATTTGTCTTGTTTTGTCATTTCCTTAGAAAGCTTCCTTTAGCAAATCCCAAGCTTGCTTTGTTGTCTCACAAGCCATGATACTTATGAAAACTTCATCAAATACAGCTGAGTGAATGCAGGTCTTGGCCTTTGATCTCTTCTTCACTTCATTCCTTTGATTTCTTATAGCTTCTAGTGTTGGATCTTTAGGCAATGGTTGAATTTGGTCATTTTCAACCATATCCCAAAGTTCACAAGCTTCCAAATAAGACTTCATCTTTACTGCCCAAATATGATAATTCACACTTGAGAAAACAGGTGGTGCAGCCATACATTTGTTTGTTGTCATTGCTTAAAGGTTTGCTGTTTAAGGTTCCTCATAGATTCACTCACAATACAGGTCCCTTAAGAACAAGGGTACTCTGATACCACTTGATGGAATTTAAAAACTGAATAAAACTCGATTTTATGAAGGGTTGATATGTTTCATTATTGATTAACAACTATTTATACACGAGAATTCAACAAACAGATCAAAATAAATTCCTGAAAATTAGCTAACAAACACATTATCAAATCTGAAATTTAAAAAAAAAAACTTGAAACATTCAAACACAACAAAAATCAATTGTGATCTTTATTGTTACGATCTACTAAAACTGACAGCAAAAAAATGCAGCAAATCCATCAGAGAAACACTAAACTGAAGAAAATCATGAAGAATTACAGTGATCATAGGTTTTTGGAGTTCAAATCTATGGTATTTTTGTTTGATGGTCATCAGCAGCTTCATAGGGATCAAACAGAAGAAGAGGTCTCTTACCTTCTCTTTTTATTTTATTTTTGTAATTTGCATAGGGTACACTATCATCTAGGGTTGCTGACCCATTTATAATTTCTTTTGCTGCACAATTGGAAATGGAGAATAGTAATGAGATACTTGCTATGCTTCATCAATGAAGTAGTGTTTTTCCTCCATCCTCTCTCAATTAGAGCCTGAACACCATCTGATAAGAATGTAATACCAATCATTCATATTCCAATAAACACACTAGTCTGCTGTTTATCAACCCACATTGTACATTGCATATTGATAAAGAGCAAGCTAGTGTGCTTGTTAGAACAGGGATGAGTGGTCTTAAATTATTTTCAATGGCGTTTAAGATTTAATTGAGAGATGACAGAGGAAAAGCACCGCCTGTTTGATGAAGCATAACAAGTATCTCATCACCATTCTCCATGTCCAACTATGCATCAAAAAAAATTATAAATAGGTCAACAACCCTAGATAACAGTGTACCCTATGCAAATTACTAAAATAGAATAAAAAGAAAAGGTAAGGGACCTTTTCTTATGTCTAATCCCCATAAAGCCGACAACCATAAAAAAAAAAATACCATAGATTTGAACTCTATAAACCTACGATCACTGTAAGCCTTCACGAGCATCTTCAGTTTAGTGCTCCTCATCTTGAAATGAACGTTATTCCTACAATATCAAAGCCAAATTAGCTCATACAACACAATGTAACCTAGAACAATTATAAGTGTAGAATTAAGGGAAAAAGAGGATTAAAACCTGGCCTATGACCATGAGTTTAATGGGAGTGGTGACAGCACTGGTTACCTCTTCATCAGCATGTTGCTCCGTGGTACATTAATACTAGCTTGCTTAGTGAGTATGTTGCCCTCTTCTTTAGACATTTTGAATAATGGTTTGAGTTGCAACTAAACATAATAATTAAACAAGAAGATAACTAATGGTACTTAGAGTTTGTTATGCGTTAACAAGGGCTACCATAATAGCAGACACTAAGAAGGAAGAAGCAGTAGTAGTTTTAGAAGAAGACATTGCTTGATGAGGTGATGAGCTTAGATATATACAGACGATTAATTCTTAACTCACACACACGCAGAGTTTATCTTATTGCTAACTTAGGAGGTCTCTTCAGTATCTCTTTTACACTAATAAAGCAAGATTTGTCTGCAGCATTAAGTGTAAAATTATTTCCTAAATAATAGTATGTGAGATAATATGCATTGCTAACTTGGGAGGTCTCTTCAGTATTACATCATAGTACTTATTAGTTAGTAATTGGTATATCATAGTAATAATAAAAAAATAAAAAAAAAAAACTACACCACACACATAATAATTATTATAAAAAAAACTTTTGCCATATACAAGTTGACTATAATAATAATAATAATATTAATAATAATATAAAATTCAAATAATCATAATAGTATTAAAATTAAAAAAATCATAACATAATTATAATTATAATATTATTTTTAATATTATTATAAACAAATTATTATAATTATTATAATATCAAAATAAACAAATAAAAAATTAAAAAAAGTTGGCTATATATATATATATATATATATAGAAGTTGGACATGCAAAAAAACTAGCTTTCCTTTCTCATTTTTCCTATTCTCAATATCACTATTCATAAGAAAAAAATTTTACTTAAATTTTTTTTTCAGTCATTTCATTAAAAGAGTGACACTAATATATTTATCTATTTTGTTTGCTCTCATTTTTTACGTGAATTTCATATTCTAATGTTATTTTTACTAATGTCAAGTAATTTTTTTTAACTTGAAATGGCCAGGTTCAAGTGTTTTTTATTTTTTTTGACAATTTTTTTCATTTTAATATCATAATAATTATGATTTTTTTAATTATGACATTATCAAAAATAATATTATAATGACAATAATATTATAGTTTTTTTATTTTAATGTTAATTTTATTATTTTAATTTAATTATAATAATATTTAAAATAATATTATAATTTTATTATTAATGTATTACGAAACTCATAATTACGTAATTATTAGTTAGTAATTAGGTCATTATAGTAATACATAAAAATTAAAAAAAAACTACACCACACATACTCATATATAAGAAAATAACTATTATAAAAAAAAATTTTGCCATATACAAGTTGATCATAATAACAATATAAAATTAAAATAATCATAATAGTGTTAAAATTAAAAAAATCATAACATAAATATAATTATGATATTATTTTTAATATTATTATAAATAAATAATTATAATTATTATAGTATCAAAATAAAAAATAAACAAATTAAAAATTATATATATAAGTTTGCCATGCAAAAAACTAAGAGCTTTCTTTTGTTCATTTTTACTATTACTAATATCACTATTCATAAGAAAAAAAATTTTGTGCTCAAAACTTTTTTTCTTTCAGTCATTTAATCAGAATAGCGATACGAACGTATCCATCTATTTTGTTTGCTCTCATTTGGTGTATTACTCAAAAATTTTACGTGATTTTAGGTGAATTTCATATTACTAATGTTATTTTTGGTATTGACAAAATCACAATTCATTTAATTAAATTTTTGTTTTCCGAATTTATTTATTTTTCAGCCATTTGATCAGTAGGATGACGAGAATATTTATATATATTTTATTGATTAAAATTTAGTATATTATTTTTATTGCATTTGCATGGTTTTTATATATTTTATTATAATTTTATACTATTTTTCACTTAAACCCATTTAACCCATTCTCATATAAGAAAACGCATCTTTGCCGACCCCAGAGGTGACACCTCTCATGCACGATGCCTGTTAGGCAGCGCCTATTTAAAGAGGCTGTGAGCTTGGCGGAGAAGTAAGAAAAATTTTTTTAATTAATCACATAAAGTCCACCAGTTGGATTGGTGGACTTCTCATAAGAATGCTCTTTTGACAGGCTCTGTCATCTTCACTGACAGAGTTCCTCAGTTTTTATTTTTATTTTTTAAATTATAATGACAATTCAACTAGTGGAAATACTTATCATCTTATATTTCCGCCACTTAGAGTGGCGGATTAGGGTCAAATTTTTTTAAAATTTTTTAATTTTTTTTAACTTCAAATTCAGAAATACTTTAAAAAATACCCTAAATCAAGAAATTTTTTTCCTTTTTGCCTTAAATTGGTTAAAAGCCCTGATACTGAGTTTGTTTTATTGCTAACTTAGGAGGTCTCTTGAGTATCTCTTTTATACTAACAAAGCAAGATTCATCTACAGCATTAAGTGTAAGATGCCATGGAAAAAGACAAACGCACATACAACACTCTGATACTCAGTTTGTCTTATTGCTAACTTAGGAGCCAACTAAGCTATTTCAGCATAATGGCATCAAAAATTATAAAACAAATAAATAAATATAAATAAAAATAACAATCTTATGGGAGCAAGCATTAGGTGAAATAGGAAAGCCATAATATTCTCATAAAAAAATTGTACTGATATCTCATTCAAATCCAAATGAATGTATAATATGAATTGAGTTGTTCCATAATAGAACTTGATTTCTTTAGTGAACAACAAAAATAGCAGGTTTGGATTATGTTTTCTTCTTAAGTTTGAACTACATTTACATGCGTGTATTCAATTAGGATTTTAAAAATTTTTAATTGATTTCAAAAGTTGAGTAGTATTCAATTAAAACTTTTCAAGATTTTGAAAAAGTAAGGCGGTATTCAATTAAAATTTCTAATGACTTAAAAAAAATCTACAAAAGTTAGAAAGTATTTAATTACAACTTTAATAGAGTTTATAAAAGTAAGGTGATATTCAAAAAGTTATTGACTTTTATAGACATCTGACTTTTATGTAGTTTTATAGACTTTTTGTGTAATGTTATACATAAATATTTTCTTTCCCTCGCTCTCAAGATTTTAAATAACTTTTTATAGGTTGATATAAAATAGAAAATCTAAAAAATTATCTTTCACCATTTCTCAACACTTTGAATGAGCTATTGCTATTTTAATTTATCTTTTATATTTTTTTATTTTTATTTATATATATGTTAGATAAATATTTTTTAGTGGATTGTGAATTTTCAAATCGACTTCAATTTTGCTATCATTCAAGATTTTCATAGTCAAGGTCGTCATTCTAAAACAACTTATTAATAAAAAAATATCTTAATTATTTTAAAAAATTAATTAAAGACATCCCCTTTTAATAATTATTTTAATATGACAAAAATTAATTTATTAGGTCAAAATATGTATATTAAAATCAATAAAAGTTATCAAATTTCAGTAAAAGTCATATAAAGTCTTTCAAAATAAAGTTTATAAAAGTCATTAACAAATTTATAAACTCAATAAAAGTCTTTAAAAATAAAGTCTATAAAATAAAAGTCATTAAATGTAATATGCCGAGTTATTAAATATTTTTATACTGCATTGGAATATGTAATGTTAATAATTTTTATATATATTTATGATATTTTATGAGTTTGTTGTTTTTTTAAAGTTAATTTTAATTGTTTTATATTATTTTAAGTACTTTATATAAAATTTTCCCGGAAATTTCATTTTCGGAAAAATTGACACGTAAATAATTTAATACTAATTATTTTGACTAGTTTTACGAATTTGCATGAACTCATATATAATTTTTAAGTGCTAAATAAAATGTATATATGTGTATTTATTTAAATTAATTAGACCTTAATTAATTTCCTTAATTTTATTATTTAGCTTTAATATTAATTAATTAATTAATTTTAAGTGTATAAATTATTAAATATAATAAAATATTTGTGTGGTGAGAACTATTTTTGTGTGGGAATATATATACTATTATAATATAAGGTGGAGATATATATATATATTGTAATATCCCGTGTTTTTTTTAAAATATTTTTACACTGTACCGGGATATACAGTGTCAATAATTTTGACTGTATATACGATATTTTTATGAGTTGATATGTATTTTAAACCTATTTTAATTACTGTTTATTATTTTCAGTATTTTACGTAAAATTTTCCCGGGACTTTCATTTTCGGGGAAATTTCCACGTAAACAATGTATTATTAATTATTTTAAATGTATTTACGGACTTGCATGAACTCATACATATTTTTAAATTATTAAATAAAGCCTGTGTGTGTATATTTATTTAATTAGGGTTTATTATTACCCTAATATTTTATTATTTATTTATTATTATTTGATTATTTTATTTATTATTAAATTATTAAAATTTATTATTTTTTTTCTTTTTCTTTTTTTTTCTTTTTCTTTTCCTTTTTCTTTCTTTTTCTTTTCTTTTCTCTTTCCTTTTCTTTCTTTTTCTTTTTCTTCTTCTTCTTCTTCTTCTTCCCGTAGGTGGGCGCCGGACCACCCAATCTTCCTCACATGGTTTCTCCCTCATCCGGCCACCGTTTTCGACACCGCCGGTCTCTATCTTCTCCTTGAGCTCCGGTGAGTGTTATTTTAGCTTTTGTTTGAGCTAAAACGGTCTAGAATTGCTTAGGTTTTGAGTTGAATATTTCGGCCACTTTTGGTTTTCGATTTTTTTGAGCTTCAATTTGGATGATTCATGGAAACTTCCTTCACAAATGTTGTTCCTGGTAGTTTAATCTTCATGTATGAATTTTTGTAGAATTTTTGGAGATTGTTTGGATTTTTGGGTATTTTTGAATATTTTAATATTATTTTCGAATTTTCGGAAATTAATTATTTAAATTATGAAATTGGAGTTTATGGTTGAATTAGGTGTTGAAATGAATTATAGGAATTTATTTGGAATTTTTATGAATTTCTAAGTATTTATTTTTAATTATTGAAGTTTAGGTGATTTTGGAAAATTAAGTTAATTGTGTTTTTATTTGAATTTAATTGGTTAATTGAGTTTAAATATTGATATTATTGATAAATATGTTGAGAAAATTAATTTTGGATAATTGTATGATTTTTGGTGAATTTTTGAAGTAAATTAGATATATATATATATATAGGGGTATTTTGGTAATTTTACCCTAAATTGTCTAAAAATGTAATTTAATTGGTTTTAATATTTATTTAAGGTATAAAAATGATTTCTACAAATTATTTGGTATTTTTAACTAATTAAAACTATTTTTCGTGAATTATTTTCAATTATATATATAATATACGGTTTTTCAAATAAAATGAGTTTTAATCGATTTTTATAGTGTTTCAAGGTCAATTATGTAATTTCTACATATGAAATGTATTTTTATGATTTAAGGATATTTTTAGTATATTTGAATATATATTCTGTGTTTGTGGACCCCGGTCGACAGATTGTAGTCTGGAGTTCGACCGAGGGGTTGTGATTAATTGTGGTGTTATTTTTGAAGTGTATTTTCTTTGCAGGGTCGGCTCTACTCTTTTGAGTAGAGAGATGTCCGTTTTACAGGGGAGGTTCTGTCGGATTTCCGGTAGAATTCTCGTAAAACGTGATATCCAGTCGAACCCTAATTTCCGATTCTGTGTTGAATACTCTAGATTTAATTCTAGGATTTCTGTTAGGGTTATTCTGATGTCGATTAATTATTTCTTGTTTAGTTGCGCCGAGACCGAGGGTTAGTGGACCAGGCCCGTCGGACCTGTCTCGTGGAGCGCATTAGGTGAGTTACTATATTATATATATATGCTTAGGATGCATGATTTAGAAAATGCATGTTTTATTTTGACTAATTATGCATAAATTACATGATTTATATTCAAGTATATTTTTGGTATATTTTTGGTATATAATAAATTATATACATGTTTTATTAATAAAATATATTTAAAATGTTTTTAAATATATTTTTAGTTTAATTCATGATTTGATTGAATTTATTTGACGTATATATACTCAAAATATACCTGGTTTATGTTTGGTATATTTTCGGTATATATATGGTTTATATTGTTGATTTATTTAAATTCATGCATCATGTAATTGTGAATGAATGTTTTATTATTTATTACTGAAGGATATCAATAGAACGTGCTACCTAGTGGGCAGCACTAGGACCGAGTACGTACCGGTACGCCTATAGTATTTAGGCTTTATTACTGACTATTTGTGGATATTGAATTGATTATGATTATTGATATGTGTGAGATGTGGTTTGGGTGTGATTGCTGGAGCTCGGTTGACCAAGTGTCTCGGGGCCAATCACACTGGCAGTCAGACTGCTGGAGCTCGGTTGACTTAGTGTCTCGGGGCCAGTCTACTGTCCATATGGATTAAGTGGATATATTTGGAATCGGTGAGCCTGTATGGCTAGAGTGTTGTTTAACACTATTTTTCTGAGGTTGCGATATTCTAGGGTTCTATGTGATCCTTCATAAAAGTTGATTTTCAGACAAAATATATAAAATGATTTTTCTGCATCTGTATGAACTTGCCTGTATATATACATATTACTCATATACTGTTGACTGTTTGCATTATCACTTAGAGTGTATGTATATATACTATAGTAATTCACTCAGTGAGGTCTGACTCCCCTCCGTTGACTATTTTTCAGGAGAGTCAACTTCCTCAGACCTCAGTAGCAGGTCGATACGCCGGATTTCTTCCGCCCCGGCTTCTTTATGTAAATTGTATACTTGAGTCTTATTTATTTCATCTAGATATGCAGTAGTTGTGATTTTCAGTAGTTGTATATTAAAGTATGTGTTTTAAAGAGATGTATTATAGTAAAACTGGATTTGTATAAAGATTATACATTTATGAGATTATATATGCGATGTGATGAGTTTTGAATTAAATCCAGTTGATATGGATGATATTGTAATATTTATGATTTTTATTTTCCGCTGCATATTATATATTTTTATGGTTATTATTGCATTTTTATTTTATTTTTAGGCTTGCTACGGGTTCCGGATTCGAAAGAATTCCCGTTCCCTAGCGCCGGTCATGGCCCCTGTTTTGGGTCGTGACAAAGTTGGTATCAGAGCGAAGTTCGTTTCTGAGTGGAGTTCTGTGTCAGGGCTTAGTTTTGTGAGTTGTGGCCCTAGTTTTAAAGTTGTGTTTTCTGTTGGACTACTGCAGTGTATTAGGTTCGAGTATGTCTTGATGAGTATTCCTTGCTGTAGTTTTCAGCGTTATTCCTCCGTTGTCTGTTTTGTCTGAATCTTTCCGTTTGTCTTTTCAGAATGAGGAGGCGAGCGCGTGTCGCTCCACCGGTCGTTGAGGCCGAGGATGATGAGTCTTTTCAGGACGAGGTTTTACCTCCTGAGCAGCCAGTTAGACGTAGAGGTCGTGGCAGAGGTAGACCTCGAGGAGCGGCAGGTCACCGTAGGCAGAGAGAGTTACAGGACGAGGAGCCTGTTGAGCCTGAGTTTGATGTTCCTGTTCCTCCAGTTGTTCAGCCCTGCCTATCAGCAGGGTATGTCTGACCCTGAGGCAGCTTTGTTCTATGCCAGAGTTGGCAGGATTGCTTTTGATGGGACTTCTGATCCTTTAGATTTTCTGCATGCGATTGAGACTAGGACTCGGACTGCTCATACCGAGTACCAGAGGATCATGATCGTTGAGTTGTCTGTCGAAGGACCAGCCTTGGATTGGTTTATTCAGATGATCCAGCCTTATATGATGACGATGACATGGGCTCAGTTTCGAGAGCGGTTCATGAGGAGATTTTGTCCAGAGCCTCTTCGTTTGAGCTATCGTCTTCGATTGACCAGCATTTCTCGTGGAGATCGATCAGTAGAGGAGTATACCCGAGAGTTCCTTCGTCTGGGTAGATATGCTGAGGATCTGATGCGAGATCAGTATTTCGCTGTTACTACCTATGTTACTGGTTTGGGTTCAGCTTTTGCTGGTATGCCCACAGCAGGTCTTACTCTCGAGTCGGTGATTGAGCTAGCTAAGGAGATCGAGCTGAGGTTAGTTAGGCAGGGAGCGATGCCTGATTATTACCAGTTGGGAGTTCAGTCGAGTGGATTGCAGGCTACTCCGTATTCGAGTTTTCATGTTGGTTCGAGTAGTCAGCAACGAGGTTCGACTCAGCAGAGTCAGAGACAGCAGCAGCGAGTGCATCGGAGCAGTAGACATGGTCGTGGAGGTCAGCGTAGATCATTCAGATTTGGATCAGGTGCTTCGAGTAGCAGCAGTGGTCGTAGTTCTGGATCAGCGGCCAGTGTTTGTCAGACTTGTGGTAGAGTCCATCAGGGACCGTGTTATCTGACACCGCTGACATGTTTCAGATGCGGGCAGACAGGACATTTTGCCAGATCGTGTCCTTATCCCGGATATCAGCAGCAGCAGATTCCGCGATTCCCACAGCAGTCGATTGCTAGTGCAGCACCCGTGCCATTTCAGTTACCACCAGCTCAGCATCAGAGTTCTACTCAGTTTGTTCCAAAGCAGAGTCGTGGTAGAGGTACGAGAGGAGGTACCCGAGGTGTTGGCCAGGCTTCTACCAGTCAGCAGGGAGGTCGAGGCCAGGCCAGAGTTTTTCATCTGACTCAGCAGGATGCTCAGGCATCTAATGCAGTCGTGGCAGGTATTCTTTCTGTTTGTTACCTGGATGCTTTGGTTTTGTTTGATCCGGGTGCCACGCATTCATTTGTTTCTCCTATTTTTGCTTCTAAATCTTGTTGGCAAGCTTCGAGGATGGCTTTTCCTTTGTCTGTTGCCACTCCTCTGAGTGATTCTTTGGACACCGATATTGTTCTTTCTGGTTGTCCAGTTCTCGTGGGAGATAGAGAATTACCCGCTGATTTGATTTTATTGGATGTGATGGAGTTCGATGTTATTTTGGGAATGGATTGGTTATCTCAGCACTTTGCCGTGGTAGATTGCAGGAATAAGGAGGTGATTTTCAGAATTCCTGGTGAAGTAGAATTTAAGTTTGTGGGTGATAGGAGTTCAGCACCTCAGAATCTTATTTCTGTTATTTCAGCTAGGAAGTTGTTGAAGAAAGGTTGTCAGGGGTTTTTGGCATTGGTTAAGGATACGTCAGTGGAGAAGTTGTCACTCACAGATGTTCCTGTTGCTTGTGAGTTTCCTGATGTTTTTCCCGAGGAGTTGCCAGGTTTACCACCTCATAGAGAGATTGAGTTCTGTATAGATGTGGTTCCAGGTATTACTCCTATATCTATGACACCCTATCGTATGGCTCCTGCAGAGTTGAGAGAGTTGAAGGAGCAGTTGCAAGAGTTGTTGGATAAGGGTTTTATCAGACCTAGTGTTTCTCCTTGGGGTGCACCAGTTCTGTTTGTGAAGAAGAAGGATGGTACCCTGAGACTGTGCATTGACTACAGAGAGCTGAATAAGGTGACAGTGAAGAACAAGTATCCTCTCCCGAGGATAGATGATTTGTTTGATCAGCTCCAGGGTGCACAATTCTTTTCTAAGGTTGACTTGAGGTCGGGTTATCATCAGCTGCGGATCAGTGAAGCTGATATTCCTAAGACAGCTTTCCGCACTCGATATGGTCATTATGAGTTTCTGGTGATGTCTTTTGGTTTGACTAATGCACCAGCAGCTTTTATGGACCTGATGAACAGAGTATTCCGACCGTATGTGGATCAGTTTGTGGTAGTCTTCATTGATGATATACTGATATATTCAAGGAGTATGGAAGAGCATGTATATCATTTGAGGATTGTACTGCAGACACTGAGAGATCATCAGCTTTATGCTAAATTCTCGAAGTGTGATTTCTGGATGGAGAGTGTTTCTTTTCTTGGACACGTAGTGTCTAAAGAAGGTATTCAGGTTGATCCACAGAAGGTTGAGGCAGTATCTGAGTGGCCTAGACCTACTTCTGTTACTGAGATTCGGAGTTTTCTGGGTTTAGCCGGGTATTATAGGCGGTTTGTGCAGGATTTTTCCAGGATAGCAGCCCCTATGACTCGCTTAACTCAGAAGAATGTTAGATTCGAGTGGTCAGAAGCTTGTGAGAATAGTTTTCAGTTGTTGAAGGAGAAGTTGACCACAGCGCCAGTATTAGCTTTGCCTAATAGTGTGGATAAGTTCACAGTTTACTGTGATGCCTCTAGAATTGGTCTTGGTTGTGTGTTGATGCAGAATGGAAGGGTGATAGCCTATGCTTCGAGGCAGTTGAAGAAGCATGAGCAGAACTATCCCACACATGATCTTGAGATGGCTGCAGTGATCTTTGCTTTGAAGATTTGGAGACATTATTTGTACGGGGTGACTTGTGAGATATTTACTGATCACAAGAGCCTTAAGTACATTTTTCAGCAGCGAGATTTGAATCTGAGGCAGAGAAAATGGTTGGAACTGTTGAAGGATTATGATTGTGAGATTCTTTACCATCCGGGTAAGGCTAATGTGGTAGCAGATGCCTTGAGTAGGAAGTCCTCAGGTAGTCTTGCTCACATCGGTGTGGAGAGGAGACCATTGATCCAGGAGTTGCATCTGATGGTGGATCAAGGTCTGATGATGAAGATCAGTAGATCAAGTGGACTGTTAGCTCAGTTTAAAGTACGATCTGTACTAAGGGATAGGATTAAAGCAGCTCAGAGCCGAGATCCTATTCTGGAAGAGCTTGCAGAGAATGTCAGAGCAGGGAAGTTCACTGATTTCACACTCGATGATGATGGTGTGTTGTGGATCAGTGGTAGATTATGTGTTCCTGATGTGGATGATTTGAGAGAAGAGATCCTAGATGAAGCACATTCTACAGCTTACAGCGTTCATCCTGGTGTTACTAAGATGTACCACAGTATCAGAGATCTATACTGGTGGGATGGATTGAAGAAGGATGTTGCTGATTATGTTGCTAAGTGCTTGTCGTGTCAGCAAGTGAAAGCCGAACATCAGAAGCCTTCTGGGAAGCTTCAGCCTCTTCCTATTCCCGAGTGGAAGTGGGAAAGGATAGCTATGGATTTTGTGGTCGGTTTACCTCGTTCGAAGGATGGATACGATTCCATCTGGGTGATTGTAGACAGATTGACGAAGTCTGCACATTTCTTGCCTGTGAAAGCCACATATTCAGTTGCTAGATTGGCGAAGTTGTACGTGAAACATATTGTATGCCTTCATGGAGTACCTGTGTCCATTGTGTCAGACAGAGGTTCAGTGTTTACTTCTCGTTTTTGGCAGAAGTTGCAGGAAGCGATGGGCACTAGGTTGGATTTCAGTACTGCTTTTCATCCTCAGACAGATGGTCAGTCTGAGAGGACGATCCAGACACTGGAAGATATGTTGAGGATGTGTGTCTTGGATTTGGGAGGTAGCTGGGATGATCATTTGTCGCTTGTTGAGTTTGCATATAATAACAGCTACCATAGCAGTATTGGTATGGCACCATATGAGGCGTTGTATGGAAGGAAGTGTAGATCCCCGTTGTGTTGGGATGAGATCGGTGAGAGAGCTTTGACTGGACCAGAGATGGTTCAGGATGCTGCAGAGAAAGTCGCCGTGATCAAGCGGAGATTAGAGACCGCAGTTAGCAGACAGAAGAGTTATGCGGATCCTAGGCGCAGAGATGTGGAGTTTCAGGTTGGAGATTTCGTTTTTCTGAAAGTATCTCCGATGAAGGGTGTGATGAGATTTGGCAGGAAGGGTAAGTTAGCACCGAGATATATTGGACCGTTTGAGATTCTGGAGAGAATTGGCACTGTTGCATATCGGTTGGATTTGCCTCCGAGTATGTCGCAGGTGCATCCAGTATTTCATATCTCGATGTTGAGGAAGTATATCTCAGATCCTTCACACGTGTTGCAACCTGACAGTGTGGAAGTGAGTGAAGATTTGACGTTTGTGGAAGAACCTGTGGCGATCGTTGATTTTCAAGTTCGACAGTTGCGATCGAAGCAGATTCCGATGGTCAAGGTTTTGTGGCGTAGCGACAGAGTTGAAGAGCATACGTGGGAGACTGAAGCTGAGATGCGAGCTTCTTACCCGTATCTCTTTCCTTCCTGATTCTGTAATCTTATTTTTAGAATTCGAGGACGAATTCTTGTAAGGGGGGAAGACTGTAATATCCCGTGTTTTTTTTAAAATATTTTTACACTGTACCGGGATATACAGTGTCAATAATTTTGACTGTATATACGATATTTTTATGAGTTGATATGTATTTTAAACCTATTTTAATTACTGTTTATTATTTTCAGTATTTTACGTAAAATTTTCCCGGGACTTTCATTTTCGGGGAAATTTCCACGTAAACAATGTATTATTAATTATTTTAAATGTATTTACGGACTTGCATGAACTCATACATATTTTTAAATTATTAAATAAAGCCTGTGTGTGTATATTTATTTAATTAGGGTTTATTATTACCCTAATATTTTATTATTTATTTATTATTATTTGATTATTTTATTTATTATTAAATTATTAAAATTTATTATTTTTTTTCTTTTTCTTTTTTTTTCTTTTTCTTTTCCTTTTTCTTTCTTTTTCTTTTCTTTTCTCTTTCCTTTTCTTTCTTTTTCTTTTTCTTCTTCTTCTTCTTCTTCTTCCCGTAGGTGGGCGCCGGACCACCCAATCTTCCTCACATGGTTTCTCCCTCATCCGGCCACCGTTTTCGACACCGCCGGTCTCTATCTTCTCCTTGAGCTCCGGTGAGTGTTATTCTAGCTTTTGTTTGAGCTAAAACGGTCTAGAATTGCTTAGGTTTTGAGTTGAATATTTCGGCCACTTTTGGTTTTCGATTTTTTTGAGCTTCAATTTGGATGATTCATGGAAACTTCCTTCACAAATGTTGTTCCTGGTAGTTTAATCTTCATGTATGAATTTTTGTAGAATTTTTGGAGATTTTTTGGATTTTTGGGTATTTTTGAATATTTTAATATTATTTTCGAATTTTCGGAAATTAATTATTTAAATTATGAAATTGGAGTTTATGGTTGAATTAGGTGTTGAAATGAATTATAGGAATTTATTTGGAATTTTTATGAATTTCTAAGTATTTATTTTTAATTATTGAAGTTTAGGTGATTTTGGAAAATTAAGTTAATTGTGTTTTTATTTGAATTTAATTGGTTAATTGAGTTTAAATATTGATATTATTGATAAATATGTTGAGAAAATTAATTTTGGATAATTGTATGATTTTTGGTGAATTTTTGAAGTAAATTAGATATATATATATATATAGGGGTATTTTGGTAATTTTACCCTAAATTGTCTAAAAATGTAATTTAATTGGTTTTAATATTTATTTAAGGTATAAAAATGATTTCTACAAATTATTTGGTATTTTTAACTAATTAAAACTATTTTTCGTGAATTATTTTCAATTATATATATAATATACGGTTTTTCAAATAAAATGAGTTTTAATCGATTTTTATAGTGTTTCAAGGTCAATTATGTAATTTCTACATATGAAATGTATTTTTATGATTTAAGGATATTTTTAGTATATTTGAATATATATTCTGTGTTTGTGGACCCCGGTCGACAGATTGTAGTCTGGAGTTCGACCGAGGGGTTGTGATTAATTGTGGTGTTATTTTTGAAGTGTATTTTCTTTGCAGGGTCGGCTCTACTCTTTTGAGTAGAGAGATGTCCGTTTTACAGGGGAGGTTCTGTCGGATTTCCGGTAGAATTCTCGTAAAACGTGATATCCAGTCGAACCCTAATTTCCGATTCTGTGTTGAATACTCTAGATTTAATTCTAGGATTTCTGTTAGGGTTATTCTGATGTCGATTAATTATTTCTTGTTTAGTTGCGCCGAGACCGAGGGTTAGTGGACCAGGCCCGTCGGACCTGTCTCGTGGAGCGCATTAGGTGAGTTACTATATTATATATATATGCTTAGGATGCATGATTTAGAAAATGCATGTTTTATTTTGACTAATTATGCATAAATTACATGATTTATATTCAAGTATATTTTTGGTATATTTTTGGTATATAATAAATTATATACATGTTTTATTAATAAAATATATTTAAAATGTTTTTAAATATATTTTTAGTTTAATTCATGATTTGATTGAATTTATTTGACGTATATATACTCAAAATATACCTGGTTTATGTTTGGTATATTTTCGGTATATATATGGTTTATATTGTTGATTTATTTAAATTCATGCATCATGTAATTGTGAATGAATGTTTTATTATTTATTACTGAAGGATATCAATAGAACGTGCTACCTAGTGGGCAGCACTAGGACCGAGTACGTACCGGTACGCCTATAGTATTTAGGCTTTATTACTGACTATTTGTGGATATTGAATTGATTATGATTATTGATATGTGTGAGATGTGGTTTGGGTGTGATTGCTGGAGCTCGGTTGACCAAGTGTCTCGGGGCCAATCACACTGGCAGTCAGACTGCTGGAGCTCGGTTGACTTAGTGTCTCGGGGCCAGTCTACTGTCCATATGGATTAAGTGGATATATTTGGAATCGGTGAGCCTGTATGGCTAGAGTGTTGTTTAACACTATTTTTCTGAGGTTGCGATATTCTAGGGTTCTATGTGATCCTTCATAAAAGTTGATTTTCAGACAAAATATATAAAATGATTTTTCTGCATCTGTATGAACTTGCCTGTATATATACATATTACTCATATACTGTTGACTGTTTGCATTATCACTTAGAGTGTATGTATATATACTATAGTAATTCACTCAGTGAGGTCTGACTCCCCTCCGTTGACTATTTTTCAGGAGAGTCAACTTCCTCAGACCTCAGTAGCAGGTCGATACGCCGGATTTCTTCCGCCCCGGCTTCTTTATGTAAATTGTATACTTGAGTCTTATTTATTTCATCTAGATACTGCAGTAGTTGTGATTTTCAGTAGTTGTATATTAAAGTATGTGTTTTAAAGAGATGTATTATAGTAAAACTGGATTTGTATAAAGATTATACATTTATGAGATTATATATGCGATGTGATGAGTTTTGAATTAAATCCAGTTGATATGGATGATATTGTAATATTTATGATTTTTATTTTCCGCTGCATATTATATATTTTTATGGTTATTATTGCATTTTTATTTTATTTTTAGGCTTGCTACGGGTTCCGGATTCGAAAGAATTCCCGTTCCCTAGCGCCGGTCATGGCCCCTGTTTTGGGTCGTGACAAAGTTGGTATCAGAGCGAAGTTCGTTTCTGAGTGGAGTTCTGTGTCAGGGCTTAGTTTTGTGAGTTGTGGCCCTAGTTTTAAAGTTGTGTTTTCTGTTGGACTACTGCAGTGTATTAGGTTCGAGTATGTCTTGATGAGTATTCCTTGCTGTAGTTTTCAGCGTTATTCCTCCGTTGTCTGTTTTGTCTGAATCTTTCCGTTTGTCTTTTCAGAATGAGGAGGCGAGCGCGTGTCGCTCCACCGGTCGTTGAGGCCGAGGATGATGAGTCTTTTCAGGACGAGGTTTTACCTCCTGAGCAGCCAGTTAGACGTAGAGGTCGTGGCAGAGGTAGACCTCGAGGAGCGGCAGGTCACCGTAGGCAGAGAGAGTTACAGGACGAGGAGCCTGTTGAGCCTGAGTTTGATGTTCCTGTTCCTCCAGTTGTTCAGCCTGCCTATCAGCAGGGTATGTCTGACCCTGAGGCAGCTTTGTTCTATGCCAGAGTTGGCAGGATTGCTTTTGATGGGACTTCTGATCCTTTAGATTTTCTGCATGCGATTGAGACTAGGACTCGGACTGCTCATACCGAGTACCAGAGGATCATGATCGTTGAGTTGTCTGTCGAAGGACCAGCCTTGGATTGGTTTATTCAGATGATCCAGCCTTATATGATGACGATGACATGGGCTCAGTTTCGAGAGCGGTTCATGAGGAGATTTTGTCCAGAGCCTCTTCGTTTGAGCTATCGTCTTCGATTGACCAGCATTTCTCGTGGAGATCGATCAGTAGAGGAGTATACCCGAGAGTTCCTTCGTCTGGGTAGATATGCTGAGGATCTGATGCGAGATCAGTATTTCGCTGTTACTACCTATGTTACTGGTTTGGGTTCAGCTTTTGCTGGTATGCCCACAGCAGGTCTTACTCTCGAGTCGGTGATTGAGCTAGCTAAGGAGATCGAGCTGAGGTTAGTTAGGCAGGGAGCGATGCCTGATTATTACCAGTTGGGAGTTCAGTCGAGTGGATTGCAGGCTACTCCGTATTCGAGTTTTCATGTTGGTTCGAGTAGTCAGCAACGAGGTTCGACTCAGCAGAGTCAGAGACAGCAGCAGCGAGTGCATCGGAGCAGTAGACATGGTCGTGGAGGTCAGCGTAGATCATTCAGATTTGGATCAGGTGCTTCGAGTAGCAGCAGTGGTCGTAGTTCTGGATCAGCGGCCAGTGTTTGTCAGACTTGTGGTAGAGTCCATCAGGGACCGTGTTATCTGACACCGCTGACATGTTTCAGATGCGGGCAGACAGGACATTTTGCCAGATCGTGTCCTTATCCCGGATATCAGCAGCAGCAGATTCCGCGATTCCCACAGCAGTCGATTGCTAGTGCAGCACCCGTGCCATTTCAGTTACCACCAGCTCAGCATCAGAGTTCTACTCAGTTTGTTCCAAAGCAGAGTCGTGGTAGAGGTACGAGAGGAGGTACCCGAGGTGTTGGCCAGGCTTCTACCAGTCAGCAGGGAGGTCGAGGCCAGGCCAGAGTTTTTCATCTGACTCAGCAGGATGCTCAGGCATCTAATGCAGTCGTGGCAGGTATTCTTTCTGTTTGTTACCTGGATGCTTTGGTTTTGTTTGATCCGGGTGCCACGCATTCATTTGTTTCTCCTATTTTTGCTTCTAAATCTTGTTGGCAAGCTTCGAGGATGGCTTTTCCTTTGTCTGTTGCCACTCCTCTGAGTGATTCTTTGGACACCGATATTGTTCTTTCTGGTTGTCCAGTTCTCGTGGGAGATAGAGAATTACCCGCTGATTTGATTTTATTGGATGTGATGGAGTTCGATGTTATTTTGGGAATGGATTGGTTATCTCAGCACTTTGCCGTGGTAGATTGCAGGAATAAGGAGGTGATTTTCAGAATTCCTGGTGAAGTAGAATTTAAGTTTGTGGGTGATAGGAGTTCAGCACCTCAGAATCTTATTTCTGTTATTTCAGCTAGGAAGTTGTTGAAGAAAGGTTGTCAGGGGTTTTTGGCATTGGTTAAGGATACGTCAGTGGAGAAGTTGTCACTCACAGATGTTCCTGTTGCTTGTGAGTTTCCTGATGTTTTTCCCGAGGAGTTGCCAGGTTTACCACCTCATAGAGAGATTGAGTTCTGTATAGATGTGGTTCCAGGTATTACTCCTATATCTATGACACCCTATCGTATGGCTCCTGCAGAGTTGAGAGAGTTGAAGGAGCAGTTGCAAGAGTTGTTGGATAAGGGTTTTATCAGACCTAGTGTTTCTCCTTGGGGTGCACCAGTTCTGTTTGTGAAGAAGAAGGATGGTACCCTGAGACTGTGCATTGACTACAGAGAGCTGAATAAGGTGACAGTGAAGAACAAGTATCCTCTCCCGAGGATAGATGATTTGTTTGATCAGCTCCAGGGTGCACAATTCTTTTCTAAGGTTGACTTGAGGTCGGGTTATCATCAGCTGCGGATCAGTGAAGCTGATATTCCTAAGACAGCTTTCCGCACTCGATATGGTCATTATGAGTTTTTGGTGATGTCTTTTGGTTTGACTAATGCACCAGCAGCTTTTATGGACCTGATGAACAGAGTATTCCGACCGTATGTGGATCAGTTTGTGGTAGTCTTCATTGATGATATACTGATATATTCAAGGAGTATGGAAGAGCATGTATATCATTTGAGGATTGTACTGCAGACACTGAGAGATCATCAGCTTTATGCTAAATTCTCGAAGTGTGATTTCTGGATGGAGAGTGTTTCTTTTCTTGGACACGTAGTGTCTAAAGAAGGTATTCAGGTTGATCCACAGAAGGTTGAGGCAGTATCTGAGTGGCCTAGACCTACTTCTGTTACTGAGATTCGGAGTTTTCTGGGTTTAGCCGGGTATTATAGGCGGTTTGTGCAGGATTTTTCCAGGATAGCAGCCCCTATGACTCGCTTAACTCAGAAGAATGTTAGATTCGAGTGGTCAGAAGCTTGTGAGAATAGTTTTCAGTTGTTGAAGGAGAAGTTGACCACAGCGCCAGTATTAGCTTTGCCTAATAGTGTGGATAAGTTCACAGTTTACTGTGATGCCTCTAGAATTGGTCTTGGTTGTGTGTTGATGCAGAATGGAAGGGTGATAGCCTATGCTTCGAGGCAGTTGAAGAAGCATGAGCAGAACTATCCCACACATGATCTTGAGATGGCTGCAGTGATCTTTGCTTTGAAGATTTGGAGACATTATTTGTACGGGGTGACTTGTGAGATATTTACTGATCACAAGAGCCTTAAGTACATTTTTCAGCAGCGAGATTTGAATCTGAGGCAGAGAAAATGGTTGGAACTGTTGAAGGATTATGATTGTGAGATTCTTTACCATCCGGGTAAGGCTAATGTGGTAGCAGATGCCTTGAGTAGGAAGTCCTCAGGTAGTCTTGCTCACATCGGTGTGGAGAGGAGACCATTGATCCAGGAGTTGCATCTGATGGTGGATCAAGGTCTGATGATGAAGATCAGTAGATCAAGTGGACTGTTAGCTCAGTTTAAAGTACGATCTGTACTAAGGGATAGGATTAAAGCAGCTCAGAGCCGAGATCCTATTCTGGAAGAGCTTGCAGAGAATGTCAGAGCAGGGAAGTTCACTGATTTCACACTCGATGATGATGGTGTGTTGTGGATCAGTGGTAGATTGTGTGTTCCTGATGTGGATGATTTGAGAGAAGAGATCCTAGATGAAGCACATTCTACAGCTTACAGCGTTCATCCTGGTGTTACTAAGATGTACCACAGTATCAGAGATCTATACTGGTGGGATGGATTGAAGAAGGATGTTGCTGATTATGTTGCTAAGTGCTTGTCGTGTCAGCAAGTGAAAGCCGAACATCAGAAGCCTTCTGGGAAGCTTCAGCCTCTTCCTATTCCCGAGTGGAAGTGGGAAAGGATAGCTATGGATTTTGTGGTCGGTTTACCTCGTTCGAAGGATGGATACGATTCCATCTGGGTGATTGTAGACAGATTGACGAAGTCTGCACATTTCTTGCCTGTGAAAGCCACATATTCAGTTGCTAGATTGGCGAAGTTGTACGTGAAACATATTGTATGCCTTCATGGAGTACCTGTGTCCATTGTGTCAGACAGAGGTTCAGTGTTTACTTCTCGTTTTTGGCAGAAGTTGCAGGAAGCGATGGGCACTAGGTTGGATTTCAGTACTGCTTTTCATCCTCAGACAGATGGTCAGTCTGAGAGGACGATCCAGACACTGGAAGATATGTTGAGGATGTGTGTCTTGGATTTGGGAGGTAGCTGGGATGATCATTTGTCGCTTGTTGAGTTTGCATATAATAACAGCTACCATAGCAGTATTGGTATGGCACCATATGAGGCGTTGTATGGAAGGAAGTGTAGATCCCCGTTGTGTTGGGATGAGATCGGTGAGAGAGCTTTGACTGGACCAGAGATGGTTCAGGATGCTGCAGAGAAAGTCGCCGTGATCAAGCGGAGATTAGAGACCGCAGTTAGCAGACAGAAGAGTTATGCGGATCCTAGGCGCAGAGATGTGGAGTTTCAGGTTGGAGATTTCGTTTTTCTGAAAGTATCTCCGATGAAGGGTGTGATGAGATTTGGCAGGAAGGGTAAGTTAGCACCGAGATATATTGGACCGTTTGAGATTCTGGAGAGAATTGGCACTGTTGCATATCGGTTGGATTTGCCTCCGAGTATGTCGCAGGTGCATCCAGTATTTCATATCTCGATGTTGAGGAAGTATATCTCAGATCCTTCACACGTGTTGCAACCTGACAGTGTGGAAGTGAGTGAAGATTTGACGTTTGTGGAAGAACCTGTGGCGATCGTTGATTTTCAAGTTCGACAGTTGCGATCGAAGCAGATTCCGATGGTCAAGGTTTTGTGGCGTAGCGACAGAGTTGAAGAGCATACGTGGGAGACTGAAGCTGAGATGCGAGCTTCTTACCCGTATCTCTTTCCTTCCTGATTCTGTAATCTTATTTTTAGAATTCGAGGACGAATTCTTGTAAGGGGGGAAGACTGTAATATCCCGTGTTTTTTTTAAAATATTTTTACACTGTACCGGGATATACAGTGTCAATAATTTTGACTGTATATACGATATTTTTATGAGTTGATATGTATTTTAAACCTATTTTAATTACTGTTTATTATTTTCAGTATTTTACGTAAAATTTTCCCGGGACTTTCATTTTCGGGGAAATTTCCACGTAAACAATGTATTATTAATTATTTTAAATGTATTTACGGACTTGCATGAACTCATACATATTTTTAAATTATTAAATAAAGCCTGTGTGTGTATATTTATTTAATTAGGGTTTATTATTACCCTAATATTTTATTATTTATTTATTATTATTTGATTATTTTATTTATTATTAAATTATTAAAATTTATTATTTTTTTTCTTTTTCTTTTTTTTTCTTTTTCTTTTCCTTTTTCTTTCTTTTTCTTTTCTTTTCTCTTTCCTTTTCTTTCTTTTTCTTTTTCTTCTTCTTCTTCTTCTTCTTCCCGTAGGTGGGCGCCGGACCACCCAATCTTCCTCACATGGTTTCTCCCTCATCCGGCCACCGTTTTCGACACCGCCGGTCTCTATCTTCTCCTTGAGCTCCGGTGAGTGTTATTCTAGCTTTTGTTTGAGCTAAAACGGTCTAGAATTGCTTAGGTTTTGAGTTGAATATTTCGGCCACTTTTGGTTTTCGATTTTTTTGAGCTTCAATTTGGATGATTCATGGAAACTTCCTTCACAAATGTTGTTCCTGGTAGTTTAATCTTCATGTATGAATTTTTGTAGAATTTTTGGAGATTTTTTGGATTTTTGGGTATTTTTGAATATTTTAATATTATTTTCGAATTTTCGGAAATTAATTATTTAAATTATGAAATTGGAGTTTATGGTTGAATTAGGTGTTGAAATGAATTATAGGAATTTATTTGGAATTTTTATGAATTTCTAAGTATTTATTTTTAATTATTGAAGTTTAGGTGATTTTGGAAAATTAAGTTAATTGTGTTTTTATTTGAATTTAATTGGTTAATTGAGTTTAAATATTGATATTATTGATAAATATGTTGAGAAAATTAATTTTGGATAATTGTATGATTTTTGGTGAATTTTTGAAGTAAATTAGATATATATATATATATAGGGGTATTTTGGTAATTTTACCCTAAATTGTCTAAAAATGTAATTTAATTGGTTTTAATATTTATTTAAGGTATAAAAATGATTTCTACAAATTATTTGGTATTTTTAACTAATTAAAACTATTTTTCGTGAATTATTTTCAATTATATATATAATATACGGTTTTTCAAATAAAATGAGTTTTAATCGATTTTTATAGTGTTTCAAGGTCAATTATGTAATTTCTACATATGAAATGTATTTTTATGATTTAAGGATATTTTTAGTATATTTGAATATATATTCTGTGTTTGTGGACCCCGGTCGACAGATTGTAGTCTGGAGTTCGACCGAGGGGTTGTGATTAATTGTGGTGTTATTTTTGAAGTGTATTTTCTTTGCAGGGTCGGCTCTACTCTTTTGAGTAGAGAGATGTCCGTTTTACAGGGGAGGTTCTGTCGGATTTCCGGTAGAATTCTCGTAAAACGTGATATCCAGTCGAACCCTAATTTCCGATTCTGTGTTGAATACTCTAGATTTAATTCTAGGATTTCTGTTAGGGTTATTCTGATGTCGATTAATTATTTCTTGTTTAGTTGCGCCGAGACCGAGGGTTAGTGGACCAGGCCCGTCGGACCTGTCTCGTGGAGCGCATTAGGTGAGTTACTATATTATATATATATGCTTAGGATGCATGATTTAGAAAATGCATGTTTTATTTTGACTAATTATGCATAAATTACATGATTTATATTCAAGTATATTTTTGGTATATTTTTGGTATATAATAAATTATATACATGTTTTATTAATAAAATATATTTAAAATGTTTTTAAATATATTTTTAGTTTAATTCATGATTTGATTGAATTTATTTGACGTATATATACTCAAAATATACCTGGTTTATGTTTGGTATATTTTCGGTATATATATGGTTTATATTGTTGATTTATTTAAATTCATGCATCATGTAATTGTGAATGAATGTTTTATTATTTATTACTGAAGGATATCAATAGAACGTGCTACCTAGTGGGCAGCACTAGGACCGAGTACGTACCGGTACGCCTATAGTATTTAGGCTTTATTACTGACTATTTGTGGATATTGAATTGATTATGATTATTGATATGTGTGAGATGTGGTTTGGGTGTGATTGCTGGAGCTCGGTTGACCAAGTGTCTCGGGGCCAATCACACTGGCAGTCAGACTGCTGGAGCTCGGTTGACTTAGTGTCTCGGGGCCAGTCTACTGTCCATATGGATTAAGTGGATATATTTGGAATCGGTGAGCCTGTATGGCTAGAGTGTTGTTTAACACTATTTTTCTGAGGTTGCGATATTCTAGGGTTCTATGTGATCCTTCATAAAAGTTGATTTTCAGACAAAATATATAAAATGATTTTTCTGCATCTGTATGAACTTGCCTGTATATATACATATTACTCATATACTGTTGACTGTTTGCATTATCACTTAGAGTGTATGTATATATACTATAGTAATTCACTCAGTGAGGTCTGACTCCCCTCCGTTGACTATTTTTCAGGAGAGTCAACTTCCTCAGACCTCAGTAGCAGGTCGATACGCCGGATTTCTTCCGCCCCGGCTTCTTTATGTAAATTGTATACTTGAGTCTTATTTATTTCATCTAGATACTGCAGTAGTTGTGATTTTCAGTAGTTGTATATTAAAGTATGTGTTTTAAAGAGATGTATTATAGTAAAACTGGATTTGTATAAAGATTATACATTTATGAGATTATATATGCGATGTGATGAGTTTTGAATTAAATCCAGTTGATATGGATGATATTGTAATATTTATGATTTTTATTTTCCGCTGCATATTATATATTTTTATGGTTATTATTGCATTTTTATTTTATTTTTAGGCTTGCTACGGGTTCCGGATTCGAAAGAATTCCCGTTCCCTAGCGCCGGTCATGGCCCCTGTTTTGGGTCGTGACATATATATGCATATATACGTTATTATTTATCAAAAAACTAAAAGTTTACAATATTTACAGTTTTGTCATTTTCTGCATCTTCTTCTTCCTAATCAGTTTTCTTCCATTTCCGGCCACTGTGACCTCTGTTTCTTACCGTCACTATACCCCTCAGCCTTCCTCCTCCCTTGCCAGCCATTCCTGACGCCTGAAGCATCTATTTCCGGTGTGTTTTGGCCGAAAAATCAAGTAGAGGCCGAATTTCATCTCATCGCTGTTCAAGTCGATTCCGGTCATCGTTTTTTATACCGCCGGTCTCTATCTTCTCCTTGAGCTTCGGTGAGTGTGATTCCAAGCTATGTTTCACTTGATTTGGTCTAGAATTGCTTAGGTTTCAATTTCTTCATTTCAGCCATTTAGGGTTTCAAATTTTTTTGAGCATCAATTTGATTGATTCATGAAAACTCCCTTGACAAAATTTGTTCCTGTAAGATTAATCTACATGCTGTAATTTTTTTAGAATTTTTGGAATTTATTTTGATTTTTGTGAATTTTTTATTATTTTATTATTATTTTCTAATTTTCGAAAATTATTTAATTAAATTATGAAATTGTGTTTTATGGTAATTATAGGTGTTTAAATGAATTATAGAAATTTATTTGTAATTTTTGTGAATTTTTTTATATTTATTTGGAATTTTTTAAGTTTATGTAATTTTGAAAAATAGGGTTAATTATGTATTTTATTGAAATAAATTGGTTAATTAAGTATATTTATTGATATTATTGAAATATATGTTGAGAAAATTAATTTTGTGCAATTATATTATTTTTGGTGAATTTTTGAGTAATTTTAGTAAATATATATATAGGGGTATTTTGGTAATTTTACACTAAATTGGCTAAAAATGTAATTAAATTGATTTTAATAGTTATTTAGGGTATAAAAATGATTTCTACAAATTATTTAGTATTTTTAACTAATTAAAACTATTTTTCATAAATTATTTTTAAATTATATATATAATATACAATTTTTCTAATAAATGAGTTTTTATCGGTTTTTTATGTGTTTTAGGGTTAATTACATAATTTGGATTTATAAAATGTATTTTTATTATATAAGGTCATTTTCGGTATTTCTGTAATATTCTGTGAATTGTGGACCTCGGTCAATGAAATGTAGTTTGGAGTCCGACTGAGGGGTTTTAGTTGTGAATTCTGTGTCTATTTTGAAGTATATTTCTTTGCAGGACTGGCTCTACTCTTTGAGTAGAGAGATGTCCATTTTACAGGGGAGGTTCTACCAGATTTTCGGTAGAATTTTCGTAAAACGTAATGTCCGGTCGAATTCCTATTTTAATTCTGATTCTGTGTCTAAGATTCTAGATCGAGTCTTTAGAATTCTGATAGATTTATTCTGATATTCTGTGGTCGTTTTTTTATTTAGTTGCACTGAGATCGAGGTCTAGTGGACCAGACCCGTCAGATCCGTCTCGAGGAGCACAATAAATAGTGAGTTGTTATTTTATATATATATGTTTTAGGGTGCATGTTTTAGAAATGAATGGGTTATTTTGATAAAATATGCATAAATGATTTAAGTATTACTTAGGTTTACTTTTGGTATATTTTTGGTATATTTCAGTATATTTTAAACTATATGCATGTTTTATTAATGAATTATGCTTAAAATGTTTTTGAATATATTTATAGTTTATTTTGTAATTTAATTGGATTTATTTGAAATATATATACTCGAAATATACCTGGTTTACTTTTGGTATATTTCTATTATATATATGGTTTATGTTGTTGTTTATTTCAAATTCATGCATCATTTATTTTTATGAATGTATGTTTTATATTTAAAGTGAAGGATATCAATAGAACGTGCTACCTAGTGGGCAACACTAGGACCGAGTACGTACCGGTACGCTGATAGCATTTAGGCTATAATACTAACCTATTTGTGGATTATGATTGGATTGATTGGATTTGATTTGATGTGTGATATGATTTGGGAGTGTGATTGCTAGACCTCGGTTGATCAAGTGTCTCGGGGCCAATCACACTGACAGTCAGACTGCTGGAGCTCGGTTGACTTAGTGTCTCGAGGCTAGTCTACTGTCCAAATGGAATAAGTGAATATATTGGAATAAGTGAGCCTGTATGGCTAGAGTGTTGTTTAACACTGTTTTGAGGTTGCAATTTTCTAGGGTTCTATTTCATCCTTCATAAACAGTGATTTTCAAAAAATATATAAAATGATTTTGCTGCATCTGTGTGTATCTGCCTGTATATATATTTATTATATATACTATTGAATGTGTGCATTTTTCATTTAGCTATGCATGTATATATATTATAACAATTCACTCAGTGAGGTTTAACTCTCCTTCATTGACTATTTTTCAAGAGAGTCTTCGTCTTCAGACCTCAGCAGACCTTTATGTCAGACTTATTCTGCCCCGACTTTACTGTGTAAACTGTTCACTTGATTTTATTTTATATTCTAGACACTGCAGTAGTTGTAGTTAAGTTGTGGGATTTATGTATTATATTTGTATGAGATTTATATTTTAAAGAATTGAAACAAGAATTTGTATTTAAAAAGTTTATATATATGAGATGAGTTTGTTTTATCTAATGAGTTAGTGGATGATTATTATTACATATGAGATTTTCATTTCTGCTGCAAAGATATTTTATTTATGTTATTATTATTGCATGCTTATATATTTTTTTTAAGGCTTACTACAGGTTCCGGATTCGAAAGAATTCTCGTTCCCTAGCGCCGGTCATGGCCCCCTGTTTTGAGTCGTGACAATAATTACTTTTTATGACGTCAAAATTGTTGTAATTTGTATGAAGATATTGTCATTTTATATTGTATTTTGTCATTAAAAGTTTATATATTCCAAGATGAAATCCCATTTTTGTTACAAAAACTCATTATTTTAATGACGAAACATCCCATACTACTAAAATCATTTGATTTTATTGATGTTAACTTTCGTCATGTTTAAGTTAATTTTTTGTCACCTAAGTTTGTTTATCGTCATTGTAAAATAATATCAATGGTGGTAAAAAAGTCATCACAAAATAATTTCTTTAATATGACAATATAATACTATCATTTAATGGTTAAGTAATATTACAAACGTAATTCATAACAAAACAATCACATTTAGTTACAAATTGATTATTGTCACTATTTGAATATATATGGTGACAACTTCTTTTGTCACGATAGAGTTATAACTAGTGACAAATTCGTTTTGTCACTAGATCCTTGTAAATGGTGAAAAAATAATTCATCATAAAAATAGTAATTTTAAATGACAAATATTTTTGTCACTAAATAAAGTGGCATAGTGACGCAACAGTTCGTCATTAAAAAATGATTTATAATGACAAAATATTCTTTGTCATAAAGTGATTATAAACATATTATATCAAATAATTCAGTATTTGTCAAGACATAAATAATACAAGTCCAAAATATCTAATTTGAAAAAGTTAAAATGCCCATAACAAGATCCTGAAATTCTATCAAATTAAAACTTCCAATTTATCATTCTTGATCTTCCAAACAACCTCTAATATGTCATTCTTGATCTCCATATATAAAAGAAATACCTGTAAATTTATCAAACAAATAAATATTAATAAAAATAATATGATTTTAATTTTTTAATTAAAAGTGTAAAAACAACAATTTAATAAAAGCTCATAGTTTAATTTAACTAATAGAACCATGTAAAAATGCCCTAACTTGATGAATAATATATTATAAAATTGAACGCATTAAACTAAAAAATCAATTGTCACTTAACTTGATGAATAATATATAAAATTAATTTGAAAAAAAAAAAGAACAAATAATATTTTCATATTCAACAATCAAGAAGAAAACAACAACTCTCATAACATCAACTACAAAGGCATAAATAAATGACCTGGCTTGAAACTACAAGAATACATCAAGCAAGCATAATTGCTCACATATTATGAAATACACAGTCAAATCAACAAAGGCATACTTTTTGCCTAGACAAGAACAAAGGATAAAGACAAAGTGCTATTGTTCCTCTTGTGACTAATATTTTAGAATGGAATATTTGAATATGTATTGTTTTCTATTTCTTTATAATACTACATCATCATGCTTTTTAAATTGATATAGAATTAATAAAATTAACATACATTGAAGATAAGTTGAAATCATAGAAAACCAATTAAAAAAATAAAATTGCACTAGCTACTAATAAAACCAACAAAAAAAATAACATAAGCTGCTAAGCTTAGGCAACATATGCAAAAACATATAAAAACAACAACAATAAGGTTAGATTGAATCAATGTTAAAAATAAAGACCAAAAAAACATGCAAAAATTACAATAAGGAATAAACATAACACACAAACAAATCAATCAAAAAATCACTATGATTAAAGTATGAGCTTTCTTTTTAATGGTTAATTTACAACCAATCAAAATGCTTCATGAGTAAACATTTCATAACCACTATTAATGGCCATTAACAACTTGAAACATAATAGGTCTATCTAAATTTGTAACTATAGCAATATGTGAACAATTGGGAAAAAGCTCAATAATGCAATAAGTGTTAAATCCATGCTCAGAATCAAATGGCAATTGTCAACACTGCACCATTTGCTTCAACCATAGCTACAATAATTAACAAACTATTATATTTGAATAGAGAAAAAATTTAGTACTTACATTAAATTGAATAACTACAAATTCGTCCCATTAGCTTCCATCAATGCCAACAGCTTCTTAATGCTTTCACCTTGCTAACTCAACTAATCCTTCTTCAATTACATTGTGCTTAGAAGAACGAGTTATTGATGAATCAATTATGGGTTAATAATTCCATTTCCAATTATTACTGAATCAGTTACATTATGTTTAGAAAAATGAGTTCTAAGCTTTTGTTATAGCTTATTTAGGCTGATAAATCTCAGTTTCATTTTTCGTACACCTCCAGGTCCCATTTTTCAATCTTGTATAAAAACCATAAGATACTCATGTCCAAAATAAGAAGAACAATAATAGGCAATAATAACAAAAATAAATAAATAAATTATTTGAAAAATATATGTCAAAGATGCTTTAATCTAACTTAATAAAATACAGGATCTACCTAGGGAAAGAAATGTTTATTTTGTTTTGTCCCTAATACAATGTCTTTACTAATAATTTTAGCAATAAAATATAATTCATGTATTGGACATTTAGAACAGTGACATTTTAAGGATCATGTGCTTGCACAATCAACATAAGTATGGAGCACATATAATTGGCAAGAGCAAATAGTAAAAACCACCAACCAGAAAAAATACAAAGATATTCTTTATACACAACCCTAGGCCTACATACTTTAAACTATGCATAGCATCATGAATATTTAAAATGACACTATAAATAGTTTTAAATCAATCTATCTTAAGATTATAACATATAAAAGTTTACTAAATTAATGTAACATTAGTGGAGTAAAAGACACGATCAAGGAAGCTAGAAGGCTATAATTGATGCTTGCTTAGATGAATAAATGGTTGTTTAATGTCTTATAACTAATGTAAAATGATGTTACTAGCATTTCAATACACAAACACACACAAAGGGAAAAAAAAAGTGAATATTGTTCCTTTGCAAGCCATTTAAATTCTTGAGCATACATATCAACGATTCTTGGTTTTTAGTTTTTTAAACATTAAGAGACTGTCATATTGCCTAAGAAAATGAGTGTTATCTAAAGTCAAATGGTATAAATATTATAAAAAAGTATAATTATAATTTATTAAGATGAAAGATTCAAACTTATGATGGTAGTGAGTAATTCTTTAATAAAATAAATATTAATAGAAAAAGAATGAATAGGCTACTCAAATAGTGAGAAAATTAAGCAACAAAACTTAAGAATAATTTGGTATATGATATAATAATGGATACTATATCGCAACCTGAATCAGGTAAATGAGGATGAAAAAGAGGACACCAGATCCTAACTCAATTCCTTCACTGATTAAATTCAAATAAATCACCCATGACCAACGGATGTGAGCTTTTTCCCTCACTAATTAAATATAATAAAAGGATGAAGATAAATAAAAAAAGATTTGTCCTTGTTTTGATATTCAAATTCCTTTTTTTTATTTAATTTTTATTTTCTTATGTATCTAATATCTGAATAGAATGAAGTGTGGATAACATCACTTACAATCTGCCCACGTCGTCGAGGAAAAATGTAACCTTAGTAATAAACTATCCCTTTTACTTCTTCAAGATAAAACTGAACATGTAAATTGGAAAATTTAAGACATATACATTTCTTAACATCCACCAAAAGAGTATAAAATTCATAAAAGATCAGCTAATGACAAAGATATAATGCTTAACAAGGAAACTAAAAAATGTTATGTCATTCATCAATGCACTATTAATATTTCTAGAAAAATTCCAAACTTAGTCAATTTAAGGAAAAGAACAACTATTTCAATGTCAATGTGCGAAAGACTTATCTAAGGATGTAAAACAATAATAACAAATGTAAACTAAAATCTATTGCATCCTAGTCATTCATAGAAAAAATAGCTTCTTCAGTTCTCCTCATAGATGAGATTATATTAATATGTATGAGTTGCCCATCGTCACCTGAACCTAATGGCAGAGTAATTATCGCTAAACGACTAATAGTACATGTGCCAATAAGTAGTTTAAAAAACCATCAAGAGGATTTGGGCAACAAGTGTCTTGATAGAAATAAAAAGGCTAAAAGAAGGCAATCAACACCATAACAAAACCATCCTTAATTATTTTTTTTCCATACCATGAACAAAATCTCCTTCTCTTGTTTAAAATGTTACAAAGACTCTTAACTTTTCAACATGGGTTTGTTCAAAATGTTTACAAAAGACTTAGACAAGGGTCTCTTTAAAATGCCAAAATTAAGCCAAGAAAACTAAAAATTAAGCATACCCAGAAACCCAAAAAAAATCCAATTACAAATAATAAACTAACTAGAACCTGTATTAGTGATTGGAAATGATTATTCATTTGAACTGATATAATTTACCTCAAAAAATATCAATATTAAGATTGTGAATATAAAACTTTAGTTGTGAATTAAATTTGCACATACACAAACTACGCACCTACAATTATAGTACCTACTACCCTAACCTGGAGAAGTAATTCCACTCTACTCATTTCAAGCTTTCGAGAGTTGATAAATAAAAGGAAAAGGTATAAGGTTTAGAAACACATAATGTAAGGGACAACCAATTTTCAAATCAACATGCTAAACCATTATTATTGCCCTAAAAAAAATTACCTATAGCACAATTTAGTTTTCAGACTCCTTTAGCAATTAAAGGGAAAAAAAGGAAAATGGCCAGAGAGAATTTCAGGCCTTAATTAAAAAGATTATGGCAAAAACACTAAAATTTTTTGAGATTAAAATCACCACCAAAACCAAAAATTAAATTTCACAAAGTTTCCTTTAGGTATTTCTCTAAAACTTACCTATAATCCATTAAGCATCGCCTGATATGTAGAAGAAATTGCTAATGTCATTTTACCCTTATGAGTGGTCGTTTGACAAATAAGTTAGTTGATAATTATAGCCAGCGATTAGTTATTTTCTCATTCTAGTATGTTTTAGTTATTTGGTACAATTAGTATTGGTAGACAAGTAATTGTAATAGCTAAATCATTAAAGAAAACCAACACAAACTTCTTAAGAAAAGACTGAAAATTTCATTCATAAAACTCTAAAATGTAGACAGGGCAATGGTGAGGCCAAAATGTATGACTTTAAATTTATAATGTCCATCATGAGTTCTAAAGGCAGTTTTATGTATATCAGGTGGGTGCATCCTGATTTGATGGTAGCTAAAAGTGAGGTCTATCTTAGAGAAGATGGTAGCTCCATGTAACTCATCTAGCAATTCTTTAATCATAGGAATAGGGTATATATCCTTGACAATTATATTATTAAGCTCTCGGTAATTGATGCACATTCTCCAACTATTGTCTTTCTTTTTTATTAAGACTATAGAAGAAGAGTAAGGACTCACACCTAGTTGGATAACACCTGCTTGTAATAATTCTTAAATTATCTTCTCAATCACATCTTGCTATAAAGGGGAGTGTTTATATGGTCTAACATTAACTGGCTTAGCACCCACAGTTAATAGGATTCTATAATCATGCAGCCTATAGGGAGGTAAAGTTTTAGGAGTATCAAATAAAGATTGAAATTCAACCAACAAAGATGTAAGGTCAAGATTAGTTACCTTAGTAGCTTGGATACTAAGTTGCGATCTTTCCATAGTAAAATGAGTCATTGGAGTTATGGCTGGAGGTACTGTGCAAACTTATAAAGCATAAACTCTGTATGGTGTGGGCTGCATCATCTTGAGCAAATTGGTGCCATAAACTAATTTGACCTTTATGGTTGTAATTCCTTATAAGACACATGATCCTACATTGGTAGTGAAAGACATCTTTAAGGAATTATGTCACACCTCATCTCACATAGCCTGAGATGGACGTTTAAAACTAACCTTTCGATAAGCCATTTAATTCAATCCAATTATGTTATAAATATAATTACATTGCTAATAGAACTGAAAATAATATTTTGGAAAGATTTGTTGTCATTTAGGAAATAAGAAATTTTGCAATTGAGATGTTTATGAATAACAATTGTAGTATAAGTTAATTAAATAACATAGGAAATCACATTTTAGAAACTAGGTTAAAATTAATATTTTTACACAAAATACATAAAATTGATCATCATTTAAGCTTCACAAAATATATTACTAGTAGTTGCTTTACATATAGTCTAGCCACCAATGTTTAACTACAAGATGTTTTCATTTACAATACATAATGAAACAAGGTTAAGAAATATAGATACAAGGCTTATTTGACAAGGATGTTGGCCAACCTTATTATCAAACTTCTATCTACACTCACTCAGCTTAAGCCACCCTCTAATAAGCCCTGCTATCTGAAAATTTTAGAAAATAGAGCAAAATGAGTACAAAAATACTCAATGAATAGACATTCCAAGCATAAAACAATTTGGTTAAATCAAACACATTAAACATCCAAAATCAGCATACTATAATAATTAAAATCAGTTTATAATCCACTGTAAATATTAAGGCTATTATTTCCTTTAAACTTATGCAAAACTCAAGTGAATAAACAAATGCTTTTCAATCATCTATGTAGCCTTTCACATGTATTTACCATCCCTAAACAAGCATCACAACTTGGCCATAACATATAGGCCATCACAAATTTACTCAATATGCAAACTTGAAAGCTAACCCTTCAACTACATTAGCACGGAACGACCCTTCTTCCTTTTTTGTCCTACAAGCAAGTGCCCTGTTGTTTATTGTACAATAATAACCAACACAATATCAAATATGCATATATCACCTCAGCATATTCATACATCTCATATAGGGAGGTAATACACAAAACAAATATCATTTCATAAAAAAATTAATCAAAATAATTCCATCACATTCATAACTCCATAAAGTATTCAAAATCAAACCACTTATCATCATAATTCAAAGGAATGAAATCAAGTTGATTATGATCTCATTTAAATCATTGAGTATCCAAAATAATCTCAAATCATATTACCAAATAAAAACACAGAGTAAAACACACTTAACTTGTGTACTTGAAACCATAATCGTTTCAAAGCTTGTATCATAAATTAGTAATTCATGTGGTAAATAAGCTAAATTAAAACAATTAAAATACAAAAATTTTAAGTCCATCAAAACAACATTAAAATCTCATTTCATTGCTGTTATAAAGAGATTTTAAAGGTTTGAACATCTACTTATAAAATAGCTTTCGAAACAAATATAATTCGATCACCAATTTGCTCAATTTGCACCACCACTTTATTTGCCTTTTCCAGCACCTTAAACATGAAATTTATTTAAAAATCATCAATTTAATGATTCCACATACTGATCTAAGAATTCAGCCCCCCTATGATATGCATGAAATGCAAACCAACTCAATTTCACAATTCTGGCCTATTAATTCTAAAAGGGTTGTTTCAAGCCAAACTTAGAAAAATTGTTAAGACTTGTACAAAAGGAATTTGATGCTCAAATTTTAATCAAACTTAGATTTATGTGTCTTGTAGCTTTAATAAAAATTTCACTTCAATTTGATAACTACAAAGAAAGTTATAAGGGTCGTATTATAATTAGCTCAAAGAATCTGACAGATCGAGCATTAAAATGTTTCCTATGATTACGCTAACATAAAGATTAATTCATATCAGATTCAAAGAGGAACAATTTTAGATAACTCTTCAAAATTTCCATATCATGAAATAAAACTCAATTTGGAGCTCTCTAGCTCAAGTTGTTATTAAAATACCAAGACTAAAAAATTAGCAGAATTTAGTCCGAGAACTTTTGTATATGAACCGTAATTGAAATCAACCAAAATACTTAAATTACTTACCAAAGAAATTAGAGCAGGCTTTTAGGATGAAATTTCCAACTTGAAAAACATTTTTTTAACACCAAATTTCACTTGCAAATTAAGCCTAAACTAGAAGAATTCAAGCAGCTCCTCTAGTTTCTCTCTTTCTTTTTCTTCTTTTCTTTTCTTTTCTTTCCTTAGCAAAAAAAATAAAAAATTTGGAGGAGATGGAAACCCTAAAATGGATATGTCAACTTGAAAAATATCCATTTGTATCCTTAATGAAATGGCTTTACTTCCTATTCATCCTCAAGCTTTCAATTATGCATTCTAGAATTACTATTTGCTTCAATTGAGTCCTCATCTCTTACTAACATTTAAATTCTTATCATTTACTTCATTTCAACTTCATATCTTTCTTATTCTCAATATTTATTCATTTTAAGTGTCATCAAAATTCAAAAATTCACACTCTCTGATTGAGTACAAATCACAGCTTAACCTGATACACTAGTCTAACTATATATATACTAGTTTATACTTAAATTCTATCAACATATATGCAAATGTAATGCAAAAATAAATGTAAATATACCTATAATTAGGGTACGGGCGTGACAAATTAAAATTCCATACTATATCTCCAACTGTTGCGAGCCATTGAATGCCCAACACCATTTTGCATCCTCTTAGGGGCATCATTAAGAAATCTACACTGAATTAGTAGCCTTGAACTTCCCATGTAAGTCGTTTACATACATGTGAGCACCAAATCTCATGTCCATTAGCAATAGTGATGGAAACGGAGTCAATATACTACAGCTGATAGCCCAGTCCTTTAATGACACACTGGTCCAAGAAATTATGAGTACTCCAGGAATCAATCAAAATATGGAGAGTCTTCCTTTTGTACTAACCCAAAACTCTTATGGTTTGATGCGATTTCTCCACAAAGCCTCCCATGGAATGGAGGGATATATTTAGAACATGTGCAGTGTCCTTCCCATTCTAAAAAAAAACCATCAGTTGCGACCTCTGCATTCTCTTCCATCTCGGGAAAATTTTGTACTACTATCATATGGGGTTGCTTGTTTTTACATTGGTGAACTGGTGTAAATTTTTCATCGCCCAAAAATAAAGATTCTTTGCCCTTTTCTCATTAATTCCCTCATCAGTGAGCCTCCTAGTTCATGGTTGAAAAGGTTTTTGGTTGGGAACAACATTAAAGGGTGGTTTTGAAAATGTAGCAGTTGTGTTATGAGCGTTTGGTTTGGGTGGAATCAAGGGAGTAAGCAGTAAGGGTGGTTTGGAGTTTGAATAATTGGTTGTAGTTGTGGTTAAATAGGTTTGTAAGGGTGGCTTGTTGTAATAGTTTCCATTAGACCTTGTGGCCATGAGATAAGACTCTTGCATCCTGGCAAGGGCATAAGCTCGGGAAATAACTGAATTTTAATTTCATTTCAGATCCCGCTCGGGAAATAACTGAGTGAATATTCCTTAATTAAGGTCACTTTATGAGATAACACGTCAAATTCTTCTAAGTATTCCTGCAGAGAACCTATTTGAACCAAACTTTTCAAGTCTGCCATGGGGTCTTCATAACCTCTTTCTCCAAATCGACCCTTGATAGCTTCTATACACTCCTCCTAACTAGGTTCCTCAACCTTATTTCTGTTCTTAATGAAAAATTGGTGCCATTGTAAGGCCTTCCCCTCAATGTGGATTGCTGTTAGTTTAACTCTAGCAGTAGTATGTGTGTAATCGATTTAAAAGAATCGATCGCATTTAAGTAGCTACCCCTTTAAATTAGTACCATCAAACTTAGGAAATTCTATCTTAGTGAAACGAGTGGCCATTTGATAGCTATGGCCACTTAGTGCTCTAGATATTTTGGTTATTCAAGTCAACACAGACTAGAGGTGGTGGGTTGGTACTTGGTGAGTTGGTTCCAGAACCCGAGGTTGGCCTTTGCGTACCCAATTGCATGGTGGTAAACATATATTTCAGCTCAATAAACATGAGATCCTATTTTTTTCCCAACCCAGTGATGGCTTGCTCCTGCTTCTTATTATTCTCTTGTAGCATTCCTTTCACCTTTTTTTTGATGGTTTCCTTAAACTTTTTAATTTCTTAAGATTGGGTATTATCTGCTACAACCATGGTGTTGAGTATTTGGATGTGGTGGAAAATATGGATCAGAGCCAGCTCTGATACCAAATGGTCCGATTAAAAATAGAAATGAAGAGAAGAAGGAGAAAAGAAGAAGAAAAAGAAGGGGAAGAAGAAAAGAAGAAGAAGAAGAATCTGGAGAGAGAGAAAATAGAAATTTTACCATTATTCAGCATAAGCATACAAATTGGGTGTGGCAGCTGATATAGTTGTTACAACTACTTGTCTGCTGGTGCTATCTGTACCAAATAACTAAAACATAACAGAATGAGAAAACAGCCATTCGCTAGCTACAATTATCAACTAACTTATTTGTCAAACGACCACTCATAAGGGTAAAAAGACATTAGCAATTTCTTCCACATATCATCACCACAATCCCTTTTTGTATATCTCTTAACATACCTCATTTTCGGATGGCTTATGTTGAGAGGGTTTGCAGTAACCGATTTCACAAACTCGGGAGCCTGCTTGACAGACTCAAAAGGCCCAGATGTATCAATCTCTGCTCTCAAACTCTCACCCGTCATTAATTGACCCATTTTGAAGCCTAAATTGCTAATTATCTGGCTGCATGTTAGGGCTTAAGAAACTTGAAAATTTTGAAATAAAAATAGAAGCGAGAAAATAATAAAGATATGTGGATGGGTAAATGGGGGTGATGATGGTGTTTGTCACAGGTCTCAAAGAGAGGCCAGAAACTTGTGAATTGTGAGAGTAAAGTGATCCAATAACAAAATTTTCTTCTTTGAAAGTAAAAATAAGCATTTGGTGAGAATTGAACCGAGGTTGATGTGGAGGAAAACAATTGCACTCACCATAGGGCCTTCTTTGAATTTAGCATACAAGCAATTGAAAATTTTTACTTGGTACATTAATATTGTATATATTTTTATTATTTTATATATATATATATATATAGTGTTTTTTATAGCTACTTTATCTCAAAAAAAAGTAACTTACTTTGTTTGGAAAAAAATATATCTAAATTTACAAAAAGTATAAGAATTTTTTTTTACATTTTGTAAAATAATATAAATTTTCGTGAATATAAGAAGTAATGTTTTTTTATTATAACTTGATATAATTTTTTTAAAATTGTTACTTTGTACAAAAAATTAAACCATTTTTGTGGAATTTATTGTTATAATTGTAAAAAAAAAAAAATTCTATAAGTGTAAGTGCTACTTTATCAATTGAAAATGTTTTTTTATCAGTATTTTTTGTAAAGAAGAAATCTTAATTTAGAAAAAATTATTTTATTCAGAAAAATACATGAAACTATTATTATTTGTTGTAAAATATCACTATATTTCCTAAGCTTAAGATTTAATATTTTTTTATTGTAACTTGATATATTTTTATAAACTATCATTATTTTTCATTAATGAAAAATAAGTTTATGTAAAAATACTTAAATAATTTCAATTTATATAATTATAAATTAATTTCATAAAAAGTGATTTATTTTTCTATAGTGTAACAATTTAATGTAAAATATAAGTTATAATGAAAAAATAGTATAATTTTTATATTTATAGAAAAAGATGGTAGTTCAAAAAAAAAAGTAAAATATTTTCACATTTTTTATAAATTTAGATAAATTTTTCTAAACCAATTACATTACTTTGTTTTGAAACAAAGTAAGCACACAAAAAAAGTGCATGCACGCGGGCGCGCGCATATGTATATGTATATATATATATATATATATATATATATATATATATATATATATATATATATATATATATATATATATATATATATATAAATTTAGTAAATAAAATATTTTGTAAAACTCGCTCACAATTTTATAATAATTCAAATTTATTTTTAATTGAATATGATATGATTGTTCACCAATAAATCAGTCATCAGCTATCAATCATCAACTATGAACTATCAATAATAGCAAATTAAATTTAAATTTAAAAGATTCATTAAATTTTTAAAATGAAATATAAAAACTATCTTGTAATTCGTTATTTTGTTATGTAATATGTTAACTAACTAAAGTAGATGAACAAATATATAATAACGTCAAAGTCAAATAATTACCATTGGTACGATTAGGGGTGAGTAAAGATCAATTAATCCAATTATTAAATCAAAATATATTTATCGGTTTAATCATATTTAGAAATCTAAACCAAACAATTATTTTTCAAAGCGGTTTTAAAAATTAAATTCAAATTTAGTTTATCAGTTCGGTTAACCTTTATTTTAGACTGATTTTTTGAATTTGGTTGGGGATTGGTTTTTTGGTTTCATTTGCTAACCCCTAGGTTAGCATAGTACATTTTAATTCGTTACGTTATAGCTTTAATCATTTGAAAAAAAAAAAATTTGTTTGTCTAATTTTTCATTTGCTAACCCTTTATTATTATTATTATTATTATTATTATTATTATTATTATTCAATAAACGTTTTAATAATAATAACAGTATTATTTATTTATAACAATTTGATATCAACTTAATATAGTTAATAAAAATTAATCTAATTAGAAATAAATTTTCAATCAAATTAAAAATATATATTTTAATTAATTTAATTTTAATTTTATTAGTAAATGATTAATTTAAGATAAAATAAAAATTAATCAAATTCAATACTTGTAAATTATGTTTCACTCATCTGTTAAGTTAGCGTATAGATGGAGATATACGGCTGAAATAGGTATGTATTTCCCATAATAAATGCTTCTGATATTTTTTGCATGAACAGGCATAACCATCTGGCTTCTCCACCCTACAAGACCCATCTCCTAGACATGAGTAAAATTACTGAGATAAAGCCTCACCCTACTCGGTCTTTCCATAAAAAGAAAATGCAAATGCATATTCTGGCAATTGGCATTTTTAGATGCATAAAGCCCCGGGCAGAAGGAAGGTTCAATAACATAAGGAACAATTACATCAAGACAATGGTTAACTCTTTAAAATTCATCTGCTCTTTGACAGGAGGTTAATTAAGGGTTCCCCTCAGGGTGGTAGAAATAAAAACGAAAAAGAAACAAGGACTAGAGCGACTATAATCAATTGACGAAATCATTGAAGACTTCAAAGTACTGCCTCTGTTGTTAGTTTTGACAGGAATACTTTTAAGCAGTTCTGTACATAAGGCCAACTATACCCTTCCAAAGAGAAAGGTAGTTGATAGTTCAGAAGACTAATCAGAAGGGCCATTAACGTGTCAACAGCACCAAAGAGCATGATAGTGATCAAATTTTGAAATAACCGCTTTTTCACCTGAAACCTGAAACACAAAACAATGGCCAAAAATCAAAAGATTAAATTCAATATAAGCCAAACTACTTTTTAGATTATAAAACTATAGAGCTTCACACTCTAGTCTGTATAATGTAATCCAACCACTCAAACACTGTAGCCAATACAATTAGTTCAATAAAATTAAATGTTAATAGTAAGCAACACTGTTAAACACTCTCTTATAAATTACAACCTCAAATCACAATACATAATGTCGAACTACTTATTACCATTGAACCTCCTACTTCTCCCTCAAGCATGATCTTTTGGTAAATAACGACGATGTCCCATATAACACACCTTATTTTGTAATCTCATAGAACATGTTTGTTCATTACAAACTGGAAAAGCCATGTACCTTTTAGTACTCCATCCAGATAGATCGTCATATGCTGGAAAGTCATTTATTATCCATAAAACAACAACATGCATTTGAAAAAAAAAAAAGTTACAAGAAACATCAAAAGTTTCTGCCCCTTCAAACCACAATTATTTTAAGTCTTCAATCAATGGCTATAAGTAAACATCAATGTCCTTTCCTGATGACTTCTTCCCCGAAATTAGTAAGGATAGCATAAAAAATGGTTGTCTGATGTAATCCCATAGGGGTAGATTTAGGGGGGCTAAAATTACAGGCCACGTGTTATAGGTAGTGCTTAAGTTTCCAAATGGGTTAAAACCATCTGTAGCTAAAGCTAGTCTAACATTTCTAGGATCATTTGCAAACCAAGGAAATTCAATATCAATGTCTTTCCATGCTAGGGAATCAGTCGGGTGCCTCATATAATCATCATCAATGCATTTTTCTTTATGCCACACCATCTTTTTAGATGTTTTATGAGACATGAAAAGGCGTTAAAGCCTAGATTTTAATGGAAAATACTTTAAAACTTTTTGTGGTATCTTCTTTCCTACACTATCATTGACTTTCCATCAAGAAGTCCCACAAGTAGGGCAAGCCTCCAAGTTGTGATTCTCTTTCCAAAACAAGACACAATAGTACTTACAAGCATGAATACATTCATATCCCCATCCCAAATCTCTCAATATTTTCTTAGCTTCATGGTAAGAACTTGGAAGTGTCTCACCATCAAGATAGGATAATTTCATCAATTTCAACATCATCTCTATTATATTGTTACTCAACCTATTATACACTTTTAAGTGGACTACCCAAATGATAAAAGATATCCTTGAAATCTTCTTACATCCGGGATATAATTATATTTGAGCATCCATCATAAGTGCCTCAAGATATGCTAGAAGACCACTAACATTAGTGTTATTCCCAGGAAAGGTATTATCAGCACCCGCCTGATAGTATTGTACACCAAGATCAAACAACAAGTCATTAATACGATCATCTTCTTCATATTCTGAAATTGAATCACTATCAATTCCATCACCCTCGTTTGTATATTAATGATTCTTAATCAAATTTGTCAAACTTGCTAGCTATATATTCTAATGTAAATATAGGTTCTTAGTCAAATATATCAAGCAATGATTGAAATATGCTAGCAGAAATTTAGGTTGTAATTATTTATTTATTTATATTGTTTCTCCTAAGAGTTATCTATAAATTCAGAGTCTGTAAATCAGTTCAATAGATTAATAAGAATCATATAACTTTAGTTCTTGCTGTTCTTAGTTTTTATGGTATTAAAGTTTAGTTCCCTTTAAACATTATTACTTGTTAATCCTAGCCACTCTTCTCTATATATTACCATGTCTGAAATCTCCTCTAAATCTTCTCCTATTATTTCTTTAATACCTTACCTGCAGAAAAAAAATTCCTATACTGAATCATATTCTGTTCAGATTACAAATATTCGACTCAATGAAAGAAATTTTTTACAATGGTCTCAATCAGTTCGTATGTAAATTTGAGGAAGAGGGAAGATTAGTTACCTGAATAGTGAAACAAAAGCTCCTCAAAAAGAAGATCTGACATATGCAAAATAGGATGCAAAAAATTCCATGATTATGGCATGGCTGGTCAACTCCATGGATAAGGATATTAGTGCTAATTACATGTGCTATCCCATTACTGAAGAACTCTGGAATAATGTTAATCAGATGTATTCTGATCTTGGGAATCAGTCCCAAGTCTTTTAATTGCAATTGCATTTAGGAAAAATACAATAAGGAAGTGATAGTGTGAACAAATATTTTAATGTCCTCAAAAGGCTTTAGCAAGATCTGGATCTATTCAATGATTATGAGTGGAAGAATTATGATGATTGCAATCACCATAAGAAGGTGGTGGAAAATAATAGAATTTTTAAATTCTTGGCTAGTCTCAATATTGAGTTTGATGAAGTAAAAGGAAGAATTATTGGCAGACAACCTCTTCCTTTAATCAGAGATGTGTTCTCTGAGGTACAACGTGAGGAAGTCGTCGAAATGTCATGTTGGGCAAAAAAGGGGCTGTTGAACCAGTAGAGAGTTCAACTCTTACTGCTAGTAAGTCATACAATAACTAGCAAAGGATAGATCAGAAACCTAGAATTTGGTGTGATTTTTGCAATAAGCCACGCCATACACAAGATACCTGTTGGAAAATCAATGGAAAACCTGCAAATTAAAGAAACAACAAACCTGGTGAAAAAGGCAACATTATAACACCTTCAACCCATAAAGTCGAGACCAATTTTCTCAATAAAGAGAAATTTGATCAGCTTCATCAATTACTAAAATCCAATCTATCATCAAGTATTCCTAGTGGATATGTTGCTCAATCAGGTAGTATCCCTAGTGCTTTGTCTAGTGTCCAAGTTTCTGCACCATGGATCATTGATTCAGGTGCATCCGATCATATAAAAAATCTTTCTCATTTGTTTAAATCTTATTCTCCTTATCCTGGTAATAAAAATGTTAGAATTGATGATGGTAGGTTCTCACCTATTATAGGAAAAGGTTCAATTAAAATTTCAGAAAAAATAGAACTAAAATATGTCCTTCATGTTCTTAAACTTTCTTGTAACCTTTTATCTGTCAGTAAATTATGTAAAGGTCCTAATTGTTGTGTTAAATTCTTTGATTCTCATGGTGAAATTCAGGACCGAAGCTCGAGGATGATGATTGGCAATGCTTAGATAATTGATGATCTTTACTATTTTAATGACCACCATTTCAGTAGTAAACAAGTTCAGGGCTTAAGTAGTATTGTCAGTTCAACTTCTGTTCATGAAAAAATAATGCTTTGGCATCTTAAACTAGGGCATCCTAGCTTTCCTTAATTAAAACATTTGTTTCCTAGTTTGTTTAAAAATCTTGATTGTAACTCCTTTCATTATGAGTCTTGTTATTTATCTAAAGTCGTCAAAATTCATATAAAACAAAGCTTTATTCTGCATCTAGACCTTTCCACTTGATTCATAGCGATTTTTGGGGTCCATCAAAAATTACCACTATGTCTAGAAAAAAATGGTTTGTGACATTTATTGATTAGCATATTCATCTGTGTTGGGTATATTTAATGCATGAAAAAACTAAAGTTGAAAAAAAAATTTCAACAATTTTACAGCATGATTAAAAATCAGTTTCATACTAAAATCAAAATACTTCGAACAAGCAATGGCACTGAATATTTTAACCAATATTTGGAAAAAATTTTGAACAAAAAGGGCGTTTTACATCAATCTTCTTATCATGATAGTCCCCAACAAAATGGAATTGCCGAAAGAAAAAATCGACATGTACTTGAAGTTGGTCAAGCCATCATGTTTTCTATGCATATTCCAAAACACCTGTGGGGGGATGCTATTTTGACTACCTATTATCTTATCAATAGAATGACTACTCATGTCTTAAAATATATAACACCTTTACAATGCCTTACAAATAGCTTTCCTGATAACAAAATAACTTCTTAGCTACCTTTAAAAGTGTTTGGATGTACTACGTTTATTCACTTACCTAGCCATCTTTGATCTAAGCTTGATCATAGGGTTGAAAAGTGTGTTTTTATTAGCTATGCTCCAAATAAAAAATTCATATAAGTATGGATGTTGTTTTCCTAGAAAATGAACCTTAATTTAATCAAACTGATCTTTAAAGGGACGAAGAGAATAAAGAAGATCAGTTTTGGCACACCTTTATACCTATGCCTATGCCAAATGTGTTTTTCCCCAAAGAATCCAACTTTGATATTCAGAAAATAATGGTTCCAATTAATAAAAATAAAGGAAATCTTAGTCTACCTATACAAAGCATAAGTGAACCACAAACAGGGGGAGAAACACATCCTCTTTCTGAGCTTCGTGTTTATGCTAGAAAAAGGTATCATCATAGTACAGTTTAGCCTATAATCCCATTGTAAGGCCAATCATCGCCTCTAAGAATTAGTGACTTGAATACTTTAGGTAATCTCTTAATACCAACTTCGTCACTTCCTATTAATGAATTTTCATATCTTAATATTCTTGTAGCGATTAGGAAAGGAGTCAGAACATATACCAAACATGCTATTGCCAAATATTTGTCTTATCAGAGACTTTTCAAAAATCATAAAACTTTTACCTGTAATATTTCTCACCCTTTTATTCTACAAAACATTCATGAAGCTCTGGATCATCCAGATTGAAAATTAGCAATTCTATAAGAGATAAATGCTCTTTAAAAAAATGGTACTTGGGAGATTATTGATTTGCCAAAAGAAAAGAAAATTGTGGGCTGCAAATGGGTATTCATAGTTAAATGCAAAGCTAATCGAAACATAGAAAGGTACAAAAAGAGACTTGTAGCAAAGCGGTTTGCACAAACCTATAGAATTGACTACCATGAGACATTTGCTCCAGTTACCAAGGTAAACTCAATTCAGCTTCTTCTCTCTCTAGCTATTCACTTTGATTGGCCCTTACACCAATTAGATGTGAAAAATACCTTTTTAAATGGAAATTGGAATAAGAGGTGTTTATGGACTTACTGCCAAGATTTGAAGGTAAACTTGGCCCAAATAAAGTATGTAAACTGAAAAAATCACTTTATGGACTTAAACAATCTCCCAGAGCTTAGTTTGAATGCTTTAGGAAAGATATGATAAGCCATGGTTACCATCAAAGTCAAGTTGACCATACCATGTTCTTTAAATTCTCTAAAAAAGGAAAAATTGCAATTTTGATTATGTATATAAATGATATAATCTTGACAGGTGATGATAGTATTGAACTTGAGGGATTAAAGAAGGTACTTGTAAATGACTTTGAGATTAAAGACTTGGGCACATTAAAGTACTTTCTTAGCATGGAATTTGCAAGGTTAAAGAAAGGTCTTTTTGTTTCCCAACGTAAGTATATTCTTGACTTGCTTAGAGAAATGGGTCTAGTTGGTTGTAAAGCAGTCGAAACACCCATAGAACCTAACCTAAAACTACAAGTGGCTAAACCTAAAGAAGTGATTAACAGAGATCAGTTCCAATGACTTGTAGGGAGACTGATTTATCTCTCTCACATGTGCCCTGACGTAGCTTTTGCAGTCAGTATGGTAAGCCAATTTACGCACTCACCAAGTTCAGAATATTTTGATACAGCCTATAGAATCCTAAGGTATTTGAAAGGAACTCTAAGAAAGGGTCTACTATTTGAAAAACATGGACACTTACAAGTTGAAGTTTATACTGATGCGGATTGGGCTGGGAGTGTAATTGATAAAAGATAAATCTCTGGCTATTGTACATTTTTTGAAGGAAATCTTGTTACTTGGCATAGCAAAAAACAACAAGTAGTGGCTAGAAGTATTACAGAAGCTGAGTTTAGGGCTATTACTTATAGGATTTGTGAAGTGGTATGGATTAAAAGGTTTTTGGAAGAACTGAAGATTACCTATCCCTTACCTAAGAAGGTATATTGTGATAATAAATCTTCCATCTCCATTGCTCATAATCCAATACTCAATGATAGAACGAAGCATGTTAAAATCGATAAGAATTTTATAAAGGAAAAACTAGATAGTGGTCTAGTATGTATGCCTTATATTCCTACTACTGAATAAGTTACAGGCATTCTAACTAATGGGTTGCTAAAGAAGTAATTTGAGAACTTTATTGGCAAGCTGGTAATTATAGATATATTCAAATCAACTGGAGGGGGAGTGTTGGAAAGTTTCAGATTCTTATTTAAATCTGTCAATCTTGCTAATTGTATATTATGCTGTAAATATAGGTTCTTAGTCAAATATGTCAAGCTATGACTGAAATAAGCTAGCAGAAATTTAGGCTATGATTATTTATTTATTTCTATTGTTTCTCCTCTGAATTATCTATAAATTTAGAGTTTGTAAATTAGTTCAATAGACTAATAAGAATCATATGACTTTGATTCTTGCTGTTCTTAGTTTTTACTATTGTGTTGTTACTCAACCTGTTATACACTTTCAAGTGGAGTACCCGAATGATAAAAGATATCCTTGAAATCTTCTTACATTTGAGATATAATTCTATTTGAGCATCGATCATGAGTGCCTCCAAATATGCTGGAAGACTACTAACATTAGTGTTATTCCTAGGAAAGGTATTATCAGCACCCAACTGATAGTATTGCACACTAAGATCAAATAACAAGTCATTAATACCATCATCTTCTTCATATTCTGAAATTGAATCACTATCAATTCCATCACCCTCATTTGTATATTGATAACAACATTTATCAAGCCTTAATTAATATTATAATTGTAAATATTTTGTAATTAGCAATATAGTTGTAATTTCCTTATTTATATATATCTAATTACTAGAAATCAGCCTAGATTTAGTAAACCTAATTACTAGAAATCAACCTGAATCTAATTACTGAAAATTAGCCCTGTAAATCTCTAAAATTTCCTATATAATAAGAAGAACTCTTATGATAAAGGAAATTTTAATTCAATTGACATGGTATCAGAGCTATAATTCAGAATTTCAAAGTGTTTTCTTATGGAGTTTAGGTCTTGGTTTTAGGAATATTTCTGGTATTCTTATTAGTGTTATTTTAGTTCAATTTTTAAACTATTGGATTTGCTAATTTTTAGCACTTCTTATTGCATTTGGTGGTTATATTTTTTTAGTTACGGGTATCATGTCAACTAGCAACATAAATACTTTTAATGTGCGTTTTACAGGAAAAAATTATTCTGCCTAGGAATTTCAATTTCATTTATTTGTCATGGGAAAAGAATTATGGGGTCACATTGATGGTAGTGATCCAGCACCTACTAAGCTTCCTGAATTGGCTCAGTGGGAAGTTAAGGATGTTAGAGTCATGACATGGATTTTAAGATTAGTTAATCAGCTGCTTGTTCCCAATTTGAGGCCATATAAGATAGCTAAAGGCATGTGGATGTATTTAAAAAAGGTTTACAATTAAAATAATATAGCCAAACTTTTTCAGTTAGAGTACGAGATTGCTAGTTACTCTCAGGGTGATCTATCCATTCAAGATTATTTTTCTGGATTTCATAATTCATGGGTTGAATATGTTAACATAATTTATGCTAAAGTACCAACTGATTCTCTTTATATGGTTTAAGAGGTGCATGAACAGAGCAAAAGAGGTCAATTTTTTATGAAACTACATCCCGAATATAAGGCAACCCACTCTAATTTGATGAATCATGATCCTTCTCCCTCTTTGGATGTGTGCTTTGGAGAGTTGCTTTATGAAGAGCAGTGTCTTGCAACATAAAAAATTTTTTAGCAAAACAAAATGCATGATAATGCAGTTGCTTATGTAGCTCACAAGAAAGGCAAAGGTAAAGAAATGTGACAAGTTCAATGCTATATCTGCAAGGAATATGGGCATATTATTATTAACTATTCAAAAAAAATCTTGCAACTATTATAAGAGGTATGGGCATATTATTAAAGAATTCCCTACTCGTCCATAAAATCATCGAACTAATCAGCCTGCTATTACTAATCAGGCTGTTGTTGGCTCTACAACTGTTGACAAATCAACACTTACTCCTAAAATGGTTAAGCAGATAATTTCTATAGCTTTTGCAACCTTAGGACTTTAAGGTGAGCATACTACACCATCTTTATCTTAGCTTGCAGATTCTAATGCATCCAACCATATGACCAATTCCCTTGAGACTCTTAGCAATGTTAAAAAATATCATGGAAATATTTAGATAACTAATAGTAATGTAAGCACTCAATTTTAGGATGCAATTGTGCACAATTGCGACGTAAGCCCCTATAATGAAATTTATTCAAAAATTGAACTTGGTTGTTGATTTTCTAGACTTTAAGGACTAAATTAAAACATTTTTTAGGGTTTGATTATAAATAAGTCAATTTTTTAGGGGTCTTTTGGTAATTAAAAGTTAAAAAAAAAGTTTTAGGATCGGTATTACACAATGCCGGTCAGCATTACACAGTGCTGATGCGCAATAATTTCATTTTTTTATTTTTCAAATATTTTCCCTTATTTTTTATTGATTTTTTCAATGTTTTGATTGGTTGAAAATTTAAATTTTATCTAATAAGGTTTTAAAAAAAAACGCAGAAGATATTTTTAAAATTAAAACAAACACTATCTGATCTGATCACATAGGTCTGCTCCTCCTTTGGAGGAAGTTCAGTACGCGTAGACTCTGCATTTAAAAGCAGAGTCTGCATGCGTGAGAGAAGGAGGCTTGGCTGGAGGACCTTTTTTTCTTCTGGTTTTTGAGAGGATTTTTGAGAGGCACACGAAGACACAGTGAAAAAAGAGAGACTGCGAGCATAAAACCCTAATTTTCGAGACTGAAATTTTCGAAGGCAATAGTCCAGAATCAACAATATCTTAATTTTAACAGTGATAATTCAATTTGAGGGGCTCAAAAAGGGGCATTTGCACAACATCTCCAATGTTATTTTTCAATTTCTTTTATTACTCTTTTTTATTATTTTCTATTTATGTTTTTTCTTTTATTTTTGTTATTATTTTGATTATTTGATTTCATTACTAATTTGCCTTTTTTTTTTTTTTGATGTCCATATGTGGATTGAGGAGGAGGATACCACTTGTGTTTAATTGAACAGAAGATCCATGAAATGCCATGGATGAACCCGTACTGTTTTAATAATAGTTCTTAGGATTTTAATTTTTGTTCTGCATTTTGGCATCCTGTGTAGTTTATTTTATTTTCTGGGTGTATAATTATTTAATTTTAATTTTGTACGTAGTTTTTAATAGCCCTAGTAGTGGGAATAGTGAAAGATTTAAATTTCTGTACTTTAAAATTGATTAGTAATTAGGTTCAATTGGGTCAAAAAATCAATTAAAATTAATGGTGGCAGTAGCTTAAATTAGGGTTTGCATGTAATTAATTTAGGTTTTTTTTAGAAAATCACTATAATGTTTGTTTGATCTATTTTTTGTGTTTTATTTATTTTGGGCTTGTTTTTTTTTTATTTTTTTTATGTTTTTGGGCCCCAAGCTCACATTTAGGTCTAACCCACTTAATAAATAGGCTTAAAAGTGATTTAGGTTTTAAATAATTAAAATCAACTTATGCCCATTAGGTTAATTAGATTTTAGGCCCGCTTAGTTAATTAAAATTATTTAGACTTAGCTCAACCCACTTAATTATATTTCTTTTAAAATAAATAGACCTAGGTCCACACTCCACTTAAAATAAAAACAAGTTAGACTTAGGCCTACTAGTTTAATTTTCCTTTAAAAATTGAATAGACTTAAGCTAATATCTTAGAAAGACTAAAAAAATAGATTTAGGCTCATTAATTAATAAAATGTAGGTCCACTTTTTCTATTTCACTTGTAAATAAAATGTAGATTTAGCTAACTTATTCAATAAAATTAACATAGTTTAAACTTAGGGACAACGCGATCTTGAGTGCATTTTTTACTTGTAATTTTATTGTCTTGTTGCCTTTTTGGGTAGATGGATGTTAATTAGGGTTTAATAAAATTGCACGTAATTAGAGGGTGAAATAATTATTTATAAAATTATTCTAAATGAACACGAGACTAAGAGAAATTAGTATTCCGTATCCAGAATCTCCTGGTTGTGGTGCTAATTTTCTTTTAGAGAATCGAGTACCACCAATTAAATTGTCCCAGTTATTACCCTGGGTGGTGACTCCTCATCTCCACGCCATATCTTTGTGACAGTATGGTTAGTGTGTTCTCTAAGGCCTTGAGCCTAAATAGTGTCGCGGTTGCTAAAATCTTGGACGCGCGCTAAACCCTGTCGTCTACAGTGGCGACTCCATTGGGGATAAGAGCTACTGATTCTACTTGTGTTCTTTAGAATTCTTTTATTGATTATTATTTCATTCTTGCATTCATTCTGCATGTCCCTATTAAACCGATGGTGTTGGTTTATGATTCCATGATTCCACTAGCTTCATGGAGTTGTAGATTGGCTAACCATCACTCTTAGCCTTAACTCGGTTCAAGAGAGATTACTGGGCTCATCTGACCAAAGTCTGTAACCCAAGTCCCTAAGGGGGGTAATCTTCTCTCAAGTTGGTAAAGGATGCTGGCCCCCTCTGACCTTGGCCTGTAACTCAAAATCCATAATAGAGAGCATCTTGCTAAGGGAAACTTAACTTTTCACCGGACCTTAACCACATATAATGGCCTAGTTACTTCCCCTAGGATCTTCATCCAAAGTGCTTGTTTGTTTGAATTGCCATGAGGTATTTCTATTTATAAAAGCCTAGGCCTATACCTTTGAAGCTTATTCAGGCTAATAAGGATTAGGCTAGACCTTTATATTTAGAAATGTTGCTTCTGTGCTTTTTCTTTTAAGAGAGATTTGGCATGCGCGTCGGCTCTTAATATCCCCTGTTGATATAAAGGCCAAGACCAAAAATCCTAGGAAAAGAAACTCACCATTGAACACGTGTATGGGAGGAATAAGGTTGGAAGGCTTATGCTTGCATGTTGCTTGTTGATTGCTTCTTGATACTTGCTAGTTGCTAAGTTCTTGCCTACTACTTGTTGCAAAGCACGTGCATCATGCATACATACATACATGCGGTCCATGCATCATATTAACACCTTGTTTTAAAGTCATCATAGATTCATCTGGGTCTTCCCGTGTTTGGGGACAAAGAGGTGGCAGATTAACCAGAGTTGATTTAAGTCCGGAGTCCATAGCTCAAAGCATTCGTCACAAACTAGAGAGACTAGAGGGGAGTCCAATCAATCCACTATTCCTAGAAGCTAAATCAACTCAAACTGAATAAACTGAAATAGAACAACAACCAGAGATGTGGACCTTAGAGGACATTAAGGGAGCTTTGATGGATGACATGAGAGCTATGATGCAAGATGAATTGAGACAGACTTTGGTCGGACTAGTGCAACTTGTTTTTGGACAACCACCTACTGCTGTTATTGAACAACCACCAGCTACTACTATTGAATAACCACCTACCGTAGGAGCTCCACCTGTTATTGTAGCTCCTCCACCTGCTGCTAACAATGTTGGGGGGCAACCTGCTCCTAAAAATGTGCCTGCGATGTGAGAATGGAAGATATTGAAAACTACATGATAGAAAAGGCAAAAAGAGAATCACTTGAATTGGTTCAAGATCTTGAGTCTAAGCAGATGCAAGCATTGAGTCAGAAAATGCCTAAAATGGAAGAGTTGATTAGAGGACAAGGAATGGGATATTCTTTTGACTTAGATGACTTACTATAAATTGAGGGAGATAAGCTGCCTAAAAAATTCAAAATGCCTCAACTATAGAAGTTTGATGGGAGAGGAGATCCAAGGATTCATTTGAGTCAATACACCATAACCATGAGCACTACTAAAGCACCATTGTTAGTAGTTGCTAGGTTATTTGTGTTATCCCTGGAAGGAATGGCTATAAAATAGTACCATGGGTTAGAAAAATCTATTAGGGCTGACTAGAAAGAACTATGTATTGCATTATTGAAACAATATGATTATAACACTCGATTGGAAGTGTCAATTAAGGATTTAAAGTTGACTAAGAAAAAACCAAATAAGTCCTTTTCTGATTTCTTAACTCGTTTTATGAATAAAAAAGGGATGATGAAAAACAAGCTTACTGAGAAGGATCAAGTTACAATGATAGTTTGTAATGTGTTACCTAATTTGGTCGAGAGGTTACAGATAATGAATCCCAAAACCTTTATGGATTTGTATGATAATGGGCTATAAGCTGAGGAAATTGAGAGAGAGAAAAAAAATTATTAGAGGCACAAGAACTCGAAACTACCTAACTATGGGCATACAACAAGGAAGTACTAGCCGAGCTGTAGCGATGTGTGCAGTTCAGCAACCTCGAAGGTTCTCCAACTTCAACCAACCACTCTCTAAAGTCCTAGAGAGTCTAATCCAAAAAGGCCTGCTCCGACCCTTAACCTTTTCCAAACCCCTGAATCCAAATCTCCCTGACTATGATCCAAACAGTTACTGCAAGTTTTATCAAGTAACCGGCCATTCCATAGATACTTGTATCCACATAAAACATGAGATCCAAAACCTAATAGACTTCAAAAAAATCACTGACCCTGAGAAATCCAATTCCAACCCAAACACCAGAAATAACCCTTTCCCAGATTACCGAAATGTTCTACCACCAACCACCATGATGATCAACTCAGGCGTTAGCAAAGAAAAAGTGCTAAGCTCCTTCGAGGACCTCAACCTGATACCCAATAGAGAACCTTTCAGACAGTCACAGAGAGGAGTAGAAGACTTATTGGGCCAGCCCTCAAGTAATTTTGATTATAAAGTATTCTACTCAAAACCTGTTGATATCACTGTTAAAACAATTGAGCCCTCAGGTTGGGGAGATGAGTTTGATGATAAGCTAGTAAAAGAAGAGCCTAAAATTCCCGAGCAGTCGCTAAGAGGAGTTGAAGATCTATTAGGACAACCTTTCGGGCAAGTTCGATTACAGAGTATTTTATTCTAAACCCGCTTCTACTGACATCCCCATTAAATCGATTGTGCCGAAAGGATGGGGTGATGAGTTTGAGGAAGATGAATTCTTAACCCCAAAACTATCCCAAGAAGGGATTGAAGAGCTGCTAAGTCAACATATGGACAAGCTATGGGAGTTAAAGGGAAAAGAAACATGCACAGTGGAAGTTTGGAAAAATGGGAAAAAAGAACGGATCGTTGGGATCGTGGACATTTGGTATGATTCTGATGAAAAATAACCCACTGGAGTCAATGTATGGAGTGATACTCCAAATGTAAATCATGTTACCAGAAGTAGAAGGAATTACCGGACAGTAAAAAAGTAAAATGAAAGGGTTGTAGAAAGGGAGGAAACAGAAGACACATAAATAGAGGAAGGACAGAAAGAGGATTTGATCCTGGCTAAAGTGAGTGTGAGCATCTGGGAATCACTGATGCATTCAGGGAGCCACAAAAGGGCTCTGGTTAAAGCTTTGTCGAATATAAGCATTGAAACGGCCGCTACTCCAAAGGCTATGGTAGCAAAGATGATAGAAAAGAAACATGGACTGATAACATTCTCAGATGATGACTTGCCTTTGGAGGGAAGAAATCATAACAAGACATTATTTATCCCAGCTGAAGTAAAAGGGAAGAGAACCAACTTTGTAATGGTGGATGATGGTTCAACTATAAATGTATGCCCGCTAAAGATCCTACCTAATCTGGGTCTAAAAGTAGATGGCTTCAAACCTTATAATCAGAGCTTACGATGACAGTACCAGGAATGTGGAGGGAACATTTTAGGCTTTGGTCAAAACAGGGCCTGTAGAGTCGACTGTTGAATTTACCGTACTGTACATCCCTATTACCTATGCCCTGCTGTTGGGAAGGCGGTGATTTCATGCCTTGGGAGGAGTACCTTAAACAGTGCACTAGAAAATAAAATTCCCTTATGAAGGAGATGTCGTGATAATAGAAGCTAGAACCAATGCAACTGTGGTAGCCATACTTAATAAATAGAAGCAAGTGTGTGTTCCGCCTAGTTTCCAAGTTGCTGGAATATTTGATGAGATGGATCCCAGGGTTGCAAAAATGATGGAAAGCATGAATTATCAACTTGGATATGGGCTCAGGAAGAATGAACAAGGAAGCCCTAAGCCCTCGAACATTAAAACTCAGGACCATACGAAGGGTTTGGGATATATTGAGGCAAGATCAACTAGTAGAAGAGCAAAGAACAAGGAGAAAGCAAAAAGAAGTAAGCCCTTAGGAAGGATTGGACCACTAAGTGAAAATTTCATCAAGCTAGGGGAAGGTAAGTATTATATGGGCACCAAAGAATCTGTTAATGTGGCTAGAAAAGATGTCCCTGGGTTTGAGATCTTCAAGGAGCAGATTGCAGAAAGCCTAGTGGCCAGCAACAAAGAGGAAGTCATGAAGCAAGTAACTGAAAGGATGGGTGATGATATTGAAGAGCTGCTGTGTCTGCCACCTGAGGAGGAACCACACCAGGACTTAGCTACTTTCATTAATGATAGTTTCATTGATGTTTTTTATGAAGAAATGGATGTAATAATGTCCGGTCTTTATGCGGACGAAGATGTTATTTTTTCTATGGTCAATAATATAAATGTTGGTTTTGCTTATTTGTGTGATGTGCATCATGATAGTTCTGTGCATTATAATTTTGATCGATCATGCATGTTTGACATTAATTCAATTCAATTTGATTCATTTAACATGGGCACAAATGATAATCCAAAGAACATTTCTATATCATATAATGTAACTCCTGAAGAGAGAAAAAATTTTGAGAGAATATTAATAAAAAGAAAGGTAGTATTCGCTTGGAATTATGAAGACATATCAAGTTTGGATAGGGAAATAGCAGAGCATTACATCCTAACTCATCTAGAAACCAAGCCGGCTAAACAGAGATTGCGCAGATTAAGACCAAAATAAGCAGAAAAGATAAGGGAGGAAATTGCCAAGCAAATACAAGCTAACTTCCTAGAAGTAGTAAACTACCCTTAATGGCTAGCAAACATAGTACTTATTCCTAAGAAAGATGGCAAAGTACGAATGTGTGTAGATTTTAGGGATCTGAACAAAGCCTGTCCAAAAGATAACTTCCCATTACCTCAAATTAATGTAATAGTGGATAGCGCTGCAGCAAGTGCAATGTATTCTTTTATGGATGGATTTTTTGGGTACAACCAGATCATAATGGCAGTCATGGATAAGATTAAAACAGCTTTTATCACAGAATAGGGGACCTATTGTTACAAGGTGATGCCTTTTGGACTGAAGAATGCAGGTGCAACTTACCAAAGAGCCGCTACTGCACTTTTCCATAATATGATGCATAAGGAGGTTGAAGTGTATGTGGATGATATGATGGTCAAATCAGAGACAAGAGGAGGACACTTTGAAGCCTTAGACAAGTTCTTAGCCCGAATTGAGAGGTACAACTTGAGACTCAACCCGAAGAAGTGCATTTTTGGGGTTACTTCAGGGAAGCTGTTAGGGCATATAGTGAGCAGCCAAGGAATTGAAGTGGTTCCGGATAAAGTGAAAGCCATCTAGGAAATGTTAGCACCAAAGACAAAGAAAGAAGTAAGAGGATTCCTTGGCAGATTGTGGTATATTAGTAGGTTTATCATAAAACTCACTAACATTTGTGATCCTATCTTTAAGCTCTTAAGGAAAGATCAGCCGGTTAAGTGGAATGATGATTGTCAAAAAGCTTTCGATAAGATCAAGGAGTATCTTGTTAATCCACCAGTTTTGAAACCACCTAGACAGGGTAAGCCATTGGTTTTGTACTTAGATTTAGAAGAGGATGCAATGGGGGCAATGTTAGCACAAGAACGTTCAGATGGAATAGAGCACATAGTGTACTACTTAAGCAAGAAGTTTTTACCGTACGAGGAAAAATATGATTTAGTAGAAAAGACATATCTGATCATGATTTGGGCTATGAGAAAATTGAGGCATTATTTTCAATCTTATAAGGTTCAGGCTGTTTCAAAAATAGACCCTCTAAGGTACTTGTTTCAAGCATCGGCTTTAATTGGAAAAATGTCTCGATGGTTGGTACTCTTAACTAAATTTGATATAGAGTACATTACTATAAAGGTAATCAAGGGAAGGGCAGTAGCAAAATTCTTAGCTCAGAATGCGATCAAAAGTGAAGAGTAGTGGAATTTAGAGTTTCCAGAAGAGAACTTAACAGTTGTAGAGCACCGGGAGTGGAAACTTTACTTTGACAGAGTTGTAAACAAAAAAGGAGCTGGATTAGGAGTGATTCTTGTTACACCAAAAGGAGAAACCATACCAATGGAAAAGAAATTGGATTTCAAGGTCACAAGCAATATGGCTGAGTATGAAGCATATATCTATGGGATTGAGGCGGCTGTGACAGTTGGAGCGAAAGATTTATTGATTTATGGAGATTCAATGCTAGTCATCAATCAGGCTAATGAAGAATGGGAGGTAAAAAGGAAAAGTTGAAGCCTTATATCTGCTATTTGAAAGCCCTAATGAAGAATTTCACCAAATGTCTCTTTATCCATCTATCCAAAGACAATAATCAGATGGTAGATGCACTTGTAACACTCTCTTCAATGTGGGATGGTGCAGCTGGGTTGGCTATGAAACCTTTAGTGATCATGAAGTCTAGAACACCGTGTTATGGGGGTGAGCAGATTATGAAGTGGGGCCTAAACAAAAGCCTTGGTTTTATGATGTCCAGAAGTTCATTAAAAAGAGAATTTATCCAAAGGAAGCGACCTCGAAAGAAAGATATGCTCTTCCTGTTCTTGCATATAACTATACAAGTCATGATGGGGTATTATACAAAAGAATGTCGAACGGGATGCAGATTAGGTGTCTTAAAAAGGATGAAGCTGAAGAGGTGATGTAAGAGATTCATGCAGGGGCTTGTGGTTCTCATATGAACAGGATGATTCTAGCTAAGAAGATACTCAGACAAGGGTATTATTGGATGACTATGGAAAAGGATTGTATCAGGACAGTAAGACAATGCCATCAGTGTCAGATCCACGGGAATCTTAGTCACTTACCTCCAACAGTGCTGAATAGTTTATCATCCCCATGGCCCTTTGTAGCATAGGGAATTGATATCATAGGAGAAATAAGACCAACATCATCAAATGGGCATAAATACATAGTGGTGGTAATCGATTACTTTTTGAGATGGGTAGAGGTAGAATCTTTCAACACTCTGAAAGAAATGGCATGGTTCATCGAGAAGAGCCTTATTTGCAAATATGGGGTTCCACATCATGTTGTGACAGATAACGGGGTTCAATTTCAGGCAGAAACAGTAGAGTTGCTACAAAAGTATGGGATTGAGTACCATAAATCTTCGCCTTATCACCCTTAAGCTAATGGAGCAGTGGAAGCGGCTAATAAAAATGTTAAGAAAATCCTTTCTAAGATGGTTAAAACCTATAAGAATTGGTCTGAATATCTTCCTTTTGCCTTATGGGGATATAGGACTACAGAGCTCGAACTGCCATAGGCTAAACACCGTTCTCATTGGTATATGGTTGTGAAGTAGTTTTGCCCATAGAAACTGAAATTAAGTCCTTAAGAGTAGTCATGGAAGCTAAAATAATTGAGAATGAATGGGTGCATAAAGATATGATCATCTAGTATCTCTAAATAAGAAAAGGATGAATGCTTTATTCCATACTCAGATATATTAGAGAAGGATAGCAAGGACGTTCAACAAGAAGGTTAAGCCTAAGAAGATCAAAGTTGGAGATATGGTGCTGAAACAGTATAGAGCCGTGGTGTTCAATTTAAGAGGTAAATTTAGACCAAATTGGGAAGGACTGTACTTGGTCAAATCGATCTTACCTAAAGGAGCTATTAAGATATCAGATCTTAAAGCAAATGAGTTTATGGAACCTGTCAATCTGGATTGCCTCAAGAAGTACTACCTATAAAAAATATGAATAAAAGTAGAATAAAGAAAATAAAGTCCACTGGCTAGAAAACCTAAAAAGGCTAGTCATGCAAAAGTTAGGATATTCCCGCTGTTCAGAAAACCCGCAAAGCACTGATAGGCAAAATTTAAGGAAATAAATAAAAATAATGGTCCCACTGATTAAAAAACCAGTAAAGGGCTAGTCAGGCAAAAATTAGGGACATAAAATGTGAGCAAAAAATATTCAGTTAGAAAATCTGTGAGGACTAGCTAATAACGGGAGTTATGTTATGTGATGTATTAAATATACTCATTTTAGCCATAATTAATGAATGAAATTGAAATTGAAGTTTTGTTAAACTTTGCATATCCTTTTTTATTATAAAGCATAAGTACTTAAAGGGATAACAAAATATAAGAAAGCTAGCTCTATAAGACCATTCTATCTAGTGATGTCTTTGTTTCTTCCTTTGTGACCCATCATACAAAGCTTACCTAGCAAATCCTAATGGTTCTGTCTTTTGGATAACAACCCAAGTTTTGTAATCATCATCAGTAGTAACATCAGCATCCAGGTGTATGTTCCATTCAAAGGCTCTACAAGGCCATAAGCTCCTAATCTTATCCAGAGAATCTTATCTCAAAGGAAAGCCTTCAAAGTCAGTCAGAATAGTAACGATGAACTGAGGACGACCATATTAATGATAAACAGGTAAAGGGGTAAAAAAGGTAGAGAAGTGCAGCCCTGGAATAGGAACACAATGCTCATATAGCTCAATAGTCATGAACTTCAATCTCCACCAAGGGCAGACCCATGTAATCTCAGCATCTAAAATCTTCTTCAACCAGTCAATCCATTGGCCCATAGAACATTTTTCCTTCATTCTCAAAGGACAAGATTATAACTGATGAGGTTGATAAGTCAAAGGGTTGAGAGGTACATTAAACAAGCTCAGCTTTTCCTATAACCAAATCTTAAAAAAAATGAACGATATATGAATAATAAAATAAAAGCCCGCTAAGTTGAAAACCCAAAAGGGTGGCTTAGGCAAAGGTTAGGGTAAGCTTGCTAGGCTACAAACCTGAAAGGGTGGCTTAGGCAAAAAAAAACTAGGGCAAAAATAAAATAAAAATAAAAGTTTTGGCTGCACACTAGAAGAAGAAGTAAATTTCCTGAGAAACGGTTATGAATCTTAAAACTGTCGAGCCCACTGATGGTCTCAGTAAGGATAACTGGCATAGGATTAGCTCCAAGCTCTACCTGTTCCAAAATACTGACAATTCATGTATCAGCACCACCATGGTGAGAAACTAGTAAAAATTGAGCATATAAATATAAAGCAATTGTTCTAGTCCAAGAAGTAGTGTTCTTATCCCGAGTCCCACAAACGGTGATCAGAGAAGAAAGATTGATGGTCCCAAGGTTATGCGTATACATGTAAATATCAACTGAGGGCAAATCAAAGAATGTAACCAATCTGCCAAGAAATTGCATCTCCAAATTAGGAAGGGCTATCATAGCAGTCAAGTCTAATGTGCATCCCAGAATAGTAGCAAACTCTTCAATCATTGGACAGAGCTCTTGCCCATTAAATCTGAATACATGGCCCTTGACATCCCAGAAGGTAGAAACAATATGTAGGAGAGTGTTATCGATAGTTAGGTGCTGAAGAGATTTCAGGGATTTGATGTGGAAAGGTTGAAGCTTATTCCAGTCATCATTAGTGAGAGTTTTAAGAAATTTCTTCATTATTTGAAGAGATGCTTGAGTCATGATGAGGGTATAGAGAATGAAGGAAAACGCCCTTTGTATGGTCTTATATAAGGAAAGAAGATGAGTTCATGCGGGAAAAGGATTCTGCTAGCAAAGAAAGATATGGATAAAATGATAGAATTTGAGAAGGATTAGGATAAATGGATAATTGGGAAGATAATCCATTATCTTAATTGTTTATCTATCCAATATTATCTGTCTTGGAAAAGGATTAATGGATAATTAATTAAAAAAAAGATAATGTTCATTAACTATCTTTTTTTAATTAGTTATTAAAAAAATATAAAAAAATCCATTAAAGTGCAAACACTGTTTCAGTTCTATCTAACAGTGTTCGAGATAGTACAGGAATAAAAGTAGCAGTATAATAGAGAGCAGTCAGACACAGGCACGCAGAAAGTCAGGAATACAGAAACTCTAAATCACTCATCTCGTGCTCTGGTATCAGGCCATGGGCTCCATCCTCTAGTAGGGTCATTAGGATGATGAGTGTCTGGAGATCTAGCAGATGAAATCCAAGCATTATACGAATCAAAACCCAATTCTGCAAGCTATCGATGAAGCATCTCATTCTCCCACTCTAGACTGTTGGAATAGCTCTGCATACACAGAAAACACCATGTCATATGCATTACATGCATAACATGCATACATTTGCATTATCTCAGTGAGGGCGCTTACCCGCCAACTGTCTATAACCTGTATCGTAAATAATCTCTGAGACGAGGCAAGTCCATATAGATACTCTGCCTGTGTCCGGGGAATCTATTTTGTAAAATTTTATTAATATTAACATCAAGTGTATAGGTTTATATAAGAAATAAAGTAAACAAACTCACATGAGAAGCATCTGGTGGATAAAAGTTAGGAAGCTGAGCATCACCAAACCGCATTTGTTGCTCAACTAGAGCCTGAATAGTGGGAGCCCAGTAGAACATAGACTTTTCTGGAAGAGAGACATCACCAAGCGTAGCACCGATAAAGGCCTAACGTGCCGAGCATGATGACCAGGACTAGGTTTGGGCTCAGGGCTCTCAATCTCTGGAGCAATCTCAGTCTCCTCATCAGCATTAACAGGAGAATGAACCTTCTCAAACTATAAAGAGAAGGAGTGAGTCAGAGGTTCTAGAAACAGAAGCTGAAATAATGTGAAATTACCTCATCATCGTCAATAGGAACATGCTCCAAGAGGCTCTCACGGATAAACTACTAATAATGTCGAGATCGCTCAAGGAAATTTGAGGCAGCATATCCCTATAGTGCATCTCTCAGCTCTAAACCTATAAGATGCAAGCTGTGGAGCATAGAGGAGGAGACATCAGATGGAATGCAATGTCGAGAAGGGCCAGTAGACCAGCGATACACTCGCTCCCCTAAATACCACATCAGACAGCCATAACTAGAGAGCAGGATCCTCATAGGCTCTAAGCGGGCTGCAACCGCCATGAAATCATATCACTGGATGTCTTCAACACCCTCCAACCAATCAGAGTTTATTTGCAATTTATGTAAATTAAATCTAATTTCTATTAAACTATAACATACTAATGATTTTATTTTCTTTTTCCTTACCAGGTGCCACTCGATAATGTTCAACTGATAACAGTACATCTGTAAAGTGTTCTTGTTGCTAGCAAGGTGAGAAGAACCCCATATCATCATCAGAGGAAAGGTCCTATCAGAACTAATAGCGTTAAGGCCTCGAATCAGCCTGATTTCTATACTCTAGATCTGAAAAAAGAGAACATATCAGAAAAATGCAAAGAAGAGCAAAACTATAGAGATCAAATGAAGGAGAACATATATGCAAGACATGCCAAAAGCCACACATTGTGACAGCACCTCTAAAACAGTGTCTAGTCTGTAATAAATACAAGCAAGTGCAGCAGATTCCCAATCTAATGTGGTAACTTGATCCAAGTCACAAAGAAGACCCAACAGAGCAATACTAACCTCATGATCGGTCTCACAAAAGAGGGTCATGCCTAATAATATCAAGAGGAAATACCTCGCCTTATGAATAATCTGATGAGGAGTTAAAGTAGGAAGGCATCTAAATCCCTCAACAAATGATGAAAGAAGAACGTTCTTTCAATTCTTCCACGCTGGGGCGAACCCGATCAAATCTCGCACGTACTGACTTTGTGCATGCTCTGGAAGACTACAATAGCTGATGTCAAATGGCACTAGGGATCCCCTAAAGGCAATCCCGATGATAGCAGAGAAGCTCACAGGTGAAATGATCAGCTCACCCACACGAGTATGAAAAGTGTGGGTAGTATCCATCCATCGCTCGATCAAAGCAAATAAAGAATAACGATCAAATCGGCCTCGAACAGTCGAAAGTGCAGCGATGAAATACCTAAATCCGAAAACCCAAATCAGATGTGTCACCTGCTCCGGCAGTCCATGAAACAATTCTCGGGCTAGATTGAAATAGCCCGTGAACTTCATTGGACGCTATTTCAATTTCGAAAAGAAAATAATAATTAATTAATTAAAATATTAATTAATTAATCAAAGAACTTAAATTGAAGGATTTCATTAATTAATTAATTAATTGCCTTTAAAATATATATATATATATAATAAATAAATAAATAATAATTAAATAATAATAATTAAAAAAAATTATGATCGACAATGTAGATTGTGAAATCAGTGGTGAACTTCCCTGCACGGACATTCTCTGCAAGCTCTTCTAGAATAGGATCTCAGCTCTAAGTTGTCTTAATCCTATCTCTTAGTATAGATCGCACCTTAAACTGAGCTGCAGTCCACCTGATCTACTAAGCTTCATCATCAGACCTTGATCCACCAACAAATGCAACTCCTAGATCAATGGTCTCCTCTCCACACTGATATGAAAAAGACTGCCTGAGGACTTTCTACTCAAGGCATCTGCTACCACATTAGCCTTGCTCGAATGATATAAAATCTCACAATCATAATCTTTCAATAGTTCTAACCATCTCCTCTGCCTCAGATTCAGATCTCTCTGCTGTAAAATGTACTTAAGGCTCTTATGATCAGTAAAAATCTCACAAGTCACCCCATACAGATAATGTCTCCAGATCTTAAGAGCAAAGATCACTGCAGCCATCTCTAGGTCATGTGTAGGATAGTTCTGCTCATGCTTCTTCAACTGCCTCAAAGCATAGGCTATCACCCTACCATTCTGCATTAACACATAACCAAGGCCAACTCTAGAGGCATCACAATACACTATGAACTTGTCCACACCATTAGGCAAAGCTAACACTGGGGCTGTGGTCAACTTCTCCTTCAACAACTGAAAATTATTCTCACAAGCTTCTGACCACTCAAATCTTACATTTTTCTGAGTCAAGCGAGTCATAGGGGCTGCAATTCTGGAAAAATCCTATACAAACCTCCTATAGTACCCAGCTAAACCCAGAAAACTATGAATCTCTGTAACAGAAGTCGATCTAAGCCACTCAAACACTGCCTTAATCTTCTGTGGATCAACCTGGATACCTTCTTTAGACACCACGTGTCCAAGAAAAGAAACACTCTCCATCCAGAAATCACACTTTGAGAATTTAGCATAAAGCTGATGTTCTCTCAGTGTCTATAGTACAGTCCGCAAGTGATATATATGCTCCTCTATACTCCTCGAATACACCAGTATATCATCGATGAAGACTACCATAAACTGATCCATATTTAGTCTGAATACCCTGTTCATCAGGTCCATAAAAGCTGCTAGTGCGTTAGTCAAGCCAAAAGATATCACCAGAAACTCATAATGGCCATATCGAGTGCGGAATGCTATTTTAGGAACATCAGCTTCACTGATCCGCAACTGATGATAACCCGACCTCATATCAATCTTAGAAAAGAACTGTGCACCCTGTAACTGATCAAACAAGTCATCTATCCTCGGGAAAGGATACTTGTTCTTCACTATCACCTTGTTCAGCTCTCTGTAGTCAATGCACAGTCTCATGGTACCATCCTTCTTCTTCACAAACAGGACTGGTGCACCCCAAGGAGAAACACTGGGTCTAATGAAACCCTTATCCAATAACTCTTACAACTGCTCCTTCAACTCTTTCAACTCTGTAGGAGCCATTCTGTAGGTGGCATAAATATAGGAGTAGTACCTGGAACCACATCTATACAGAAATCAATCTCTCTATGAGGTGGTAAACCTAGCAACTCCTCAGGAAAAACATCAGAAAACTCACAAGCAACGGGAACATCTATGAGTGACAACTTCTCCACTGAAGTATCCCTGACTAATGCCAAATATCCTTGACAACCTTTCCTAAGCAACTTCCTAGCCGTAATAGCAGAAATGAGATTCTGAGGTGCTGAACTCCTATCACCCACAAACTTAAATTATTCTTCACTAGGAATTCTGAAAGTCACTTCTTTACTCCGACAATCCACAACAACATAGTGCTGAGATAACCAATCCATACCTAGAGTGACATCAAATTCCATCACATTCAACAAAATCAAATTAATAGATAATTCTCTACCTCCCACGAGAACTGGACAACCAGAAAGAATAATATCGGTGTCCAAAGAGTCACTTAGAGGAGTGGCGACAGAAAAAGGAAAAGCCATCCTCAAAGCTTACCAATAAGACTTGAAAGCAAATACAGGAGAAACAAATGAATGCGTGGCACCCGGATCAGACAGAACCCATACATCTAAGTAACAAATAGAAACAATACCTGCCACGACTGCATTGGATGCCTGAGCATCCTGCTGAGTGAGATAGAAGACTCTAGCCTGTCCTCGACCTCCCTACTGGCTGGTAGAAGCCTGACCAATACCTCTAGCACCTCCTCTAGCACCTCTACCATGACCCTGCTAGGGAACAAGCTAAGTAGAACTCTAATGTTGGGCTGGAGGCAATTGAAAAGGAATGGGTGCAGCACTAGCAATCGACTGCTGTGGAAATCACGGAATCTACGGTTACTGATATCCAAAATAAGGACACGATCTGGCATAATGTCCTACCTGCCTGCATCTGAAGCATGTCAGTGGTGTCATATAATAAGGTCCCTGATGAACTCTGTTGCAGGTCTGACAAACACTGGCAGCTGATCCAGAACTATGACCACTGTTGTTACTTGAAGCACCTGACCCGAGTCTGAATGGTCTACGCTGACCTCCACGGCCATGTCTACTTCTCTGATGTACCTGTTGTTGCTGTCTCTGACTCTATTGAGCTAGACCTCTTTGCTGACTACTCGATCCAATCTGAAAACTCGAATATGGAGTAGTCTAAAATCCACCTGACTGAACACCCAACTGGTAATAATCAGGCATAGCTTTCTTCCTGACTAGCCTCAGCTCAATCTCCTTGGCCAACTCAATCACCCACTCCAGAGTAAGGCCCGCTGTAGGCATATCAGTAAATGCATAACCCAATCCGATGACATAGGTGGTGACTGCGAAATATCAGTCTCGCATCAGATCCTCTGCATATCTACCAAGTCAGAGAAACTCTCAGGTAAACTCCTTAACCGATCTATCACCGTGAGAAATACTGGTCAATCAAAGTCGATAACTCATATGAAGCGGCTTTGGGCAGAATCTCCTCATGAATCGCTCTCTGAACTGAGCCCAAGTCATTATCAACATATATAGCTAGATCATCTGAATAAACCAGTCCAGGGCTGGTCCCTCAACAGACAGCTCAACGATCATGATCCGCTGGTACTCAGTATAAGCAGTCCGAGTCCTAGTCTCAATCACATGCAAAAAATCCAACGGATCAAATGTCCCATCAAAAGTGATCCTGCCAACTCTAGTATAGAACAGAGTTGCCTCGTGGAACATACCCTACTGATAGGCAGGCTGAACAGGCGAAACTACTGGAGGTACAGGAACATCCTCGTACTCAGGCTCTACCGGCTCCTCATCATGTATCTCTCTATCTATGATGACCTGCCGCTCCTCGAGGTCTACCTCTGCCACGACCTCTACGTCTAACTGGCGGCTCAGGAGGTAAAACCTCATCCTAAAAGGACTCATCATCCTCGACCTCAACGACCGGTGGAGCAACATGCGCTCGCCTCCTCATTCTGAAAAGACAAACAGAAAGATTCAGAAAAAATAGACAATAGAGGATAACGCAAAAAACTAAATCAAGGAATACTTATCAAGACATACTCGAAACCTAATTCACTACAGTTGTTTCAAAAGAAAACATAACACTGAAAACTAAAGCCACAACTCATATAACTAAAGCCCTGACACAGAACTCTGCTCTGATACCAACTTTTTCACGACCTAAAATAAGGGTCATGTCCGACGTTAGGGAATGGGAATTCTTTCAAATCTGGAACCCGTAGCAAGCCTTTAAAATAAAATAAAATAAAAGCATGCCACAATAATAAAAATAAAAAAAATATTTTACAGCGAAAATTTAAATCTCTTAAGTAATAATATAATCCACCACAACTGATTAGATAAAACAAACTCATCTCAAATATATATTATCTCTTAATACAAATTCTTGTTTCAATCCTTTAGAATACAATTTTCAAACATATACAATACATATTGCTCATTAAAATAACTACTGCAGTGTCTAGAATATAAAATAAAATCAGGTAAGCAATTTACATAGTGAAGCCAGGGCAGAAGAAATTCGGCATAAAGGTCTGTTACTAAGGTCTGAAGACGAAGACTCTCCTGAAAAATAGTCAATGGAAAGGAGTCAGACCTCACTGAGTGAATTGTTATAATATATATACATGCATAACTAAATGACAAATGCACACATCCAATAGTGTATATAATAAATATATATACAGCCAAATACACACAAATGCAACAAAATCATTTTATATATATACTAAAAATAATATCTGATTATGAAGGATCAAATAGAACCCTAGATAATCATAACCTCAAAACAATGTTAGACAACACTCTAGCCTTACAGGCTCGCTTATTCAAAATAAATTCACTTGTTCCATTTGGACAATAGATTGGCCCCGAGACACTAAGTCGACCGAGCTCCAACAGTCTGACTGTCAGTGTGATTGGCCCCGAGACACTTGGTTAACCGAGCTCCAACAATCACACATTAAATAAATCAATCCGATCAATATCCACAAATAGGTTAGTAATTTAACCTGCAGTTTATCATCGTACCAATACGTACTCGGTCCTAGTGTTGCCCACTAGGTAGCACGTTCTATTGATATCCTTCATTTATATATAAAACATACATTCATAAAATAATTGATGCATGATATTAAATAAAACAACAATATAAACCATATATATACTAGAAATATATCAAAAATAAACCGAGTATATTTCGAGTATATATACGTCAAATAAATTTAATTTAATTATAAATAAACCAGAAATAAACTATATATATACTTAAAACATTTTAAGTATAATTCAATAATAAAACATGTATTTAATTTAAAATATACCAAAATAAACCTAAAATATACCTAAGCAATTATTAAATTATTTATGCATATTTCATAAAATTTAAACATACACTTCTAAAACATGCAATCCTAAAATACGTATATATAAAATAACAACTCACAGTTGTGCACTCCTCGAGATGGGTCCGACAGGCTTGGTCTACTAGGCCTCGATCTCGGTGCAACTAAACAAACAAACAACAATACGAAATTAGAATAAATCTAATGAAATTCTAGATACTCGATCTAAAACACCGGACACAGATTAGGAATAAGAATTTGATCGGATGTCACATTTTATGAGAATTCTACCAAAAATTTGGCAGAACCTCCCCTGTAAAACAGACATCTCTCTACTCAGAAAGTAGAGTCGGTCCTGCAAAAAAACACACTTCGAGTAAAAACAGTCTCACAATCCCTCAGTCGGACTCCCAAACTATAGTTCCACCGACCGAGATTCACAATTCACGAGGTAAACACAGAACAGATGAAAATTCCAAAAATACCCTTATTATACCAAAATATTACAAATTAGATATTTAAAACACTGAAGATAATTATTTAACCGACAAATACATAAAAACCCTAATTTTAATAAAATATTATTAGAAATCCATAATTCTTGATAAATTCATAAATATTAACTAAAATTCATTTTATAATTTCAAATTACATAATTAACTCTAAAACATATTAAAAATCGATAAAAACTATTTATTTAGAAAAATAGTATATTATATATAATTTGAAAATAATTTATGAAAAATAGTTTTAATTAGTTAAAAATACTAAATAATTTGTAAAAATCATTTTTTATACCTCAAATAACTATTAAAACCAAATAAACTAAATTTTTAACCAATTTATTTATAAATTACTAAAATACCCCTAGTTATATATAATTTCCCATAAATCACTATAATTATACAAAAATTCACTAAAAATAGTATAATTACTCAAAAATTAATTTCCCAACATATAATTCAATAAAATCAATAATTATACTCAATTAACCAATTAATTGCAACAAAATACTTAATTAACCTAATTTTCTAAAAATCACCTAGACTAAATAAAATCACAATAATTATACAAAAATCATAAAAATTACAAATAAATTTCTAAAATTCATTTTAACACCTATAAACACCATAAATCACAATTTCATAATTTATTTAATTAATTTACGAAAATTAGAAAATATTAATAAAATAATCAAAAATTCACAAAAATCAAAATAATTTCCAAAAACTTCACAAAAATTACAGGATGTAGATTGAGCTACTAGGATCAATCTTTGTGAAGGAAGTAATCTTGAATCATTAAAATCGAAGCTCAAAAAAATCAAGAACTCATATAGGCTGAAATTGAAAATTGGAAACCTAGGAAAATCTAGACCAAATTAAGTGAAACCAAGCTTAGAAATGAACTCACCGGAGCTCAAGGAAGAGATAGAGACCAGTGGCACTAAAAACGGTGGCCGAAAACAAGGTGATCGGAGCTAGCTTAAATTTTTAGGTTCTTTAGCTTTTCACGACCAAATGACGCCAGAAAATGAAAGAGAGGGCAGCGGAGGGAGCTTGGGAAGGAGGAGGATGGCTGGGAGGCACTCCGTCCACGTGAGAACGGAAGTTGCAGCGATGGAGGAGGAAAAAATGCGTCAGGAGTGTTTGGGGAAGAAGAATGGCAATTTCGTAAATATTTCAAACTTATATTTATTGTATATATATATATATATATATATATATAGGTAACTTTAATTATTTTAATATTTTATTATTATATTCCAAAATATTTATACACCACATATTAAAATAATAATATTTACATACATATACATATATATAACACACATTATTTATGAAAACTATATAATATAAATTTAATTAAAAATAAACCCTAATTATTTAAATGTGTATATATACATGTATATGTACATATATTAATACGATAATTTAAAATCGTGCATGGACTCACGCAAATTCACAAAATCGTCCAAAATAATTAATAATTATTTATTTAGGTTTTAATTTTCCCAAAAATAAGATTCTCAAAAAAGTTTTACGTAAGAAACTTAAAATAATTAAAAATGACTTTAATAAATAACAAACTAATTAAATAATCAAATATATATATATATATATATAAATTATTAACACTGCATATCCCGATGTAGTTTAAAATTATTTATAAACTCAGGATATTACATATATGTAGTCAGTACCCTTGTATGATTACTAAGGAATACAGTTGCATGGAATTAGACTATCTATTTAGTTTCTGAAATTCTGTTTTTTCAATGGAAAGGGTCCAACATTACCATAATGATTTTCTTTCTCATCCTTGCCCAAAACTATAAAATAACATAAACTCATAGAAATCAAAATCGGACATAAGAAAAAAACTACATATACATGCATATCATCAACATGAATATGCCTACATGAATACACAATTACCATGAAGATTACTAGGCAAAAGCCTACTGATCTATACATGCATATGCCCATATAAATCCTTCGTATGCATAATGCATTCAAAAGTATCTTGAAAATGGACACAAATGAAAAAGTTCCAATAATAATTAGCTTCTTCACAGGTGCTCATCTTTTTTGTGACATTTCCTAGCACAAATATTAAGTTATTTCTTTTAATAGCACCATCTGAGCTTTATCATTTTGCATTGAAATAGTTACATGTCACATAGATTCTCTGGATGCCCTGAGTGCATGAAGCCTTACAAAGAGCTTTTTTATCAAAATCGCTAACATCAAGCCGATTCAATATGCCCTTAAGAGTGGAAATATATTCTTTGAAAATACCAACTGCAAATGTTAGTTCACTAGCACTAACACCAATAAATCATTTTCTTGAATGACAACTCACTTTTCTTGAATGGAGAATGAGAACGACATCAATTTTTTTAAAGAAAAATGTAGCTTTGTACTGATAATGGAAAAATACAGCTTTGCACTCATTGTGTTTAATGTCAAAGTGTTTAAAATTGCAAGTAACATAGTGGAAATATGGCATGTTATGTTTTTCTAAGGTGGCAGCATGTGTTTTAAAGCTTTTTTTGTATGACTGACACATTATCAACCAATTTGAATGAGTAATTAACACATCAGCAAAGTATCTCAATTTTAACGACCTATGACTAACGGTGCAATTTTTAAAAAGTTTATAAACTCAATTGAAATAATTAAAACTTATAGGACTTAATTGGAAAAAATGGCATAACTTTTAGGACTTACGGAGTCATTTTTCCAATCTCTAAAACACATCTCCACAGTTTGGAAAATTCTTCTTTTTCATTCCCCTTTAACTTGTCATAAACAAGAGGATTAGCTCTCCAACACTACAAGTTAACATCTAATTTAAGTTCCTTTTTCACTAAAGTATATAAGTCAAGCATTTTTAATGTTAGAACCACATCAAACTTTTCTAACAAAAAATCAGCAAGCTTTTTATATGTTAGCTTACTAATCTTATTCATAGTAGTGCATTGATGTTGATCTATGTAAGCTATTACATGAAATACACCACGTTTAGCATCAATTGCACCAAATGTACCATGGACACTTAGGCTTCTTACACCTCATCCTAACATAAAGTTGGGTGTTCTTATTATAGATTAACTCTTTCCTCTCAAGTATTAAATACCTAGTTAAAACTTCTTTAAACTAATTTACCCCTTCAAATGTCATTCCAATGGTAAAAATAACTTAGCTACTCTTTAGATTGTATACAGGAAATTTTCTTTTCTTTCTACCACCTATTACTTTAAGTTCTTTATCTGTATCCATAAAATCATAATAAGATGAATCAATGTAATCAGTCTCATACCCTACCTCAATTGCTTTAACTGCCTCTTCAACATCAATTGCCTCTTGAGCATTAGCTGCATCTTTAGCTCTTGTATCCCTTTTATTATCATTTTTCATTATGCATCTCATTATATATGTCATCTCTGAATATTATTTTGTCTAAGTTCTTCAAATTCTTTATAGCTTGTTACAACTCTATGTCATCTCTATCAAATAAAAATTCTTCATTAACCTCTACATATTCTTCTTCTTCTTCTGAGTATCTTTTACCAACTTCATTTGTTTCTTTAACCTCTATCTCATTCTCATTTTATATCAGCTACACCTAATTCACTAATCTCATTTACTTTTTCTACCTCTATCTCATGAAGTAAATCTGTAAATTGCCACTTATCCTTATCATTTACTCCAAATCTTTTCTCATAGTAAATTCTAGAACTACTTGCACCTTATATAATATTGTCATTCACAATATATATATATCATAATTTTTTTCTCATATAAAACAGTCAATAATTGACAAGTTGTTACATCATCATAAACCTTAACCAAATCACCATTATAACTATTTTTAAAGTTAGTTCAACTTTTGCATGGTGAAGTAAGCACTAATAACTTAACTTGTCTATGTTTGCTATTTGATTAAATGCATCTCCTCCTTTATAAATGCTATTTAATAGCTTTCCACCATAATGTTATATTAGGCAACCATCAACCATTTTACTAACACACTAAATGCTTATAAATCAAAATAGAATCACAAAGTAAATGAAGAAATGAAAGATATCATTACTAAATCAAATCATGCCCAACAAATATACACAAATGCATTCAGCAGATTACTTAATGAAGTAATTACACAAAAAACTCATTTTCTTAACCTACATAAACACTAAACCTAATTTTCATTTTGTATAATCAGTTTTAACTAAATAAAATATCACATAAAAATAAAAAAATAGTGCATAACAATAAAACATAGTGCACAACAATTTCCCTTGAGCACCAAAAATAAAACTTAAGTTACATACCTGTTACTCAGAAAACCACTTTTCAGATGTCCACATCGATTAAATAAGTCGTTTTCTTTGGACCACAACAAACTTTTCTTTAATGTATAAAGAAAAGACAACAATTTTTCTTGAATGGACAAAGAAATCGTTTTCTTTGGACCATAACAAACTTTTCTTCAGATACTTTTCTTTGGACAAAGAAATCAATAGCAATTTTTTAAGTACAAAAAGTGTCTCTATCAATGTGTTTTCTATCAATATTCAAAAAGTGTGTACAGTAAAAAAAAATCCCAAATTTTTTGTTAATGGAATTATGACATGGCCAAGCATCCCATGTGGCGTCAACATGTCATGTGGTTTTAAAGGATGATTGTCATGTCTTCACCATCTTTTAAGAAAAATGGCAAAGACATTGACACATTAGCAGCAACAAGGTCTATTAAATTTGACGCTTTAGAACTAACGATGAAATTTTTAAAAAATTCATGGACTCAATTGATGCACTTAAATCTCATAGGACTTAATTGAAAAATCTCTATAACTTTCAGGACTTATTAATTCGTTACCTCTAAATAATTCTTTTTTTTTTTTACCAAAATCCCTAAATAATTCTATGTTTATGAAAAAATGGAAAAGATCCTAATGCTTTTGTCACGACGTCGTTTTGGCCAAGATGCAATAACCCTCTCCATCGTTACCTATATATGTCGATCACGAAACTGGGCAAAAACAAAACTCTTTCATCTTCCTTGTTGCATCCCCCAACCCAATCGTAATTAAAACACTGAATTTTAAACTTCAAAACCTATCAATGGAGATAGAGCAGCAACAATCCCAGTTAATACAGCAATTTGTTCACCAAGCCTCTACTCTCACTGTCTCCTCTCTTCCTGCTCTCATCATTGAATCCACTTCTCATCCTGCTCTTTTTTGTTTCTCTGAGATTCTATCTGTTCCCAATCTCTTCCAGGTTTATATGAAAAAATTTTAATTTTTACAGCTTATTATGTGCTTTTGATGATAAAGTCTCAATCTTTTGAGTTTTTAGTTTCTGGGTTTTTTTTTTGGTCGAGGAATGTGACATACTTTTGATTGAATCCACAGCTTGAAAGGACTGAGAATTCTGGGTATCTTCATTTGCTTCGACTTTTTGCTTATGGAACCTGGCGTGATTACAGAAGTAAGGAGCTCTTTTTTTTTTTTTTAAAGGTTTTAAGGATGTTTTTCAATTAGTTGTTTTGTTTGTGCTTATTTGATACATCATGTGATTTTATTAATATGTTTCTTGAATGGATTTTGATGGTTGAATGAATTTATAAGGTAATGTCTGCACTCTTCCAAAGCTAGTACCTAATCAAATCCTCAAGCTGAAACAGCTTACTGTGCTCACTCTTGCTCAGTCAAACAAGGTAATATTACATATGTTCAACTATTGCTTTTAATTGAAAAGATAATGTTTTGCCTTAAGTTATAGATTTGATTCCTTTTACTTCATTGAATTTTAGCTATTCTGCAACTTAACTGTTGTGATTCTTAAATACTTTTCCCAACTTACTCTTTTTTATAATCCAGAGGAGATTCTCTTTTTAATTTTGACTGTGTAGGACATGCCTATTATTTCTGATGTTTCGTTGGTGGGATCACATAATATGATGAAATTTTCACTGTGAATGCAGATTTGACCTTATTCTTGATTGAATTATCTTCCAGGTTCTCTCCTATGATGCTCTTCTGGAGGAGCTTGAGGTTTCCAATGTGCGTGAACTTGAAGACTTCCTGATCAACGAGTGTATGTATGCGGTACGTCCTGTTATTTTTGCATTATTTACTTGGACTATGAATTTCTTTGCCCGATAATTAAACAGATGAGATGAGTGTTGCGTAATGACATTTTACAGGGCATAGTCAAAGGAAAGTTGAATCAATTGCGGAGGTGTTTTGAGGTTGCATCCTTCTCCTTGTGAATAATGAAACATTCATTTAATATATAAATTTGCTTCAACAAATTGCTTAATTCTCTCTTGTTAATATATTTGTAGGTGCAATTTGCAGCAGGAAGGGATCTGATACAGGGGCAACTTGGAAGTATGATAGATAGCCTGAAACAATGGTAAGCATTGGGCCATGCATTTTAGAAGTTCTATTATAGTTCTAGTCAAACAGTTGATGTTCAGTTCGTTCATTATTTCTGCATATCCAAACTAAACTTCAAAAGTTGATCTTTTTTATTGCATTGAGATTGTTTTTGTTTGTGTAATTGCCTAGTTGGTTAGTACAATGTTAGACAGAGGCAGGCATGTTTTTATCTTCTTACATATTGCTTCAACGTGCAACTGTTTTTCCTTTGTGACACAATGATATGGTTCCCATAAATGTGCCTATAAATCTCGCTGATTCACTTATTGAACCAGTGATATCCAAATTGGAAATATGATAAACTATTTCAATGTTTCATCTTGATGCACATTGTTAGGTGAAAGAAAAAACAATGTTAGAAATGTCAATATTTCAAGAAGCGCATAGGCATGCTATTCATTCATCTTTCATAGTTCTTTCATCTCTTGTAGGTCGAAATAAGCTCCACTTATCATAAATAGATTGTTTCAGCAAACTTTCATTTGTTTAACCCAAAGGATATGACATTAAATTTCCATAAAAATTTCAGGCAAGCCACTTCAGAAAATATGCTTTCCTTGATTGAAGAGAAGATTGACTGGGCAAATAAGATGTCTCTACTGGAAAAGAATCATAAGCAGGAAGTCCAAGATAGGATCAATGCAGTGACAACTTCTGTCCGGTTTGAGGTTAGTTGAGTTTGCTCTTTCTTTGTGAACATTTTGTCCTGCATCAGCTGTGCTTGACTTCAATAAGCTGGCCATTTTAAATCCTTGAGTTATACGAGGGCTTTTACATTCACCATTTATGCAGGCGGTTCATATGGTTTATAAGGCTAAAATTGTATGAAGAATTAGTTGCATGATAGGTCAAGATTATATTGATCATTCAAGAGCATGGTGGAAAATATTCTGATATGTTCTTGTTGGATGCTTCACAACATGATAGGAATTTCTTCTTTTTCTTGTCTTCTTTTTATGTCTCTATCTTCTGCTTTGCCCTCAGGTTATGATTCCTATTGTTACTTTCCCCATGGTATTTGAAAGAGCACAATTATTCTTAGGAATGGAGTACCAATCATGCACAATGCTCAGTTCATAGTTGATTATATGAACTGCTATATAAATTATAATCTTTTTATGGAATTCAAGAATGCTTAATAAATGGGCATTCAGGAAATATTTGTCTCCCCTTGTTGTGTTTCAACTTTTTAAGTAACTATGCTGTCTGGCTCTACTGTCCCATAAATTTTGTTCATACTAAGTGCTACGTTAATTACATGTACTGCTTCTGCTGGCAGAAGTCACAATGTAAAGAGGACCATCATTTTTTGCCAAAGGATGATTTCTTTGATTATGATGGAGTGCTTAACCAGGAGAGCTATTTTCGATCCAAGAGGTGATAATCTAATTTATGTTTTTTCGCATTCAGGATGGTATGTGATTATTATTGATTTCATGTTCTAAAACTGGCTGTCATGGTTAACTCAGTTGCTAAGGCAAGGTATTTTATCAACTAAATTTGTTGTATTCATTGGCCCTGGTGAGCAATGTTCATCTCATGTCATGATGAACTATGAAACACTCATTCAATTGGTGGATTTCTCATAAATGACAATTGTAACCAAACTTGATCCAAGGCATTGGGGGATGTGGAAAAATATGAAACTATGAAATGATTAATTTCTTTTTCTCACTCAGACTATCTGATCAGGTCAAGTCATTACAATCACTTGATAAAATAGATTTTGCCAATATTATCACTCATTGAATGTGGAAATATAGCACAGTTTGATATCTCTCATCTGTCCCTGTTTGTTTGGATTCAGTTTGATTTGTTCCTTACCGGATTCAGGTTATAGTACAGGGAAGGATCGATTTGATCATTGCATACTAAAGTCGTATTAACATTCTCCGTTGCCTATCTAATCGAATCTGGTTAACTTCCAAATTTCAGGAGACGCTCACCAACCTTTTCAAGGCAAAGCAGGGCAGAATACTTGTGATTGTGATGGTTTTTTACTGGATGTTTTCATGACATAATAGTAGAAATGGATGGTACCCAACTCAAGCAGTAGATTGTCATTATTTCATCTGATTTAGTTGAATCATGTATTCTCAATCCAAATTGCTAATGTGGATAGACGTTTTCTGATTTGCAAGCGCTTATTTAACAGAGTACGAACACTAATATGCGCGCATCCACACAGATATATGCTTTGAATATGCGATGATGCTATGGAAATTTTGTACGTTATGCAATTGATGGTGTAAATTCTTCTGTTTTCCATTTCTGATAATTTGTACAAGGGTGGACCTGCATTATCATTAAAATACAAGGCAGGTGCATGTGAGTATTTGTGATATGGCTAGAGTGAGGCAGACAAAGTCTCCTGGTTCTTTGTATTTGGTTACGTCCGATTTTCAGCTGTTGAAAATGACTTGAGTGGCAAACTCTGACCATGAACATCAATACCCATTACTCTTTCTGACCAAAAGAAATATTATTCCATTATCGGGTATGAAGGTGTGAACCAAATATTTAAGGACCTTCGAGATGCTGAAATCAAAGCTTTGAGAAGAGAATCAAAGAGATAACAATATAATAATGGTCAATGAGGAACATCATCTGATCATGGTGTGCCCATTTGAAATTACTCAAAAATGGAAATCTCAATGTTGAGAAAAGTCGTGGGTCAGATTTGGAAAGTCAAAAAAGTTAACAACAGGATAAGCCTTCCTGCTGGTACTTGCTTTGCTCATTTATTTATGGATCATTTTTTATACAGCCGTGCACGTGTGCTCTTGCCGTTTTGCTTTTGCTTTCATATGACCTGGTTGCTGCTTTTGGTGTTAGCCGTCAATCTAAAATATCAATATAATAATAATAAACTAATATCCGCAGATATTTACATTAAAGTTTTTTTAAGGGAATTAAATTTGTAGGTAAAGATTGCTTGGAATTTTTTTTGTTTTTTTGTTACATTGGAATTTAAATGAGAGCGGCTCGCACCCGAAATCCACCTCTAATGCCTACCAACAGTTTGGCTAATAGACCAAAACTTCAGATGCGATTGCTTGGAACTTTTGATCATTAGGTAATATGCTAAAACAGTATTTAGGATTGTCAATTGGGATCCGTCAGTAAAAATTATTTTTATTTAAATGTCGTTTTAAATTCAAACTACGACATTAGATTAGTTGCTAAAATATTTTATTATCTTTATAATTCTATTTAAATCGAATTATATTAATTAGTTTCTAGTAAACTCTACATACCAATGCTTTAGAAAAAAAAAGTTTCATTTGCTACGACCATTCACATATTCTAATTTCAAATGGTATTAATTGAAATTAGATACCTAATAGGTCTAAATTAAACAGTTAAATGTGCCAGAATTAAAATTCAAAATTTCTTTAATATAGTGTACAATTATAATATCTCATACTTATAATAGATAAAAAGATTAAAAAAAAAAACTTTTTTTTCTTTACTAACACTAATAATAGACAAGAGGTATAACTGTATTTAAACTTCTAGCTAAAAATCACTGATAATTAATAATCCTAACAAGTAAATTTTTCAAAAGTATTAGTTATCAATTTTGAGTGGGGCATAAGGGAATAGATTAGGTCCACGAATGAGGCCTAAATTGCCAATTTTAGTTGGCATGTCGGTAAACAAATTGCCCATTTTGTTATAGTATCTTAAAGCGATATGGCCAAATTAGAAGGAATAAAATAATATTTTCCAGAGAAATATGGCCAAATAAAAACAAATGTGGACAGTGTCCTTCGCTTGGACATTGTGCTTTTCCCTGGCCTCTTGGCTTTTAATGAAATCATGTGGTTAAAAAAAATATATATATATGGCCAAATAAACCATGGCCCTAGTCAATCCATACGAAATAAACACTCCAATTAAAAATATCCACTACAAACTTGGAAATTCTTCTTTCTAAATTTAAACTCAATTTTTTTTACTCTCCTCACTAAAAATATGCTCTTTATTTTCCTGGAAAATATATTAAAACAACAGAAACATCAGCAAGCAATAATAATTTTTTTTCCCTTTTAACTGAATCCAAGTAATAATATTTTGTAATTCAAGATTGATGGCATTATGAGAAACCTAATTCTTAGAACACTTACAAATATTATAATATATCTAATTTATCTAAAACGATTCACAACACCAAAATATTTAGTTAAAAATAGAGATCGATCTCGGACTTTTTTTTGCTCTCTCATTTCAAGCTTCCTTTTCACTTTCTCATTCCAAACTATGAGACTTAGTCATCTAAATAGTAAAAACTTTCATCCGTTCAATTTATAGCAAGGTAAAGTGTTAGAATTTAATGTATAAACAGATACTGTTTAAAAAATGCAAAAATATATAAATGAAAAGAATAAAATGTATTTCCATTCAACAAAATTACAAATTTCATTAAACAAAACACCAAATCTTATATTCACAATCCAAATCAAAATTCCCCTTTTCTTTTTTCTTCTTCTTTTTTTTTGGGGGGTTTTTTTTTCCCAATCTCAATTAACTTCAAAAATTATGAGAATGCACATAAAGCATTTGTCATTTTGTTTGCAATTGTTTTGAAGCTTCACATTGTTATTGGATGTTGACCAATAATTGCTCGCCAAGTGTACAACCACCCACTTGTTGACATCTAACTACATTTCCCATTTCCATCCCCAACCCCGCTTCAGCCTTTACTGTTTTAGCCACGGAGTTCACCATCTTCTTTCTTCTCTTCGGTGATCCACTCTCCGACGACGAAGAAGACGATGGCTCTGGCGTTGACCTCTTGGAAGTGATTCTAACAGGGTCAGGTTCACCATTGTTAACTCTCAGTGGAAAATTCAATAAAGCTCTTGATCCTCGCATTCTGTAAGCAGCTCTGTCATAAGCTAAAGCTGCATCTTCCGCCGTCTCGAATGTCCCTAACCAAACTCTAGCTCCATTTTTTGCCGGATCACGAATCTCCGCCGCGAATTTTCCCCACGGCCTCTGCCTCACTCCTCTGTAATGCTTCCCTTTCGCCGGAACTACCGCTGGAGCTGGAGCAGCAACAGCCGTAGAAGGCGGTGGATGATGAACAGTTTCTACCGGAGGTGTCAGAATCTCCGGCACAGCAGCGAAATTGTCCTGTGGCTCTGATTTTACAGGAGGGAAATAAGGAGAATCAATCTCCGGTTGCTCTGTTTTGAGAGAAGGAACCCAGCCGAAGGTGAGAGCGTCACTGAGGACCCCGTAAAGAAGCATATCTTCAGAATCATCAACTTTGAGAGGCAATTCACCCCAGTTTTCCGATAAACAAGGGTACAACCTGCCAAAGCTTGAGCTCCTGCAGTACACCGGACTACTAGCGGTAACAGCAGGGGAAGCAACAGTAGTCATCATAGAAATTGAATCACTTCCTAGTAAGTGCCTACGAACGTGTTCAAGAACAGCATAATCAGCCTCGGTTGCGGTCTGTCCGTACATCTTTCTTTTTTGGAAAGATTGAAGCTCTTTTTGGGTTTCTTGCTCTTGGGATTGGGTTTTTTTTTTTTTCCCTTTTTTTTCTGTTCTGTGTTTTTTGGTAGTGGACATTGCTGGAAGTATATATATAGATAAAATGGTGCATGCACTTGTTAATTTTGATTATAAACAGTGGGGCTGATTGCTTTGATTTGGGTAATAATGATTTAATTGAGGTTTCCTTGAAGGTTCATGTGTTTTTAAATCACGTGTCAAAATACTGCAATTTGGTGTTGGTGTTGGTGTTGGAGACTGTTGATTCCTTTTGGTTAAAGTAAGGTTCAATGACATCATCAGTCTTAGGCCAGCAATTTGTTGTTTGTCGTATTAAATTTGGCCTTGCAATTTTCTTTTATTGGTTTGTGCTTTTTAATTTCCAATTATGTTTTTGGGTGGAGGAAAGATGAGTTTAATTGAGGCAAGAAATTAAGTTAAATTCTTAATAACCATTTGTTCTGGTTAAAAAAAAAAGTCCAATTCTCAAGAGAGAAAAGGAAAAATGAAGAAAGTATTGAAGTTACTTGTTAAAATGTTACAAGAAAATATGCTAAGTCCTAAGTTTAGTGGGAGGAAAATGAGTTAGCGGCCATTTTTGTCAAAATAAGTGAAGTGAATGCAGCCTTAAAGACTTTTAACTGCACATATTATCTTCAAGACAACATTTAATCATATATGTTACCCAATCATAAGAAAACCCTCACTTGACTTGCATACCATTTTTACTGTACTATATTCTCATTTTATAACCAAGTACAAGTGATAAAAATGTTAAAATTTTTTAAATAAAGTTTTGAATTCAAATTTTATATATTAAAAAAATGCATGTTGAAATTTTTTTTATATTTCTTATAGGTTACCCTTATGACTGCCAAATTTCAAAAGAATTAAATGAAATAAAAATCTCATTTCATACTCTAACTTAATAAAATTTCACTCAATTTTTAAAAGAAAAGTTATATGTATTATGTATTTAATTTTTTTTAAATGAAATTTTCAACTTTGTTAAAAATAATTGATGTTTTTAAAGGTTGTAACAATATCAAAATGTAGTCTTGAATTGGTAGTTATTGAAACTTGTTAGTAATTGAAACTTGTTAGTAATGATATGAATTTAAGTTAGTACATGAGCATTAATGGAATTTAAGCTATATAAATTCCACTAACGCTCATGAACATTAGTGGAATTCGATATCCAATTCATGATTAATAAGTGATTAATATCTCTTGTAGAAAAGATTAAATAGATTGAAATTAACTTAGTAGATGATGTGAATTCTATAATTTAATATAAATTATTTGATTTTATTTAATAAAAATTTAAATATAATGCATGAACGCGAATATGTAATTTTGCTCTCATTTCTAGTGAACGGGATTGAGCGTAAAACATACATGATTCATATTTGCTATGAGATCTCATAATTTATATAAGATAGTCCATGATTAAACATATATGGTTAAGAAAAATTTATATATCTCAAATAAAACTATATAAACTTTAGAATTTATTTAGTTGAAATGAATTTTATAAAATTTTACGAAAATTTAATTGTAAATTTAAATAATTATATTTGATTTAAATAAAAATTTTATAAAATTTATTTTAAATTTCAACTTTTTAATTTTTTGAAATTATTTAAAACTAAATCAATTTATATCAATAAAATATGTTTGGTTTAAATAAATTTAGAATTCATTTGAAAATAAAATGAATTTTTTAGTGGAATTGAATCAAATAAGGGTTATTGTTTTTTTTTTTTAAAAAAAATCTTTTATTATACATTTTTATTTTATTGGTGTATTTTCAATTTTGAATGCGAAAATATTTCAAAAGTTTATAATACATTATCTCTCTTTTAAGATAACAATCACATAAGCGTAATTGTAATTGTCATTGCCAAATGCCACAAATTTGGCATGATTGATAACGTACTAAAAGAAAAAATATATATATTTTTAAGTTAATTCATCTAGAACCCTAAAAGATAACTATAAGTATAATTTAATATGAACAAAAACATACAAATCTTCGTTTTTTTTAATAAAATCTTGCTTTAATCATAAGCAAACTCATTAATTATATATACTACAAACAAAATCTACTAAAAAAATAATAACACAAACAAAATGAAAAGGTAATTGGATTTCAACTTGGCATAGGACATCAATGAGTAAGTAGACAATAGGAAAATAAAGCAAATAAAATAAAGAGATATAGTGTTGGAAGCAATAAGGATACATCGACCCTGGACTCACATTTTTTGTAAATTTTTTTTTTATATGAGCATTTGGAATTTTGTAAAATTTGATTAATTTGAATTCGATCTGAAAATAATTTTAAAAAATGACAAAGATCTACCTCAAGAGTTAAACTCGAATTCAAAATTTCTAATTAAATTAAAAGAGTTCTAAGTCAACTAATTTACACACTTTTAAATATATTTTTTATAAATTTAGTATTGTCTATTGTGGATAAATCTCCAACAAAGTTTTTTTTTATTATTATTTTTTGTTTTTGAAAATTAATTCTCCACCAAAGTCAATCTTCCATTTTTTTTTTCAAAAAAAATATATATATATATATATAAATATATATTCCATACATGGGTTACACACATGTCCACACCTACTCCTCTCTTTCTTTCTCTAGTCAAGTTGCCTCCATTTTGTCACCTTCAAGGAAGGTTACTTCTTATCATGACACCCTCTTCCTTTAACGCTCTTCTTTTCCCCTGTTATGATTTTTATTTTGAACAATTTTATGCCCATTAAGTACACTAAAAGGGTATCTAATGCTAATTGTATACATTGTAGTTAAAATGTGTATTATGAACCAAGTATGATTATAAAAATTAATTTATACCAATTTAATATATTAAAATTTAAGTGTTATAACGTCCCCCTTATATATTATTCAAAAAAAAAACCTCCTTGTATATACATATATATATTTAAAAAATTTTTACCTCTATTAGGTGTATTGCATGATACATAATTCAAGTATAAAATATCTATCCAATGAAAATAAAATATTTAACTTTATCATTAACATCCACCGTTGAGAATATAGCACCTGCAGTAGATAAAAATTTTCCAAATATTTAAATTTGTAGTTATATTTTGATATCTTAATTTATGGATAACATTTCAAAACCAATTTATATAATTTTTATTTTTTTAATTATCGATATTTAAAATTTATTTTATTTTAATTAATTTAATTTGATTTGGACAAAATTATAGAGATGATAAAAAAAAATTTAAATGAGTTTAAAGAGATTGTGATTTATCCAGTTTTTTTTTTTTTTAGGGTTATATTATATGATATCTAACATATCACTACATATAAAGAATTACCAAGTGGTAAAATTTGAATTGAAAGTTTTTATATCTTATTTAGTGTTAGAATTTGACTGTAAGAAAGGCAATTAAATTTGAATTCCATATGCTGAATTAAAATAATATTATGTCAAAATTATTCATTTAGTCTAAAGGATGATCACCGGGTAAGATTTTGTCTAATTTTTAATATATAGAAAGCATATGTAATAAAATATTGTGAGGATATTGATCTAATAAAGTTATGCTCAATCTTATTGGCTGGTGATATATAGCACCTTGTGGCCAATCGTTTCCATTTTGTTAACTTCTGCGGCCTTATTTTAATATGATCTTAGTTCTTATTCTCATGATTACTGCTAAGTAGGATATGCATTGATATCAAATGTAATAATTAATGTTATTAGAATAATTTCCAGTGAAACAACTCATTGGAAACATTACAGTCATCAAATAAAAAATCGTGCAAATAAAAAGCTCCTTTTTACTATTTATTTTCTCTCTACAAACTTTTTCTCATAAAGGTGTTTTTAAGGTGATTTTGAGCATTTCTTTTCTTCTTTTTTCTCTTATTTTTTTTTAATGTATGTTATAAATCTATGATGGATTTATAATTTGATATTAAAAGTGTCTTTTTTTAATAAAATTTTAATTTCATAAATAATTTTTTAATTTATAAATTTGATAAAATAACATTTACAAGATATACTTGATGGAGCTCTATTTCTGCACGAGGGCATTGAAGCTCAGGGAGAGATCGAGGTTAAGAAAGCTACTGATGTCAAAAACAGAAAGATCAAAAAATTTATGCTCAAACAGTCATCTCGCCCTGGAATTGCCAGCAGTTTGCTGCTTCTGCTTAATGCCCTCCTCTTAGCCAAACTCAGTCTTTTCTTGGGACTACTGCTCAAGAAGGCCGCACAGTAATGGTCTCTAAGCTAGTCCTAATCCTTACTGAATGTAATGCTTATTATCCTATGCCTCTTTCTGTTTTTGAATTTTCCTTACAGGAGGTTTATGGCCAGGCATATTCGGTACTCTTACATATTATAGTAAACATTAAGAGTAAGGTTGATGACTTTAATAGTTTCTTGTATTCCATGACTCTTCATGGCTTATTTCTTTGTAAGCTTCGATTTATCTAATGAACTTTCAATTGATAAAAAAAAAAAATCCAATGAAAAACAATGTTAATTGTTATTTACGGTAAAATTAAATTTCATTTTTTTATACTAAAATAAAATATCAATATTGATAAAAAGTAATTAAATGATAATTTATTTTTAAAAATATTATAAATTAAAAAGTTTAAATTTCATAATTTTCAATTTAAAAATGAATGATTACTTCTATTATATAAACTTAATAGCCTATATCAATCCATGATTACTTCTATTATATAAAATTAATAGCCTATATCAATCCACGTAGCTTTAAAGTTTTGCACTTGGTTATGCAATTTTGGAAGATGTGCTAGAAAATTACCATTTTTTGAACAAACTATGGTCTAGCTAATTTAATACATATAATTTACTTATTAAACTAATCTAACTAGTTCTTTTCAAGAAAAAAAAAAAAACTAATCTAACTAGTTAAAAATACAATTTTTCAGTTTGATATGTATTTAAAATTTTTATCATTATTAATTAAAATAAAAATTTCGAAAGTGACAATTTATGAGAAAATATAGCTACGTAGGCCAATTCGTAAAAAAACAAAAAAAGCTGTAATATACAATGAACAAAATTATTATTTTCTTTCTTTTCTAATTTAATTGACATTTAAAGATTACACATTTAAATTAAGAACTGTAATATATATTATTATACTATTCTTATAATAATTTTCTCAACCAATTATTAATTTTAAATAAAAAAAGATTTAAATAAAAGTAGAATAGGAAAAATAATAGTTAAAATGTCAAATAAATTAAAATAAAAAATTTAAACTAAAATATCAATTAATATGAAACAAAAGGAATATTATCTATCATTTTAATATAACAATTATTTCTCCCTAAAAATATGATAATGTATAGAGTTTGAAATATGTTGTTGTAGATTTGTAAAATCAATTTTTTTGGACCTGATAAAAAATGACTATCTTTTAATCAATACTCTGTTGCTTTAATTTTCTGTTAGTTAAAAAATATTTAATGTACTCAGAATTTTAAAAAAGAATCTTGGTGGAAAAAGTGTCTATATGATATTATCTATCAAATACACCATGGATATATCGAGTTTTTAATTTTTTTTAATATTTGATAAAATAACTATTTTTTAAAAAAATAAAAAAAGTAAAAATTCAAGCTTAACATTTTAAACAGATATATATACATGTAGACTATAAAAAATTTACTTTTTTTTAAGAGTAAACTTATATGATTTAAGCATTAATAGTGGTGTAACATTATCGAGTCGAGCCGAATTTTAATTAGTTTAGGTTCAATTTTTTTATAATTGAATTGAACTTAAATTAAATTCGCTATATTATTTAGTGTTTATGAATTGTTTACAAATTTATACGAATCTAATTTTTTTTAAAAAAAATATAAACTATAAATTAAAGTTATATATTAAAAATTGAAAAAAGAAAATATTTATTTAATAAATTATAATATATTTAATAAAAATTATAATTTTATTCTAATAATATATTTTCTACAATATTTTTACAATATAAAATTATATATTTAAAATTAAATTATTAAATATTAAAATTATTAATTGTTTTATAAATTTTACGAGATAAGTTTTATATAATTTGAATTTGATTCATTTATTAAAAAAATTTCAACATACAAATTCAAATAATTTTTTTATTGAATCAAATATTAAATTATTCATAAACAGTTTAATTCATTTATAATCATAAACATTAATAAATTACACCATAAAAATAATTATCTTTTTAAAATTAATAATAACAAAAATTAAATTTTACACCTTAAAGTATAAGATAATTAATTTTTTTTAACACTTGACCATAAGATAATTAATTTGATGATTGATGAAATGGCACATCCTGGAAGAAAATTTTGTGCCGCAAGCAAAGAAAAACAGAAAAGTCTGATGCTTGACTGCATTTTATTCCAAATGGTCAAATTAGACTCTGACCAAAATAATTTTCCAAAATTCCATTTCCACTTCTCCTTGTTGGAGCTCTTCCACGTGCCACCCACCAACACGTGCACTCCCATAATAATAGTAATACAATATATATATATATATATATATCTTCATTAATTTCTTGTCTTAAATTTCTTCACTAAACGACAACACAAATACAGTTTTTTGTCTTAAAAAACTTGCAGCCCATGCTCATTAATATATATGTATATTCCAATTTTCCAACGTGCTTAATTAATGAGGATCTTGCTTGGTTGTTTCATCAAAATTAATTACTAATTTTTTTCTTTCTATCGTTGTGGGTAAATGCTAATATCTTACAGGTCTAATTCAAATTTTAAAAATAATAAAAAATTATTAATAATTAATTTAATATGATTATAAATATTAAAATTTAAATTTAAAATATTATTTAAATAAAAATAATTTTACCAAATCGTTGTTAATAATTTTCCTAATACATTAAAATAAATTTTGAATTAATTTTTAATTATAGATAAAAATAATAATAAAATATATTACTTGTCGTTTTAGATATAATAGACAATAACGGTTGAATAGAATGGAAAAAAAATCTAATCAAAACTTTTGGCTGTATAATATCGTATAAAGTTTTGCTTTTATTCAAGCAAGTTGCTTTGTTTTTTATTATTATTTAAAAAAACTATATATTATATTAATACTTAAATTTGATTCATGAACGGAAGATAAAGATCAATACGTTTAGATCTTATCGTCTATTTTATATTGTTAAAAGGTAAGATTTTATTTTTTTAATCAAAAGTTGATTTTTTTTAATGTCAAATTTAATTAAAAGATTCTTGCCATCCAAAGTTCTTAAGTAATAATAAAATGTCTGCGCACATATTCATAAATGTTTAATTGCGGCGGCATGAACTTGAATTTGTGTTTGAAATTATCATTCATGCAGCCTATTGTAGAAATTGTAACTTTTGTTGGTTAATTTATTTTTGTTATATGTATACTTTAATTTTAAATTTGGCTTTCATTGTCCTACAATTACAAAAAAAATTAATTTATAAATTGAGCTGTTTTTTTTTTCTTTTTACTTTTTAGTTATCATTGATCATCTATCATATCATATCTTATCAAGACAGCTAAATTTTTAATATATTTATTTTATTTATTTTCGTTGTTAAATTTTTAAATCTTTTTTATGGAGCTTTTATATAATTCTGTTGTAAAAATTTTATTAATGTTTTTATATTTGAACATTTTAAAAGTAGATAGAGAGATATTTTTGGAACAATGAAGAATATATTGATTAAAGAATAGAATTACAGGCTTTGTCATGATTCAATAAAGTGAGCAATTGAGGGTGAACATTAAACCTTTAGTCTAACATAACAACGCTTTGTTGGCATTTAGCTAGCCAATCAGCCACTTTGACCAAGGCTTTTATCTCCGATGGAATTGCATCACACCCAGCATTGCAAGCTTTAATAGCCACCTAGCAACCTGACTCCACTTGGAAATTTTGGTTTGGGAAATGCTGGGCATAATAGAGGCTCTCCTGTAATGCCTTGACTTCAGCTTGTAGTGGAGAAAAACTATGGGCAGTCTGAGAATATAAATGCACTACGTTCCCATTATCATCCCTGCAAATGAAAGCGATTTTGCAACGTTTTATAGCTGAATTAAATGAAGCATCACTATTAACTTTTATAGTACCCACTAGTGGAGCTGTCCATTGAGACAAGTTTGTGAGAGTTGGATGGGGCGAGGGATGAACAGATAACAAAGAATTAACTGAAAGCCACCAGCTATGAATTTTCTCAATAATCAGTTCAGCTTATCTGTTACGATTCAAATTGGGGATTATGACCGGCATTAAAAATAGGAGTTCTTTCGAATCCAAAACCTATAATAAGCCTTAAAAAAAAAATATACAATAAATAAATAAATATGCATCAGAATTTAAATCTCAAATCCATATGATAAAATAATTTCCTCATATCATAAAATAAAATATTTTTATACACTATTCAGAGAATAACCTCTGAATTAAAATCACAACCAGTAAATACAAATACAACTTACAACTGATATAAATACAATTATTGCAGTTTTTAGAGTACAATATAAAGCTAGGTAGATGATTTACATAATAGAGCCGGGGCGGAAGAAATCCGACGGACAAGTCTACTATTGAAGTTTGAAGAATAAGACTCTCCTATAAAAATATCAACTGAATGGAGTTAGACTTCACTGAGTGAATTGTTATAATATATATATACGCATCTCCTCTATGCCAAATGCAATCAATCATATGTATACAATAAATATATATATGAAAGCAATTCACACGGATACTGAAAATTACTTTATTTCATAATACTGAAAAATATAAGTTTTGAAAGATCAAATAAAACCCTAAAATGATCGCAACCTCAATTAACAATAGAAATCACTCTAGCCATACTGGCTCACTTAATTCCAAATAAATTCATTTAATCCATCTGGACAGTAGATTGGCCCTAAGATACTAAGTCAACTAAGCTCCAACAATCTGACTGTCAGTGTGATTGGCCCCGAAACAGTAAGTCAATCGAGCTCCACCAATCACACCCTCAATCACATCAATCTCAATCATATCAATCATGTCATATTTTCCTCAAATAAGTTAGTAATTTAACCCTACAATCTATCACACCGGTACATACTCGATCCTAGTGATGCCCGCTAGGTAGCACGTTTTATCGATATCTTTCATTTTAAAAATAAACCATTTAATCAAAAATAAATAATTATAAAATGACATTTAAAATGATAGAATATATCATAGATATATAAAAAATATACTTAAAATAAACTAAGTATATTTCGAGTATATAAATGTTAGATAAGTTCAAATCAATAATAAAATATACTAAAATAAATCATTAATATACTAAAACATGCTAAGTATATTTATTGAAGATAAAACAAGCATTTATTTAGAAATATATTAAAAGTATACTAAAAATATACTGAAAGTATACTAATCATTTATTAAAGCAATTTATGAATAAATTCAATTAAAACATGCATTTCTAAAACATGCAACCTAAATGCAATGTATATATAGAATAACAACTCACAGGTGTGCACTCCTCGAAACTGGTCTAATGGGCCCGATCCACTAGGTCTCGGTTTTGGCACAACTAAAAAAATCAATTAAATATGATTAGAATAAATCTAACTTAACTTCTAGAGACTCGATCTAGGATTACAAATTATAGACTGATACAAAATTAACCCGATGTCACATTTTACAAGAATTTTATCAAAAATTTAGCAGAATCTCCTCTGTAAAACGAACATCTCTCTACTAAAAAGTAGAGTCAGTCCTGCAAGAAAAATACACTTCGAATATAGAAATTCACACTACCCTCGGTTGGGATCCCGAACTACGAAATTCCTCAACCGAGGTCCATAATTTACCAAAATTTAAATAATAATATAAATATACTAAAAATCAAATATTTGCAGAAATATCTTCAATCAAGAGGTATTCTCAAGTACTTTAAGGCATATTTTTATTCTAATATACTAAAAAAGAGTAAAAATATTGCTTTTCACTTCCAAACAAACATTATTGCTGAAAAATAATTTTGATTTATTTAAATTTAAATGCAAACCTGACTCATCAAGAAAATTATGGAGGATCTTTTTTATTGCAACTGATTCCTCAATTGTAGCTTCTCCAAATAAGATAGAATCATCTACAAAAAAAAAAGAATGTGTTAGGATCGGGGAGTGAGTGCCTTTGATAAGAGAATGAGATAGAGAATCAGCTATAATTATAAAGAAGTAAGGTGACAACGAGTCACCTTGCCTCAACCCTCTGTGTTGGTTAAAATAACTAGATAACTCCCATTAGTAGAAATAAAATAGTGGATTGTTGTAATGCATTGCTAGATCCATTGAATATACTTTAAATGAAAACCAAGCTTCTGCATAACAAGCTTGAGATAATGCCAATTAACACTATTAAAGGCTTTTGCTAAGTCAAATTTCATTACATAATAGCCTTTTTTTTCCTTTCATTTTATTCTTAAGAGCATGCATTGCCTCATGATTCAAGATAATATTATCTTGAATACTTCGATCCCAAACAAAAGCATTTTGATTTAATGCAATGATATTTGGAAGCCAAGTTCTCAAGCTATTGGCCAAAATCTTTAAAATAATTTTGTAGAGGAAATTATAACAACTAATTTGTCTGTAATCTTTAAAGGATGTTGAACTTTTAAGCTTACCAATTAATGTTATGGTGGTTGAATTTAGTGAACAAGGCATAGAAGAACTTATAAAGAAATTCCGGATTAGTAATTCCACATCTTGTTGTAAAACATTCCAATGAGTTCGAAAAAAAAGCACCCAAAAATCCATTGGGGCCAGGAGCTTTAAACTTGCCTAAAGAAAAAATAGCATCATGAATCTCTTGACTACTGACTTCATTAATTAACTCTCTATTCATTTCGTTTGTGACAAGAGTTAGGATAGAGTTTAATGTGTGATTTGAGTGGGGAAGTAATTCAGGTATATAAACATGCTTGAAATAAACAATGACTGCTTGTTTGATCTGGCATTCACCCGAAATCCACCTATCTTTTTTGTCTTGAATTTTGGTTATCTAGTTTCGTTGGCATCTGCTAATTGTTGTTGAGTGGAAAAACTTGGGGTTTTGATCCCCTTCTCTTAACCATTGTACATGAGACCTCTAGAGCTAGTTTATCTCCTCTTGAATCTGTAACTTGTTAATTTCATTGCGAAGGTGAATCCCTTCTTCTTTATGTTGATATCATACTTCCTTATTATGACTTCTTCCAATTATGATTGTAAAAGACTAATCTTTTATTGCAATTGCCTCCATTCTTACGCACCCAACTTTTTAACTTTAATTTAAGAGCCTACAGCTTACCTTCTATTATTTTCTGTCCCAAAATAAGGGAAATATACTTTTCCCAACTTTGAGCTATAGCATTGTGCCAACCTTGATCCAAGTTACACTGACCTTTATATCTAAAAGGTCTTCTTTTAATGCTGGATTTAGCATTCAGGCTTAAAATTAAGGGACAATTGGTGTACGTTATTTTTACGTATATTTTAAGTTGTTTTTTTAATGAAATTTGATTAAGTAATTAGAATAATTTAGGTAGAATATAAGTTTAAATATGAAATACATTAGTGTTAGTGTTTAATTAGGATTTTATTAATTAAAGTATATTTTAAGGATTTTTTGTATAATATTAATTTATTTTTCCTTTTTGTAGTTAAGTCTAAAAAGGAAATCCAAGAAGAATGAGGATTTATGTCAACAAGACATTTCAACATGGCTTGTGCCAAGCCATGTGGCAAACCGTGTGGTTATTTACAAGCTAAAAGAAAAGAAAAGATTTCAACACAACATGCAACGTGGCTTGTTAATGTTGTGTCACACAAGGAATTGGACAAATTGAAGAGACACGCCTTCTTCAAACCATGTGCCAAGCTCTATTGTTATATGCCAAAGTAAAGAAAAAGGAAAACAATATTACATGATATGTGTGTAATATCCAGAGCTTTTTTAAATATTTTTATACTGCAACGGGATATGCAGTGTTAATAATTTTTGTATATATTTATGACATTTTTAAGAGTTGTTATTTGTTTAAAGCTAATTTTAATTATTTTACATTATTTTATGTACTTTACGTAAAATTTTTCCGGAAATTGTATTTTCGGAGAAATTGACATGTAAATAATTTAATACTATTTATTTTGACTAGTTTTATGAATTTGCATGAACTCATATATAATTTTAAAATGCTAAAATAAAATTTATATATGTGTATTTATTTAAATTAATTAGAGCTTAATTAATTTTCTTAATTTTATTATTTAATTTTTTGTATTAATTAATTAATTTTAAGTGTATAAATTATTAAATATAATAAAATATTTGTGTGGTGAATATCATTTGTGTGTGAGATTATATTATTATAATATATATAAGGTGGATATATATATATATATATATACATATACATATATACACGTTTTTTTTCAAAAAAAAAAAACAAAGTTTGCAGAAATTATCAAAATGTCATTGTCTCCTTCATTTTTCTTCCCAAACGGATTCCACCATTTCCAGCCACTTTCAAGCTAGTTTTCTTGTTGTTACTATGCCCCTCAGCCTTCCTCCTCCACCTCCAGTCATTTCCATCACCTAAAACTCCCATTTCCGGCGTTGTTTGGCCTGATTTTCATCAAGAGGCCAAAAGTTGCTCCTAACTCCGATCAAGCACTTTCCGGCCACCAAATTTGATGTCGTCGGTCTCTATCTTCTCTTTGAGCTTTGGTGAGTGTGATTCCAAACTTTGTTTCACTTGATTTGGTCTAGAATTGCTTAGCTTCAATTTAGTTGATTCATGAAAACTTCCTTCACAAACTTTGTTTCTGGAAGCTTAATCTACATGCTATATTTTTTAAAAAAAATTTTGGAATTTATTTTAATTTTTGTGAATTTTTGATTATTTTATTATTATTTTATAATTTTCAAAATTAATTAATTAAATTATGAAATTGTGTTTTATGGTGATTATAGGAGTTGAAATGAATTATAGAAATTTATTTGTAATTTTTGTGAATTTTTATGTATTTATTTGGAATTTATTAAGTTTATGTAATTTTAAAAAAATAGGGTTAATTATGTGTTTAATTGAAATAAATTGGTTAATTGAGTATATTTATTGGTATTATGGAAATATATGTTGAGAAAATTAATTTTGAGTAATTATATTATTTTTGGTGAATTTTTGGATTTATTTTAGTAAATTTATATATATAGGGGTATTTTGGTAATTTTACACTAAATTGGCTAAAAATGTAATTAAATTAGTTTTAATAGTTATTTAGGGTATAAAAATTAGTTCTGCAAATTTTTAGTATTTTTAACTAATTAAAACTATTTTTCGTAAATTATTTTCAAATTATATATAATATACTATTTTTCTAAATAAATGGGTTTTTATTGATTTTTAGTATGTTTTAGGGTTAATTACATAATTTGGATTTATAAAATGTATTTTTATTATATAAGGGAATTTTCGGTATTTTATAATTATTCTGTAAATTGTGAACCTCGGTCGGTGAATTGTAGTTTGGAGTCCGACCAAGGGATTGTGGTTGTGAATTTGGTGTTATTCCGAAGTGTGTTTTCTTTGCAAGACAGGCTCTATTCTTTGAGTAGAGAGATTTTCGTTTTATAGGAGAGGTTCTGCCTAATTTTCGATAGAATTCTCGTAAAACGTGATGTCCGGTCAAATCTCTATTCTAATTTTGTGTCTAAAATTCTAGATCGAGTCTTTAGAATTTTCGTTAAATTTATTCTGATTTCATATTGTCATTTGTTTGTCTAGCTACGCTGAGATCGAGGCCTAACGGATCAGGCCCGCCGAGTTTGTCTCGTTGAGCGCTAACATGTGAGTTATTATACTGTATATATATGCACTGCATATAAGGTGGATTATTTAGAATTTTCATTTTCATTGTATGTTTTAAAAGGGATTTAAATTATAATATTTTTGGTATATCTAGGGTTGCATTTTTATATATATGCATATTAAATAATTATGTATGTTAGTTTGATATATGCACATTAAACAATTAGGTTTAGGTTTAATACATTTGAGTAATATACATATGTTTTAAAATGTACACTTAGACATAATTATTTTATTAAATGATTAGTATACTTTATGTATAGTTTCAGTAGATTTTAGGTTTATTCTGAAATAATTGCATGTTAAATTATGAACCTACACTTAAATTATTTTTAAGTTTATTTTTGGTATATTTTTTATTTATTTCCTAATAAATACATGTTTTATTATTAAATTAAACCTAACACATTAGTGGTATATTTAGGGTTTACTTTTGATATATGCATGGTAGATAATTAGGTTCATTTTTAGTATATTTGTGAATATATGTTAAACACAAACACATATTTAAATAAATATTTATACATAAATGTTTTATTAAATGATTTGTGTACTTAGGGTATATCTTTTGTATATTTAAGTATATTTTTAAGAAAATGCATGTTATATTGTTGTTACTCATTTAAATTGTTTTTAACTATATTAATGATTTATCTTTAGTTTATTTCATATTTTATTTGACACACACATATATATATACCTGAAATATACTGGGTATATTTTAGGTATATTTTTGGTATATATATATATATATGGTTGGTTTTACTATTATGAATATTGTTCTACATTAATTATTTTCCGAATGAATGATTTATTCTAAGTGAAGGATATCAATAGAACATGCTTCCTAGTGAGTAGCACTAGGACCGTGTATGTACCGGTACGATAGATAAGGATTGAGTGAGAGTTAAAATTGGGTGATTATAATTGATTTAATCGATTTGACTAAGATTAATGGTATGTTAGATAGTGTGATTGCAGGGCCAATCACACTGACAGTCAGACTGCTGGAGCTCGGTTGACTTAGTGTCTCGGGGCCAGTCTACTGTCCATAAGTGAATTGAATGATCTATTGGGTTCATTGAGATGTGAGGTGATAGATAGTATGATTGCTGGAGCTCGGTTGACCAAGTGTCTCGGGGCCAATCACACTGACAGTCAGACTGCTGGAGCTCGGTCGACTTAGTGTCTCGGGGCCAGTCTGCTGTCCAGATTGGAATAAGTGTTCTATCTGGAATCAAGTGAGCCTGTATGGCTAGAATGATGATGGGGTTGTTGAGGTTATTATTATTAGGGTTCTATGGATCCTTCATGAATTTAATTAAATGTTTTCCTACATTATGTATATTTATAAAAGCAGAGTTTGACATTCATGTGAAATGTGTGTATATACATTCGTGTGAAATGTGTGTATATATATATATATATATATATATATATATATATATATATATATATATATAAGAATGCCTGATTGTTATGATTTAGTTTGCATGTATATATAGTATAATAATTCACTTAGTAAGGTCTAACCCCCCTCAATTATTTTTTTCAGAAGATCCCATATCGTCAGACCTTAGTTGTAGAGTTCCTCGCCGGTGTTCTTCAGTCCCGGCTATTTTATGCAAATGTATATTCTGAACTTTGAATTGTATTCTAGAAACTGCAATAGTAGTGTTATTATATTGGAAGTGTATTATTTTGTTTGGATATTAAATACTCTGAGAATTTGTATTTGAACATTGTACGAATATGTATTCATTTATAAAAGGATTTGGAGTATTTATTTTATATATTGATTCAAAAAAATTTTAATTCGATCATACTTTTATTTAATTATTGCATGATTTTATTTTCTAAGGCTTGCTACGGGTTCCGGATTCGAAAGAATTTCCGTTCCCTAGCACCGGTTATGACTCCTAGTTTAGGTCGTGACAATGTGTCACGATGTGCTTCAAACCGTATGCATGTTCCATGCAATGTGACACAACATGTAAAATCAAAATTGGTAAAGAAAGATGAAATGCCTTCGTGAAGCCATAAGTTAAACCATGTGATAATTTGCAAATTCAAAAGAAGAAAAAATAATTCAACACGCCTTCATCATGTCATGTGTCAAGCCATGTGCTTTTCCGGATCTCAATTTGCAATATGACATGAGAAGCAACACGGCTTCAAATAAAAAGTGGTTTCCTTACCCAAAAAGAAAAAGAATTTTAAGGGATTTCAAATTCTTTTCCTGGTGAACTCTATAAAAGAAGGATTATGAGGAGCTAGAAATCATGTTTAGTCATTGATTGGTGACCATAAACTAGAGCTAAATGGAGATTAAAGAAGATTTGTGCAAGAAATTCAAGAGTTTATTTTTATTAATTCTTCTTCTTCTTTTATCCTTAATCATGTTTGTGTTTTTCGCCACAACCATGCGTGACTAATTTTCTTTTAGGGTTTAGGTTAGGAGTAGCTATTCTATGATGTGGTTGAACACAAGTTTTTATTTATTTAGTTTTATTTTTAGTTAATTCTATGAGTTGCACTTAATGTTTATTTTCATTTTTAGCCAGCTTGATTGCATGTTTATGGGTAGATTCACCAATGAGAGTTAGAGAAATTTATTAGCTTAAGACTCATAGGACTTATACCATTTAACCACAAGAGTAGGCAAGCTCTACGGGAAACTATGATAGTAGGTAGAGGTCTATGGTGGTGAATTAATTGTTAAGAAACTTAATGAGTTTAGATTAATTTTTTTAACCATGAGAGTAGGTTGAACTTTAATCTTTGCATACTTAATTGGACTCGAGAGAGTCTTTAGGTATTTTAGAACAATTATCCTTAATTGAAGTCAATGTCTTTTGTGTATTAATGTGTTCCTAATCGAATTGGAATAGTGAAACTAAACCTAAGCTCTAAGCTTGTTATCATTTGATTTTAGTTTAATAGTTTGCAATATCATTTTATTTAATTTACTAGTACTCAAAATATAGTTTTTGTGGGAACGATAACTCTTTATACTGCAATCACAATCCATGCACTTGAGGGTTTTGAATGCAATGACAATGATCTAAACCAATATAGGATTTGTGTTGGACCTAGGCATATTCAAATTTTAAGTGCCATTCAACCCTGCAAATCGCCCAATCTAACCGAGCTTGAATGTTATCCTTACTTGTCTGCTTATTATGTCAGGTAAAGGGGCTACCTTTGAATCCTAAATGTAAAAGATTGCAATCATCAACCAGCTAATGAAATGGGAGCAATTGAGCTTGAGATAAGATGGATCCTCCTTTTTTCTCATGAATATTCAAATAGGAATTAAAATCCCTAGTCAAAACGCAAGGGATCTTAGCTTGTAGGTCTAGATCATGAATTTCTTTTTAAACCTCTGATTTATACTCCTTTCTAAGCTATCCATACACACTAGTAAAATTCTGTTGTTCATTAATTGTGATTAAAGCATCAATGAAATGGCAAGACATACTTTTAATTTGAACACCCCATTCATAATGTAATATCCCGAGTTTTTAAATATTTTTATACTGCATCGGGATATGTAGTGTTAATAATTTTTGCACATATTTATGATATTTTTATGAGTTTGATATTTATTAAAGCTTATTTTAATTATTCTTAATTATTTTAAGTACTTTACGTAAAATTTTCTCAGAAATTATATTTTCAGGAAAATTGACACGTAAATAATTTAATATTAATTATTTTGACTAGTTTTATGAATTTGCATGAACTCATATATATTTTTAAAGTGCTAAAATAAAGTGTATATATGTGTATTTATTTAAATTAAATTAGGGTTTAATTAATTAACTTAATTTTTATTATTTAGTTTTAATATTAATTAATTATTTTTAAGTGTATAAATTATTAAATATATTAAAATATGTGTGTGGTGTATATTTAATGTGTGTGTGAGAGTTTATATTATTATAATATATAGTGTGAGTATATATATATACATATATACCTAATTATTTAACAAAAATTAGAACTTAGCAATATTTACAAGTTTGCCATCAACTTCATCTCCCTTCTTCCCGATCGTCCCCTTCTTCCTCCGGTCACTGTCACGCCATTTCTTCACCATTGGTGTACCTCCCGGCATGCCACCTTCGTCCTCAGCCAGCTCCGCCGCCTTCTCTTCCTTCTACGGCGCTGTTTGAAGCCTGTTTTGGCCAGAAGACTGAAACTCCTTCTGACCGTCGATCACAGCTATTTCGGCCACTATTTTTGACACCGACAGTCTCTATCTTCTCCTTGAGGTCTGGTGAGTGTGATTCCAAGCTTTTTTTTCACTTAAAATGATCTAGATTTGCCTAGGTTTCAATTTTTCAATTTCGGCCTATTAGGGTTCTTGATTTTTTTGAGCATCAATTTAATTGATTCATGAAAACTTCCTTCACAAATTTTGATCCTAGTAGCTTAATCTTCATGCTGGAATTTTTGTGGAATTTTTGGATTTTATTTTGATTTTTGGGTATTTTTTTATGATTTTATTAATATTTTCTAATTTTTGAAAATTAATTAATTAAACTATGAAATTGTGTTTTATGGTAATTATAGGTGTTGAAATGAATTATAGGAATTTATTTGTAATTTTTGTGTATTTTTATGTATTTATGTTGAATTTATTTAGTTTATGTAATTTTGAAAAATAGGGTTAATTATGTGTTTAATTAAAATTAATTGGTTAATTAAGTATATTTATTGATATTATTGAAATATATGTTGAGAAAATTAATTTTTTACAATTATATTATTTTTGGTGAATTTTTGGATTTATTTTAGTATATTTATATATATATGGGTATTTTGGTAATTTTACATTAAATTGGCTAAAAATGTAATTAAATTCGTTTTAGTAGTTATTTAGGGTATAAAAATGATTTCTACAAATTATTTAGTATTTTTAACTAATTAAAACTATTTTTCATAAATTATTTTCAATTATATATATAATATATGATTTTTTCTAATAAATGAGTTTTTATCGGTTTTTACTATGTTTTAGGGTTAATTACGTAATTTCCACTGATAAAATGTATTTTTATTATATAAGGGCATTTTTGGTAATTTATAAATATTCTGTGAATTGTGGACCTCGGTCGGTGATTTGTAGTTTGGAGTCCGACCGAGGGATTTTGATTGAGAATTCTGTGTCTATTTTCGAAGTGAGTTTCTTTGCAGGACCGGCTCTACTCTTTGAGTGGAGAGATGTCCGTTTTACAGGGGAGGTTCTGCCGGATTTTCTGTAGAATTCTCGTAAAACATGATATCTGGTCGAATTCTGATTTTAATCCTGTGTCTAGTAATCTAGATCGAGTCTTTAGAACTTCTGTTAGATTTATTTTGATTCATACCATTATCTATTTGTTTAGTAGCGGCGAGATCGAGGCCTAGTGGACCAGGCCCATTGGATCCATCTCGAGGAGCGCAATAATAGTGAGTTGCTATTTGATTATATATATGTTTTAGGGTGCATGATTTTAGAAATATATGTTTTATTTTGATTAAATATGCATAATGGTTTAATTAGTACTTAAGTTTATTTTTAGTTTACTTTTGGTTTATTTTTGGTATATTTTAAACTATATGCATGTTTTATTAATGAATTATGTTTAAAATGTTTTTGAATATATTTCTAGTTTACTTTGCAATTATATTGGATTTATTTGAAGTATATATACTCGAAATATACCTGGTTTATTTTTTGTATATTTCTAGTATATATATGGTTTATGTTGAGATTTTATTCAAATTCATGCATCATTTATTTTTATGAATGTATGTTTTATATTTTAGTGAAGGATATCAATAAAATGTGCTACCTAGTGGACAACACTAGGACTGAGTACGTACCGGTACGCTGATAGCATTTAAGCTATATTACTAACCATTTATAGATATTGATTGGATTTGATTATTTATTGTATGAGATATGATTTGGAAGTGTGATTGCTAGAGCTCGGTTGACCAAGTGTCTTGGGGCCAATCACACTGACAGTCAGACTGTTGGAGCTTAGTTGACTTAGTGTCTCGGGACCAGTCTACTGTCTAAATGGAACAAGTGAATATATTTGGAATAAGTGAGCCTGTATGGCTAGAGTTTTGTTTAACACTATTTTGAGGTTGCGATTTTCTAGGGTTTTATTTGATCCTTCATAAACAGTGATTTTAAATAAAAATATATAAAAATGATTTTATTGCATCTATATATGTTTGCTTGTATATATATTTATTATGTATACTTCTGACTGTGTGCATTGACATTTAGTATGCATGTATATATATTATAGTAATTCACTTAGTGAGGTTTGACTCCCCTCCGTTGACTATTTTTCAAGAGAGTCGTCGTCATCAGACATCAGTAGTAGACCCGTACGCCGGATTTCTTTCACTCTGGCTTTATTATGTAAACTGCTTACGTGAGTTTTATTTTTATGATATAGACACTGCAGTAGTTGTAAAAATTGAAAAAAAAAAGATATTGTATCATATTGGTATGAGTTATATACTTTAAATATTTGAACTGGATTTGTATTAAAAGTTTATTTATATATATGAGATGAGTTATTGATTTAAATCCCGTGGTGGATTATTATTTAATTATTTATGATTTTATTTCCACTGCACAATATTTTAATTATGTTATTATTATTATTGCATGTTTTATTTTATTTTAAGGCTTGCTACGGGTTCCGGATTTGAAAGAATTCCCGTTCCCTAGCGCGGGTCATGGCCCCTGTTTTGGGTCGTGACAAAGTTGGTATCAGAGCGGAGTTCTGTCTCAGGGCTTAGTTATGTGAGTTGTGGCCCTAGTTTTCAAAGTTGTGTTTTCTTTTGGAAATTACTGCAGTGAATTAGGTTCAAGTACGTCTTGATAAGTAATCCTTGCTTTAGTTTTCTGTATTATTCTTTTGTTGTCTATTTTGTCTGAATCATTCGGTTGTCTTTTCAGAATGAGGAGGTGAGCGCATATCGCTCCACCGGTCGTTGAGGCCGAGGATGATGAGTCTTTTCAAGATGAGATTTTACCTCCTGAGCAGCCAGTTAGACGCAGAGGTCATGGCAAAGGTAGACCTCGAGGAGCAGCAGGTCACCGTAGGCAGAGAGAGATACAGGACAAGGAGCCTGTAGAGCCTGAGTTTGATATTACTGTACCTCCAATTGTTCAGCCTATTTAGCCTGCCTACTAGCAGGGTATGTCTGACCCTGAGGCAGCTCTGTTCTATACCAGAGTTGGCAGGATCGCCTTCGATAGGACTTCTGATCCGTTAGACTTTCTGCACGTGATCGAGACTCGGACTCGGACTGCTCACACCGAGTATCAGCGGATTATGATCATCGAGCTGTCTGTTGAGGGACCAGCCCTGGACTAGCTTATTCAGATGATCCAGCCTTACATGATGACGATAACCTGGGCTCAGTTTCGAGAGCGGTTTATGAGGAGATTCTGTCTAGAGCCTCTCCGCATGAGCTATCGTCTCCGATTGACCAGTATTTCTCATGGTGATTGATCAATAGAGGAGTACACCTGAGAGTTCCTTTGATTGGGTAGATATGCAGAGGATCTGATGTGCAATCAATATTTCACAGTCACTACCTACGTCACCGGATTGGGTTCTGCATTTGCTGGTATGCCTACAGCAGGCCTTACTCTAGAGCCTGTGATTGAGTTGGCCAAGGAGATTGAGCTGAGGCTAGTTAGGCAAGGAGCGATGCCTAATTATTACCAGCTGGGTGTTCAGTCAAGTGGATTACAGACTACTCCGTACTCTAGCTTTCATGCTGGTTCGAGTAGTCAGCAGAGAGGTCCGACTCAGTAGAGTTAGAGACAACAGTAGTGAGTGCATCGGAGCAGTAGACATGGCCGTGGGGGTCAGCGTAGACCATTCAGATTTGGGTCAGGTGCTTTGAGCAGCAGTAGTAGTCGCAGTTCTGGATCAGCTACCAGTGTATGCGAGACCTGCGGTAGAGTCCATCAGGGACCGTGTTACTTGACACCACTAACATGATTTAGATACGAGCAGATAGGACATTATGCCAGATCATGTCCTTACTCTGGGTACCAGCAGCCGCAGATTCCATGATTTCCACAACAGTCGATAGCTAGTGCTGCACCCGTACCATTTTAGTTGCCTCTAGCCCAGCATCAGAGTTCCACTCAGCTTGTTCCACAGTAGGGTTATGGTAAAGGTGCTAGAAGAGGTGCCAGAGGTATTGGCTAGGCTTCCACCAGCTAGCAGGGAGGTCGAGGATAGGCTAGAGTCTTCCGCCTTACTCAGCAAGATGCTCAGGCATCCCATGTAGTCGTGGCAGGTATTATTTCTATCTGTTACTTGGATGCATGGGTTTTGTTTGATCCGGGTGCCACGCATTCGTTTGTTTCTCCCATTTTTACTTCCAAGTCTTATTGGCAAGCTTCGAGGATGGCTTTTCCTTTATCTGTTGCCACTCCTTTGAGCGATTCTTTGGACACCAATATTGTTCTTTTTGGTTATCCAATTCTCGTGGGAGGTAGAGAAATATCTGTTGATTTGATTCTGTTGGATGTGATGGAGTTTGATGTTATTCTGGGTATGGATTGGTTATCTCAGCACTATGCAGTGGTAGATTATTGGAATAAAGAGGTGAATTTCAAAATTCCTTATGAAGAAGATTTTAAGTTTATAGGTGATAGGAGTTTAGCACCTCAGAATCTTATTTCTACTATTACGGTTAGGAAGTTACTGACGAAAGGATGTCAGGGATATTTGGCATTAGTTAGGGATACTTCAGTGGAGAAGTTATCACTCATAGATGTTCCTGTTGCCTGTGAGTTTCCTGATGTTTTTCCTAAGGAGTTGCCAGATTTACCACCTCACAGAGAGATTGAGTTCTGTATAGATGTGGTTCTAGGTACTACTCCTATATCTATGCCACCCTACAGAATGGCTCCTGCAGAGTTAAAAGAGTTGAAGGAACAGTTGTAAGAGTTATTGGATAAGGGTTTTATCAGACCCAGTGTTTCTCCTTAGGGTGCACCAGTCCTATTTGTGAAGAAGAAGGATGGTACCCTAAGATTGTGTATTGACTATAGAGAGCTGAACAAGGTGACAGTAAAGAATAAGTATCCTCTCCCAAGGATAGATGACTTATTTGATCAGCTACAGGGTGCACAGTTCTTTTCCAAGATTGATCTAAGGTTGGGTTATCATCAGCTGCGGATTAGTGAAGCCGATGTTCCTAAAACGGCATTCTGCACTCGATATGGCCATTATGAGTTTCTGGTGATGTCTTTTGGTTTGACTAATGCACCAACAGCTTTTATGGACCTGATGAACAGGGTATTCAGACCATATATGGATCAGTTTATGGTAGTCTTCATCGATGATATACTGATTTATTCGAGTATGGAGGAGCATGTATATCATTTGAGGATTGTACTGCAGATACTGAGAGATCATGAACTTTATGCTAAATTCTCAAAGTGTGATTTCTGGATGGAGAGTATTTCTTTTCATGGACACGTGGTGTCTAAAGAAGGTATCCAAGTTGATCCACAAAAGATTGAGACAGTGTCTGAGTGGCCTAGACCGACGTCTATTACTAAGATTTGGAGTTTTCTAGGTTTAGCTGGGTATTATAGGCGATTTGTACAGGATTTTTCTAGAATTGCAGCCCCTATGACTCGCTTAACTTAAAAGAATATTAGATTCGAGTGGTCAGAAGCTTGTGAGAACAGTTTCCAGTTGTTGAAGGAGAAGTTGACCACAGCCCCAGTTTTAGCTTTGCCTAATAGTGTGGACAAGTTCACAGTTTATTGTGATGCCTCTAGAGTTGGCCTTGGTTGTGTGTTGATGCAGAATGGTAGGGTGATAGCCTATGCTTCGAGGCAGTTGAAGAAGTATGAGCAGAACTACCCTACACATGACCTTGAAATGACTGCAGTGATCTTTGCTCTAAAGATTTGAAGACATTATCTGTACGGGGTGACTTATGAGATTTTTACTGATCACAAGAGCCTTAAGTACATTTTCCAGCAGAGAGATCTGAATCTGAGGCAGAGGAGATGGTTGGAATTATTAAAGGATTATGACTGTGAGATATTATATCATCAGGGCAAGGCTAATGTAGTAGCAGATGCCTTGAGTAGAAAGTCCTCAGGCAGTCTTGCTCACATCAATGTTAAGAGCAGATCATTGATCCAGGAGTTACATATGTTGGTGGATCAAGGTCTGATGATGAAAATCAGTAGGTCAGGTGGACTGCTAGCTCAATTTAAGGTGCGATCTGTACTGAGGGATAGGATTAAAGTAGCTCAGAGATGAGATCCTATTCTAGAAGAGCTTTCAGAAAATGTTCAAGCAGGGAAGTTCACTGATTTCACACTCGATGATGACGGTGTGTTGTGGATCAGTGGTAGATTGTGTGTTCCTGATGTGGATGATTTGAGAGAAGAGATCCTAGAGGAAGCACATTCTACAGCCTATAGCGTACATCCGGGTGTCATTAAGATGTACCACAGTATCAGAGATTTATACTGGTGGGATGAACTGAAGAAGGATGTCGCTGATTATGTTGCTAAGTGCCTAACGTGTTAGCAAGTGAAAGCTGAACATCAGAAGCCTTCTGGGAAGCTTCAGCCTCTTCCTATTCTCGAGTGGAAGTGGGAAAGGATAACTATGGATTTTGTGATTGGTTTACCTTGTTCTAAGGATAGATACGATTCCATCTGGGTGATTGTAGACAGGTTAACAAAGTCTGCACATTTATTGCCTGTGAAAGCCACTTATTCTGTAGTTAGATTGGCGAAACTATATGTGAAGCATATTGTGTGCCTTCATGGAGTACCTGTGTCCATTGTGTCAGATAGAGGTTCCGTGTTTACCTCTCATTTTTGGCAGAAGTTGTAGGAAGCGATGGGCACTAAGTTGGATTTCAGTACTACTTTTCATCCTCAGACAGATGGTCAGTCTGAGAGGACGATCCAGACATTGGAAGATATGTTAAGGATGTGTGTCCTGGATTTAGGAGGTAGCTGGGATGATCATGTGCATCTCGTAGAGTTTGCATATAATAACAGCTACCATAGCAGTATTGGCATGGCACCATATGAGGCATTGTATGAAAGGAAGTGTAGATCCCCTCTGAGTTAGGATGAGATTGGGGAGAGAGCTTTGACTGGACCTGAGATGGTTTAGGATGTTGTAGAGAAAGTCATCGTGATTAAGCACAGATTAGAGACCGCAGTTAGCAGGCAGAAGAGCTATGCGGATCCTAGGCACAGAGATGTGGAGTTTCAGGTTGGAGACTATATTTTTCTGAAGGTGTCTCCGATGAAGGGTATGATGAGATTTGGCAGGAAGGGTAAGTTAGCACCGAGATATATCGGGCCGTTTGAGATTCTGGAGAGAGTTGGCACTATTGCATATCGAATGACTTTGCCTCTGAGTATGTCACAGGTGCATCCGGTATTTCATATCTCGATGCTGAGGAAGTATATCTCAGACCCTTCACATGTGTTGCAGCCTGATAGTGTAGAAGTGAGTGAAGATTTGACGTTTATGGAAGAACCTGTGGCGATCGTTGATTATCAAGTTCGGCAGCTACGATCGAAATAAATTCTGATGGTCAAGGTTCTGTGGCGTAGCAACAAAGTTGAGGAGCATACGTGGGAGGCTGAAGCTGAGATGCGAGCTTCTTACTCGTATCTCTTCTCTTCTTAATCTTGTAATTTTGTTTTATGGAATTCGAGGACGAATTCTTGTAAGGGGGGAGACTATAATATCCCGAGTTTTAAAATATTTTTATACTGCATCGGGATATGCAGTGTTAATAATTTTTGTACATATTTATGATATTTTTATGAGTTTGATATTTATTAAAGCTTATTTTAATTATTCTTAATTATTTTAAGTACTTTACGTAAAATTTTTCCGGGAATTATATTTTCGGAGAAATTGACACGTAAATAATTTAATACTAATTATTTTGACTAGTTTTATGAATTTGCATGAACTCATATATATTTTTAAAGTGCTAAAATAAAGTGTATATATGTGTATTTATTTAAATTAAATTAGGGTTTAATTAATTAACTTAATTTTTATTATTTAGTTTTAATATTAATTAATTACTTTTAAGTGTATAAATTATTAAATATATTAAAATATGTGTGTGGTGTATATTTAATGTGTGTGTGAGAGTTTATATTATTATAATATATAGTGTGAGTATATATATATACATATATACCTAATTATTTAACAAAAATTAGAACTTAGCGATATTTACAAGTTTGCCATCAACTTCATCTCCCTTCTTCCCGATCGTCCCCTTCTTCCTCCAGTCACTATCACGCCATTTCTTCACCGTTGGTGTGCCTCCTGGCGTGCCTCCTTCGTCCTCAGCCAGCGTCGCCACCTTCTCTTCCTTCTCCGGCGCTGTTTGAAGCCTATTTTGGCCGGAAGATCGAAACTCCTTCTCACCGTCAATCACAGCAATTCCTGTCACCTTTTTCGACACCGCCGGTCTCTATATTCTCCTTGAGCTCCGGTGAGTATGATTCCAAGCTTTGTTTCACCTAAAATGGTCTAGATTTGCCTAGGTTTCAATTTTTCAATTTTGGCCTATTAGGGTTCTTGATTTTTTTGAGCTTCAATTTGATTGATTCATGAAAACTTCCTTCACAAATTTTGATCATAGTAGCTTAATCTTCATGTTGGAATTTTTGGAATTTATTTTGATTTTTGGGTATTTTTTATTATTTTATTAACATTTTCTAATTTTTGAAAATTAATTAATTAAATTATGAAATTGTGTTTTATGGTAATTATAGGTGTTGAAATGAATTATAGGAATTTATTTGTAATTTTTGTGAATTTTTATGTATTTATTTTGAATTTATTTAGTTTATGTAATTTTGAAAAATAGGGTTAATTATGTGTTTAATTGAAATTAATTGGTTAATTAAGTATATTTATTGATATTATTGAAATATATGTTGAGGAAATTAATTTTGTGCAATTATATTATTTTTGGTGAATTTTTGGATTTATTTTAGTATATTTATATATATATATGGGTATTTTGGTAATTTTACATTAAATTGGCTAAAAATGTAATTAAATTAGTTTTAATAGTTATTTAGGGTATAAAAATGATTTCTACAAATTATTTAGTATTTTTAACTAATTAAAACTATTTTTCGTAAATTATTTTCAATTATCTATATAATATACGATTTTTTCTAATAAAATGAGTTTTTATCGGGTTTTACTTTGTTTTAGGGTTAATTACGTAATTTATACTGATAAAATGTATTTTTATTATATAAGGGCATTTTCGGTATTTTATAAATATTCTGTGAATTGTGGACCTCGGTCGGTGATTTATAGTTTGGAGTCCGACTAAGGGATTTTGATTGAGAATTCTGTGTCTATTTTCGAAGTGAGTTTCTTTGCAGGACCGTTTCTACTCTTTGAGTAGAGAGATGTCCGTTTTACAAGGGAGGTTCTGCCGGATTTTCGGTAGAATTCTTGTAAAACGTGATATCCGGTCGAATTCTGATTTTAATCCTGTGTCTAGTAATCTAGATCGAGTATTTAAAACTTATGTTAGATTTATTCTGATTCCTGTTGTAATACCCTATGTTTTAATTGAATAAAGTAATTTTGAATTCGAAATTTTTAATAACACTTTTAGATTATATTATACAATTGTTTATTATTTTGCTATCTAATGGAGATATTTTATGTTAATATTATTTTAGGATTATTAATTCATATGAGTGTTATTTTATTATCACTTAAAAAAAATGACATATATTATTATTATTATTATTATTTTAAAACTACATGAATTTCATGGGTATTTTATGAGTGTTACTAAGTACATATATATATATATATATGTGTGTGTGTGTGCATGTGTATATAAATAGATATATATATATATATATATATATATATATATATATATATATATATATATATATATATATATATATATAAGTAGGGTTTAATTATTAATTTATATGTGTGTGTATTAATTTATTATTGTGTATATATATATATATATATATATATATATACAGTATGCTTGTATGTGTATATATACATATATGTGTATAATGTGAGTGTGTGGTGGAGAATTTAGGTGGAATACTATAATATAATGTTTTAATATATATATATATATATATATATATATGTCACGACCCAAACTAGGAGTCATGACCGGCGCTAGGGAACGGGAATTCTTTCGAATCCGGAACCCGTAGCAAGCCTTAGAAAATAAAATCATACAATAATTATATAAAAGTACGACCAAATTAAAGTTTTTTTGAATCAATAAATAAAATAAATACTCCAAATCCTTTTATAAATGAATACATATTCGTACAATGTTCAAATATAAATTCTCAGAGTATTTAATATCCAAACGAAATAATACACTTCCAATATAGTGACACTACTACTGCAGTTTCTAGAATACAATTCAAAGTTCAGAATATACATTTGCATAAAACAGCCAGGACTGAAGAACACCGGCGAGGAACTCTACAACTAAGGTCTGACGATATGGAATCTCCTGAAAAAAAATAATTGAGGGGGGTCAGACCTCACTGAGTGAATTATTATACTATATATACATGCAAACTAAACCATAACAATCAGGCATTCTTATATATATATGTATATACACACATTTCACATGAATGCCAAACTTTGCTTTTATAAATATACTAAATGTAGAAAACGTTTGTTTTAATTCATGAAGGATCCATAGAACCCTAAATAATAACAACCTCAAACAATCCCATCATCACTCTAGCCATACAGGCTCACTTGATTCCAAATAGAACACTTATTCCAATTTGGACAGCAAACTGGCCCCGAGACACTAAGTCGACCGAGCTCCAGCAGTCTGGCTGTCAGTGTGATTGGCCCCGAGACACTTGGTTAACCGAGCTCCAGCAATCACACTATCTATCACCTCACATCTCAATCAACCCAATAGATCATTCAATTCACTTATGGACAGTAGACTGGCCCCGAGACACTAAGTCAACCGAGCTCCAGCAGTCTGACTGTCAGTGTGATTGGCCCCGAGACACTTAGTCAACCGAGCTCCAGCAATCACACTATCTAACATACCATTAATCTTAGTCAAATCAATTAAATCAATTATAATCACCCAATTTTAACTCTCACTCAATCCTTATCTATCGTACCGGTACGTACACAGTCCTAGTGCTGCCCACTAGGAAGCACGTTCTATTGATATCCTTCACTTCGAATAAATCATTCATTCAAAAAATAATTAATGTAGAACAATATTCATAATAGTAAAACCAACCATATATATATATACCAAAAATATACCTAAAATATACCCAGTATATTTCAGGTATATATATATATATATATATAGTCAAATAAAATATGAAATAAACTAAAGATAAATCATTAATATAGTTAAAAACAATTTAAATGAGTAACAATAATATAACATGCATTATCTTAAAAATATACTTAAATATGCAAAAGATATACCCTAAGTACTCAAATCATTTAATAAACCATTTATGTATAAATATTCATTTAAATACGTGTTTGTGTTTAACATATATTCACAAATATACTAAAAATAAACCTAATTATCTACCATGCATATATCAGAAATAAACTCTAAATATACCACTAATGTGTTAGGTTTAATTTAATAATAAAACATTATTTATTCGGAAATAAATAAAAAAATATACCAAAAATAAACTTAAAAATAATTTAAGTGTAGGTTTATAATTTAACATGCAATTATTTAAGAATAAACCTAAAATCTACTGAAACTATACCTAAAGTATACTAATCATTTAATAAAATAATTATGTCTAAGTGTACATTTTAAAACATGTGTATATTACTCAAATGTATTAAACCTAAACCTAACTGTTTAATGTGCATATATGAAACTAACATGCATAATTATTTAATATGCATATATATAAGAATGCAACCCTAGATATACCAAAAATATTATAATTTAAATCATTTTTTTAAAACATACAATGAAAATGAAAACTTCTAAATAATGCACCATATATGCAATGCATATATATACAGTATAATAACTCACATGTTAGCGCTCCACGAGACAAACTCGGCGGGCCTGATCCGTTAAGCCTCGATCTCGACGTAGCTAGAAAACAAATGACAACATGAAATCAGAACAAATTTAACAAAAATTCTAAAAACTCGATCTAGAATTTTAGACACAGCTTTAGAATAGGAATTTGACCGGACATCACGTTTTAGGAGAATTCTATCGAAAATCCGGCAAAACCTCCCCTGTAAAACGGACATCTCTCTACTCAAAGAGTAGAGCCGGTCCTGCAAAGAAATACACTTTGGAATAAACACAGGATTACAATCAAAATCCTTCGGTCGAACTCCAAACTACAATTCACCGATCGAGGTTCACAATTCACAGAATATTTATAAAATACCGAAAATGCCCTTATATAATAAAAATACATTTTATAAATCCAAATTACGTAATTAACCCTAAAACATACTAAAAATCAATAAAAACCCATTTATTTAGAAAAATAGTATATTATATATAATTTGAAAATAATTTACGAAAAATAGTTTTAATTAGTTAAAAATACTAAAAATTTTCAGAAATCAATTTTATACCCTAAATAACTATTAAAACCAATTTAATTACATTTTTAACCAATTTAGTGTAAAATTACCAAAATACCCCTATATATATATTCACTATAAATGTTCAAAAATTCACCAAAAATTATATAATTACTCAAAAATTAATTTCTCAACATATAATTCAATAATATCAATAAATATACTCAATTTACCAATTTATTTCAATTAAACACATAATTAACCCTATTTTTCAAAATTACCTAAACTTAATAAATTTCAAATAAATACATAAAAATTCACAAAAATTACAAATAAATTTCTATAATACATTTCAAATCCTATAATCACCATAAAACACAATTTCATAATTTAATTAATTAATTTTCGAAAATTAGAAAATAATAATAAAATAATCAAAAATTCACAAAAATTAAAATAAATTCTAAAAATTCTAAAAAAATTAAATCATGTAGATTAAGCTTACAGGAACAAAGTTTGTGAAGGAAGTTTTCATGAATCAATCAAATTGAAGCTAAAAAAAATTCGAAACCCAAAATGGCTGATTTGAAGAAATTGAAACCTAAGCAATTATAGACCAAATCAAGTGAAACAGAGCTTGGAATCACACTTATTAGAGCTCAAGGAGAAGATAGAGACTGACGGCATCAAATTTGGTGGCCGGAAAGTGCTTGGTCGGAGTTAAGTTGATTTTTGGCTCTTTGAAGAAAATCCGGCCAAAACTCACCGGAAAAGAGTGTTTTAGGTGGTGGAAATGGATGGAGGTGGAAGAGGAAGGCTGAGAGGCATAGTAACAGGAAGAAAACCAGCTTGAAAGTGGCTGGAAATGGAAGAAAACGTTTTGGGAGGAAGAAGATGAAGGAGGGGCAAAACTGTAAATAAATTGAAGTTTTGATTTTTTTGATAAAAAAATTATGTATATATGTATATATATATATATTTACACTATATATTATAATAATATAAAATTTCACACACATTAAATATACACCACACACATATTTTAATATGTTTAATAATTTATAAACTTAAAATTAATTAATACAAAAATTAAATAATAAAATTAAGGAAATTAATTAAGCTCTAATTAATTTAAATAAATACACATATATACATTTTTTTTAGCACTTTAAAATTATATATGAGTTCATGCAAATTCATAAAACTAGTCAAAATAAATAGTATTAATTTATTTACGTGTCAATTTCCCCGAAAATATAATTTCCGGAAAAATTTTACGTAAAGTACTTAAAATAATATAAAATAATTAAAATTAGCTTTAATCAAACAACAAACTCATAAAATATCATAAATATATATACAAAAATTATTAACACTGCATATCCCGATGCAGTATAAAAATATTTAAAAATTCGGGATATTACAATATATATATATATAAAGAGAAAGACAGAAGCTTACCATCTGAAACCCAAAGACTCAAGCTGTTGCCCACTCCCTATCTCCGCCTGCCCACTATCTCTGTCTTCCCTCTCACCGTGCCGCCTCTAGCACCGCCCAGAGACCCCATCTTCGCCTTGGACAGGTGCCCACGAGTTGCTGCAGCTGCTGTTCTTTTTCTTCTTCTCCTTCCGTGACTCTCGGTTGAAGCTACCACGGCTCGGTCGGAGCTGGATCCGACGCCACCGTAGCTTCCTCAACCTCCCTCACCCTCTCAAGCATCAGTTCACGTTGGAACTCGCCGCTGCAACTCATCTCCGGTGTCGGAATTGGAGGTTGAAGGTGAGTTGTTCTGGGTTGTTCTTGGGTTGTCCTAGGGTTATTTTCTAGTTGTTTGAATGGAATTAGGTGTTAATCTTAAGTTTTTCTAAGCTAGATGATGAGTTATACCATTTGGTTGTTCAAATTCGAATTTTTGTGCATTATTCTGATTTTTTTCCTTATTTACAAAATTTTTGTTTGATTTTATTTAATTTTATTTGACTTTATTTGATTTTTTTTTAGTTTAATTAGTAAATTAGAGTAATTAAGGTTAAATATTTGTAATGTTTTGATTGTTTTTAAGATTTTAGAAATTTTGGTGTTAATTATAAGTTTTTGTAAATTTTGGGTATTTAATTAATAATTTATTTATTTCGAAATTATTGTTAAAAACTATGAAATTTTGATAATTGATATTACTATTAAATGTTATTAATTTTAGAATTTAAACTATGATTTTTGTGATTTTTAAACTATTTTTATAAATATTTTTGAGTTTATGTCAAATGTGATTATTAGGTTAAATTATATATTTATATTTTTGGAAGAAATTATTAGTTGATTTTATGTTTTTAATTATATTAAGAAGTTTGATGTTGAGAAAATAATTTTTAAATAATTATATATTTTTTTAAGGAAATTTTAATACTAATAATACATTATGTAATTTATGTATTTAGGGGTAAAAAAGTAATTTTACCCTAATTATAGTTAAACATATATTTTAGTTAGTTTTATTAATATTTAAGAGATTTAGAGGATTTTTATAAATTAATTGATATCTTAATTAAGTAATGTAAATTTTGAATATTGTTCCCAAATATTATATATATATATATGTATTATATATTATTTTTGGTAACAAAAATTGAATATAAGGTTGTATTTAGCATGTTTGGTAAAATGGTTTTAATTAAGATTTTTTTGTTGGTAGTTATAATAATTATGAATTATATATGCATATTTTTATGAATAACGTATATTATTGGAGATTATGGGATTTTATATATTTATGTCTAATTAAATTTAATTAAGTGTCATGTTACATTTTAAATATGATTTTAAGATTTATTTATGAAAGTAAAATTCTCATGAATTTATTAGTTAGAATTAAGTTGTGAACTTGGTCAGGCTAATACTGCGTTGGAGAGCCGACCCGAGTGTAGACTGCATGCGAATTATTAGAAGTGCGTTTTCTATGCAGGTTTGGCTCTACCGTTGGTAGAGAGATGTCCGTTTTACAGAGGAAACTTAGCCGAAATTTCTATAGATTTTCTCGTAAAACGTGATATTCGTAATAATTTCTATCGTTAGTTAGGTTTTTTCCTGTCTATCGAGTCTTATCTAGTCTTCCTCGAGTCAGCCTGAAATTTCATTGTTTTGTTGATTTTCGATTTTTATTTCATAGTCATGTTTTAAAATCGATCTGTTAATTTCTTTTCTAGAGCATATCAGAGCAAAAGTCGTGAGACCGAGGCAGACGCGCAGTCGTCAACCTTCTCATTCATCTTGTACGTCGATAATATGATCTGTGCGTGTGTTTTATTTTAAGATGCATGCACTCATATTTTTATGTTAATATTATATGATTTATTTAATTTAATGCTGCTATTTAAGGTTTAAACGCATTTAATTTATTTAAAAATCGATTTTGAGAAATTTTGGTAGAACGGGCTACCTGGTGGGCTTCGCCAGGATCGTGTGCACATGGTAGAGATTGAGAGGTGGATCTGAATTATATATGACTGGTGAATGTTAAACTGGGACGGGTGCCTCAGTGGAAGCCTATGTTCTCGGGGATCGCCAGTGATTGTAAAGTTAATAATGGACTGAGATGGGTACCTCGGTTGATGCCCTAGCTCTCGGGGACCGTCAGTGCCATATATTTGGAATAAGTGAACGATTGCGACTTAGTGCCTCGGTTGATGCCTTTGCTTTTGGGGACCGACAGTCTAGCTGAAATAAGTGGGCCCGGTTGGCCATTTAGGATTTTGGGTTTAGGGTTCTACCGAGATTTTTCAAAAGCTATATCTACATATTATAAATTATTTTTACTATAACTTTATGGTTTTCAAAAGGGTTTTCAAACCATACAGCTCTTATTATTGACTTACTCAGTGAGGTCTGATTCCCCTCAATTTATTTTTTTTCAGGAGCTTGGGAGTTCAACCTCAGACTGCCTCCACGCCGGATTTCTTAATCACCGACCATTTTATGTAGGTCATTGTAAGTTGTACCGTTGTAATGTTCTAGGAAGCTGCAGTAGTAACTATATTATGAATTGTATGACTTAAGTTTATTTGTGTATTTTATTTATATGCACCACGTTTATGTATAATAATTTAAGTTTGATCTATAATATGTGACGCTAGAAATATTTTATTTATGTATTCAACTATGTTTTAATTTTAGAAAAATCAGTTTGATAATGTGCTCTATTTTAAAATAAAATTTTAAAAATTATAAGGTTTTATTTTTCTTTTCTTTAAGGCTTACTACGGGTTTCAGGGGCCTTATGCCTTCCCATTCCCTAGTGCCGGTCACGTGCCCTCGGGTTCGGGTCGTGACACCTGTCATTATCTGTTTGTTTAGTTGCGCCGAGACCAAGGCCTAGTGGATCAGGCCCATTGGATCCATCTCAAGGAGCGCAATAATAATGAGTTGCTATTTTATATATATAAGCTCTAGGGTGCATGATTTTAGAAATATATGTTTTATTTTGATTAAATATGCATAATGGTTTAATTAGTACTTAAGTTTATTTTTAGTTTACTTTTGGTTTATTTTTGGTTTATTTTTGATATATTTTAAACTATATGCATGTTTTATTAATGAATTATGTTTAAAATGTTTTTGAATATATTTCTAGTTTACTTTGCAATTATATTGGATTTATTTGAAGTATATATACTCGAAATATACCTGGTTTATTTTTTGTATATTTCTAGTATATATATGGTTTATGTTGAGATTTTATTCAAATTCATGCATCATTTATTTTTATGAATGTATATTTTATATTTTAGTGAAGGATATCAATAGAACGTGCTACCTAGTGGGCAACACTAGAACCGAGTACGTACCGGAATGCTAATAGCATTTAGGTTATATTACTAACCATTTGTGGATATTGATTGGATTTGATTATTTATTGTGTGAGATATGATTTGGGAGTGTGATTGCTGGAGCTCGGTTGACCAAGTGTCTCGGGGCCAATCACACTGACAGTCAGACTGCTGGAACTCGGTTGACTTAGTGTCTCGGGACCAGTCTACTGTCCAAATGGAACAAGTGAATATATTTGGAATAAGTGAGTTTGTATGGCTAGAGTGTTGTTTAACACTGTTTTGAGGTTGCGATTTTCTAGGGTTCTATTTGATCCTTCATAAACAGTGATTTTAAATAAAAATATATAAAAATGATTTTATTGCATATGTGTGTGTTTGCTTGTATATATATTTATTATATATACTTCTGACTATATGCATTGACATTTAGTATGCATGTATATATATTATAGTAATTCACTTAGTGAGGTCTGACTCCCCTCCGTTAATTATTTTTCAGGAGAGTCGTCGTCATCAGACTTTAGTAGCAGACCCATACGCCGGATTTCTTCTGCTCCGACTTTATTATGTAAACTGCTTACGTGACTTTTATTTTTATGATCTAAACACTGCAGTAGTTGTAAAAATTGAAAAAAGATATTTTATTATATTGGTATGAGTTATATACTTTAAATATTTGAACTGAATTTGTATTAAAAGTTTATTTATATATATGAGATGAGTTATTGATTTAAATTCGGTGGTGGATTATTATTTAATTATTTATGATTTTATTTCCGCTTCACAATATTTTACTTATGTTATTATTATTATTGCATGTTTTATTTTATTTTAAGGCTTCCTACGGGTTTCGGATTAAAAAAAAATCCCGTTTCCTAGCGTCGATCATGATCCCTATTTTGAATCGTGACACATAATTCCACCATAGGGCGAGGGCTCCAGATTTTCCGACTGGATCAACGTAAACACCATTACTGTAATGCAGCTGTACTTTGATTCCTTCCAATTTGGCTTTAGGTTGTTTTGCTTCCATAAGAAATACCAAATGTGGTTTGTATGTGTAGATTTGTTGGCGAAGCATTCAATTTGTTAGAGGATGACCTAGGCCTTGAACATTCCATGAAAGAATCGACATTTACATGAGAAATTGTTGCAGCAATAAGAAGACAGGTTGTGTTTAGGCAAGATTGAAGTTGCTATCTAGAAATATCTTAGAGAGCTTATAATAAGGTTCAATAGAGAGTTAATTTACAGAATTTTAATAAAATGATATAAATGGTCTGATATTAATTGGAGAATTTTGTTTAACTAAATTAATTATGTTTTCTAATATGTATGAAAATCAATCACGCCTATAGTTTTGAAATAAAGGGAACAGAAACATAGACCGAATGCTATAGTATTTATTTATTTAATTTTTAATTAATAAGGGGAGATTATTTTTATGACTTAAGCATGCTGATAAAATATATAATAAACATAGTTCTCTCACCTACAATTCTTTCCGTTTAAAGCATAAGAAAATTAATTATATAAATTTACAATAACTGAATTCAAACCTTACATTTTAAAAACATTTTAAAAGTTAATTATTTTTATGCTTTATTTATTTAACATTGAAAACTAATGTTTATTTGGGAAAAAAGAAATTTTGCATGCTAATTCTCCAAATTTATGGGTATAGCAATTGAAGTATTAATTCTGTAAAGCTATAACTAAATATTAAAATTTTCAAATATTAAAAATTTAACCATTTGAATTGAAAAAAGAGTAGCTATTAGTAAAAGAAATTAACAAGATTATAAAAAAAATTAGCGATATATAAATAAATATTATATTATATTATTGTAGTTTATTTATATTAATTTTTAGATCAATTATAATTGTTAAATTATCAAAAACGTCATAAAAATTGAATAATTTAATTTTTGTTCAAAATATTAATAAAATTAAGGGTTAAATCCTTATTTTTCATTCCTTTTTTTAAAAGAAAATTGCATATACTAGCCGTCAAATATTGTTGTTAATTGTCCATTAACCACCCACGGTTAACAAGCTTCCACCCGCTAGTCGTGAATTGTTATTCATTATGTGCTAAGCGCTGACCTTTCACAGTTGGGCCATCGACAGCTAGCCATCAGCTGCTAGCCACCAATTTAATACTACATTACAACCAATAAATCAAATACATAAACTCATTTGAGACAATAAATTAATTAAAATGAGATAACCATCTACTAACTATTACAAAAGAAGTGTCAAAATCTTGTTTGACAACATACTTACGTTTACATATAGTTTTCTTTTTTTTATTAATAAAAAGATGAAATGAAATTAAGAAAATGTATTTTATTTCTAATTTTTAATTAGATAAAAATTAATTTTATATATAAAATTTAAATTTTACATCTTATTATGTGTTTTGAAAATAATGACAATTAAACCACTTCCCTACTAAACTTTGTTTTTTTTTCTTTTATTTTGTGAAGGAAAAATACATCATTTTTTTTACTAATAGATAAATTATATGACCTAAATTTTGATAAACTGCACAATAAGAGGCAATTCTCTCATTTTAAATCAACAAAAAAAAAAATTAAACCTTATATTTTATAATATTTTTAAAAATAAGTTACTATTTAACTACTCTGTTATCGTGGAAAAAGACATAATTAACTACATTGATGTATGACCAAGTTTGTTCATCATGTAATATACTTGGTCAAATCTAAGATTTTACAAATAATCAATCTTAAGGTGACTGGAATTTTATTTTAGTAGGTGACGATGTATATTATATATATATTTAGTTAGGCAGAACATAGGTAAATGCTGCATCATTACAATAATGTTTATTTTCTTTTTCTGCCCTTACATATATGTGCGTAAGCAATAGGAATCAAATTCTAGTTGCTTTTAGCAAGTTGAAATTTCTCTTTAAGAAACAAAATATTTCATCTTTTAGAAATAAGTTGGAGGAGTAATAGTTGCTACAATTTTTTAACGTAAGGGATGGTAATTCTAATTCGTCAACACTTAAATAGTTAATATGAAATTATAATTGATAGACTTTGATTTCATAGTAAAAACATTAAGTACTAAAACTCTTTTTTTATTGAACAAAAAAACTCTTACTTACATTCAAAATATTACATTAATCCGTTTAACTTTATAATATATTTTAAATATTTTATACTATATAAAAAAATATGACATGTATATATGTGTTACAAATTTATCAATTGAGTACAATACACTCATGACAAAAAATAATAATAACTATTTTTTTATTGAACAAAAAGCTCTTACTCTCAAAATATTACATCAAACTGTTAAATTTATAATATATTTATAATATTTTTAATATCTCATATCAGTATTTATTTTAATAACAGTTGTAATTCCTAAAGAGGAAGAATACTTGAATAAGAAAAAAGTTTGATACATAAATTTATTCTTTTATAATTAAGACAATCTTACAAATATAAGAAATCATATTACTAAAAGATTTGAACAATATTTTATCCTATAAATACATCTTATGTCATTCATTCATCATTCAACATAACATCACATTCTACATCATTTCATCATCTTATCACACAAGTAAACATCCATTCAATATCTATTCTATTATACTTATTCGTTTTATTATATTTTTCTCTATAAGAATACTGAATTAAGCTTCGAAGTATTTATGAGAGAAACCCCACCTTTTTACCTATTCTACTCGTCGATGTAGATTTCACATGTAAGGATAAGATTCAGAGTTAGCAATTTCATATTACATATATACATGTTACAAATTTATTAAAATACACTTATCGTAAATAATTTTTTCAAATTATAAATTTAACATTGAGAAAGAGAAAGAGAGAGATTGTATTATTAATTGTTGCAGAATATAGGTAATTACATGCACAAATACAAATTTTTCATATGTTTATTTCTTTGATTGAAATTATTAAATATTTTTTCATAGAGTTCTTGCCCTTAATGGGACCTTTGTGACTCTTAATAGAATTTTTATGATTTATATTAGTGGAGCTTGCATATCTCTTTTATGGTGAAATTTCTATTTTATAATTGGATTTATTCAAATATCAGAAAGTTAATTTATAATTAAAAAAGTATTTAGTTTAACTAATCAACGGCTGATAGCTGATTAACTTCCAACCAGTTGTTGATTTAATAAACTCTAAATCCTAGCTTTTTGAAAACAGTTCACTACAATTGTTTTGTTTTTATAAAATTAACCTTATTAAAAATATCATCTCACCACATGTTGGAATCTCATATAAATTTGACGGTCTATAAGTTTTTATCTTTCTCTAGCATGTAACCACATTTGAGAAATGGAAAAAATGTGGACATTTGCTGTATGCTATCAGAAATTTGCTATAACCCCACATCTCCATTCCACGTATGAAGCTGAAATTATTTTGTATTTTATATATATATATGTGTTGGGATACAGTATTCTTGAATGGAGATTTGGAAATGTTTGGACTCTTGAATGGGAAATTTGGAAAATGATGAGTTGCATAAAAATTAAATTAGTTTGTTAAAAGAGAAAAAAATAAAAAAAAATATTTTACACTTATTAAAAAATTATGAACTTAATAATAATTAAAATAATAATAATAATATTATTATTTATAAAATTTACTATTATAGTTATTATTATTTATTTATATAAAATAAATAAATTACATCTAAAATAGTCATTTAATATACTAACCAAAACCAGTCACATATATTTTATCAAACGCTACTATAAGCTAACAATTAACAAACATCAACTTATAAAAACATTTAAATCAAACAAACCCTAAGTAAAGTTATTAATTGAAATATACAGATTGTCAAGTACAACTTTAAAAGGTTTTATTAATGCGATTAAAGAATAATAATAATAAATTTTATAGTCTGACTGAAGTTTATTTAATTTGATACTGCTTCATTGTACTATGATTTTTGTTATTCTTTTCACCAATAACTACCCTTAATTTTTAATGAATTACATATTCATTTTTAGAAAAAAGAAGACCATGAAGATTTTAAATTCGTTATATGGATTAGAAAAGCTATCTACGTATAGACGCGCAAAAATGAAAGCTGAGAAAATGATCAAAGCACCTTGCTTGCTTCTATACAAAATATGTTGCATGTGCTTCCATAATATACGTACTGTCGTGGGTAGAAACGGTACATTCCATCGCTAGTCTGTGATAAATTGCTAATTTAATCTCTAAAGAATTTTAAAAAAATTATATATTTTTTTCTCTCCGAAATAAGGGACTATTAATTTGAGGGATCATTTTAAAAATTTAACTTCAAGAATTTACTGTTTCTGTCGTGTGAAGCCACATGAATCTTTTTCGTATAATTTGAGGGGTCATTTTAAAAATTTAACTCCAAGAATTTACTGTTTCTGTCGTGTGAAGCCACATGAATCTTTTTCGTATACGTATCATGTTTCACTCTCTTTTTACTTTTCTTTTATGCTGTCTTTTTCCCATGTAAAATGTCCTACCAACATCAAGATCAAGAAAATTTAACAAGCAAGTTATGTCAAGATTCTTGATTGATTCAAGATTGAAAAATCTATTTATAGTTTTATAAAATAATATTTGATATTTTTATAAAATATTATAGAGTTAAATTTTAAAAAAATTATATTTTATAAAATTATTTAATTAATTCACAGTTTTCATTAAAACTACTTCATTAATACATTTTAATTACTTTTTTCATTTATATAAATTTATAACTTGTGTTGATCATTAATAATTTCATATTAATTATTCTTCAGTTTAGAGCTGAAGAATATTAATTAATATGAGAAACGCGTGCTTTCATTCTTCAGTTTTCTGTTACATATACACTGCTACTCTAACCAACAATACACCTCACTGACTGTATCTATGCTAACGAATGAATAAAGGAGTAACAACTAAATTGCTGTTTTAAGTAAAATTTCACCGTTTAGAGCTGACAGCTTCTTCTTCTTCTTGCTGCTTTGTGAACAATAGTACCCTGTCTATTAGCAGCTCATAATGTATTTTGAAAATACTGACCATTAAATCACTTCCCCACTAAGCTTTGTTTTTTTTTTTCCTTCTGTTTTTAAAAGAAAAAGATTTGGAGTGTAGGATTTGAATCATATCATCATCCACTGTGATAAGATTACACCAGCCTACAACTTAGCTATCCAGCTTAGTCTTCGTTATATTCCTTTAGCACATCATTTACATAGCAATAGCCTTGGGTTATTATTTGTAATTATCACTTGTAACCAACTCTGCGTTGGCTCTGTTTTATATACTGCTGTATACACTTACACAAATCAATATACAAAACATCATTTAACTCTTCATGGTGTCGGAGCTTTACCATGGCAGTACAAATTATACTAATTTCTTCAGCACATACCATGTCTTTAACAACTAATCATTCCCTTTCAATCAAGTTAACTTCAAGAAATTTTCTCAGTTGGAAAACTCAATTTCAACCTCTCCTTAATTACCATAAATTGTCCACATTTATTTATGGTTCAATACCACCTCCATCACCTACAATAAACTCATCAACCGATCCAAATACCACAAAACCAAACCTAGAATTTATTGAATGGTACCAAAAAGATCAGCTTTTACTTTCTTGAATCTTCTCCTCTCTATTAGAAGAAGTATTCCTCTATGTCATTGGCATGACCACTTCATTTAATGCTTGGAAAGCTCTAGAAAGTGCTTTTGGTTTTGTATCTCAAAATCGACAATTACATATTCATATTGAATTATAGGAATTGAAGAAAAATGACTTGAATGTCTCTCAATCTTCAAAAAGCAAAACTATTAGCTGATGAATTAGCTTCAGCCGTAAGATCTCTTTCTCATGCTGAGTTCAATGCAATCATATATCGAAATCTTGGAGCAGAATTTCATAGCATTATAATTGCTCTAAATCAAAGACCTAAACCAGTAACCTTTCAAGAGCTTTATGGACACCTTGTGGCGCAGGAAATTCTTTTTACAAATATCCATGAACAACCTTAAGCTCACCTAACCAACCGATCCCCTATGCCAAATCAATTCAGACCGAGATAACAACCCTTCTTTTCTCAATCACAACCTTCATTTTCTAGTCATAACCCCAATTACCGACCACCTACCAACAATAGAAAACCTCAAGGCCCATGTCAAATCTGCCACTACCATAACCATACAACAGATAGGTGTCACTGGCACTATGAAAATCGACCACCATGATCCCCAATGCAAGCATATATCGCCACATACCCATCACCTTCTCCACTATATTATCGTACACAATATTCAAGTCATGTTCAAGCCACACCATCCAACTCATGGCATCCAGACACAAGAGCTTCACACCATATGACACTCGATGCACACATGTTGTCTCATCCTTTACCATATGCCTGATCAGATCAAATATTAGTTGTAATGGTCAGCCTCTTCCCATAGAAAATACTGGTACATCCTTTTGCCCTTTAATGTCTTATAATAGCATTCTTATTCTTAAGAATGTTCTTCATGTTCCTCAATTAACCAAACCTCTTCTTTCAGTACAAAAATTCACCATTAACAATACATGTTTCTTTGAATTTTAGCCACATGAATTTTTCATTAAGGATCAACATACCAAGGCAACCCTGTTGCGAGGCTGGAGTTATGATGGATTGTATGTGCTGCCATTGGAATGTCCCAGACAAGCTTTTCATAACACTCTCTCTTTCATTGATGATTGGCATGCTCGACTTGGTCACCTACACCATCGCATTATGTCCTAAATTATTAGCAATAACAAAATCCTAGTTAGTTCATCTAATAAATCACCTTGTTCTTCTTGTATCCTTGGCAAATTTTCCAAGTTACCTTTTGCTACAGTAGAACATACATTTAATGCACCCTTTTAAATTATTCATTCCAATGTCTAGTGTCCTTCCCCAATTTTATCTTTTCATGGTTATCGGTATTTTATAGTTTTTGTTGATGATTTCACTAAATTCTCATGGATTTATTTTCTTAAAAATAAAAGTGAAGTTTATTCCACCTTTCTCAATTTTGAATCTTATGTTTATAGACAATTTAATTCCAAAATTCTTGCTTTTCATTCGGACTAGGGAGGTGAATTTTAAAAATTACATGCATATTTTAATAAATATAGAATTATTTATCAAAATTCATGCCCTTACATGCATGAACAAAATGGCCTTTTAGAAAGAAAAATTAGACATATAGTGGACACTGGATTATCACTAATGGCTCATGAAAGAGTCCTAGAAGGGGGGTGAATAGGACTATAGAACAAAAATAGGAAATTAAAAGAATTCTTTGTAAGAATTGAGTAAGAGTTGATAAGAAAGAATGAAGAACACAAATATTTAAGGAGTTCGGATTCAACAATAATCCTACGTCTCCACTTAACTTATCCCTAAGTTAGGATTTTTTAATTATCCACAATCTTATTCACAAGATTGAGAATACACAAGAGTTTTATGGCTCACTCTTATAATCTTACAACTTGAGTTTTCAAGGCTCACTCAAAAATCAAATTCCAAGTGTTTTCAAGGCTCACACTAAAACCAATTTCCTAAGCGTTTTAATGGCTAAACACTTAAACCAATTCCTTTATAATAGAATCTCACTTCCCATTTCCTAAACCTAGAAAATATAAGAATAAGAATGTCTATTCTAATTGCTCACCAACTCTCACAAGAGTTATACACAAAGAATTATTTAAAGGAAAGTTTAAGAGCTCAATTGAATATTTAAGAAGATGATGAATGTTTATAGAGCTCAATTGTGAGGAGCGCTCGTGAGGGTTACTACCATTTTTTGGCAAAAACATGCTTAACATGCTCCATTCAAGGACAACTCATGACCATCTTGAAAGATTCTTTTGAACAGGACTGAAGAAGATCGATTCAGCCAAAATGTTATTCATAAAAGTTGTAGATAATTGTCTTATATTTTTATAAAACTTTGAATCACCTTAATTGGACATCTATAGCTCAAGATATTGTTGAAATACCAAGAGTTATACAAACTGAAATGCAAGCTGCATATGTTGACTTCGACTGAAGATTTGCATACTCAAATGAACTTGGATTTTGACAAAAAAGCTCAATTTGGAAATCTTAAGATGTCTACTTGAAATTTAAGAAGCTCATTTTCTCATTTAAGAGCTCTAAATATGTCAAAAGTTTTCTTCAATCTCAAAGGTTCAATCAGCCCGAAAAGTCACTATTCATCCAAAAGTGTATATGCTTGGCATATGTTTGGTATATAATTCCCTACACACTTAATTGAAAATTATTAGTAGAAAAATTATTTGTCAAAGTCCAAAATTAGGAGTTTGATCATGCAAATGGTCAACAGCTCATGCTCACTTTCCCTTTCAATTTTGGTCTTTTGTATTTCGCATAGCAATAAATTCCATCAATATTTTACCAACTCCAGTCCTCTAAAATTCCACACCATTTCATAAATTGTACAACAAAGCACCAAATTACATGGACACAAAAATTTTTGGATGTGCAATTTTTCTATACCTTCAACCATACAATAAAAATAAATTTTCTTACCGTAGTAAATAATGTGTTTACCTCGGTCATGCTCACAATCATGTTGGTTTTAATTGTTTAGATATAGAACATGATGAAATTTTTATTGTTCAACATGCCAAATTTCATGAACATACATTCCCCTTTCATCATACGCGGCCCAACAGTCCATAACAATCAAACCTTCCCACTCTATGGCTCACAATCCAGGTCCCATCAACTTCAGTCTCCTACACAGGTATGTCTTCTCATCCTCACCCTCCTAACACTTTTAACTCTCTTCCACTACCTCTTTATCCAACCTTATATAATGCCAACTCAACTACATCTACCTCATACCCATATAACCCTATCCTACCTAATGATACAACCCACTTATCCCCTTCCTTATTCCCTAAGCCTACCCAATAACCTCATGATCATATCCCACATGAAGTCACAACCTAAACATCAAATACTTTACCAGAATCACGTCATCTTACAATACTTGACCATTCTGCCAATTTTATCAACTCTATCCCTACTTAACCCGATAGTCCCACTCAAACACACTCTCCCATGCCATTAAATCCTGCGTGTTCCAATTCTTCCCCACACCTAGACTGTACCGACATTCACTTGGTCGTTAACCTTATAAGCTGTAAACTAACTATACCGATAACCTCCACCCATTCTGCCCCACAATGTACCTATACCATACAATTACGACCTAAGAAACCCTCCAAACATCAAGCATTGATTACTCTCTTAACCAAAACTTCCCTCAACTACCTTGAATATGAACATCCTTCTTTTAAGATTGTTAATAGATATAGAGAATGGCAATAGGCAATGGATTAAGAGATGCAAGCTTTTCATGGCAACAGGTCATGAATCAAAAAATGCAGGCTTTTCATATCACTAATACATGGTCCTTGGTCCCCAAGCCACCCCAAGCGAATTTCATTACAAACAAATGGCTTTACCAAATTAAAAAATGATATGATGGAACCATTGAATGGTACAAAGCAGGCCTTGTCACTAAAGGCTTTACTTAAATTTCAGGGGTTGACTACAAAAAAACATACATTCTAGTCATCAAAGCCACCACTATTTGCATAATCAATGCTCTTGCAATAATGAATAAGTGGCCTATGAAGTAACTTGATGTGTCTAATGCATTTTTACATGGTAAAGTTACTGAAGAATTGTACATGACACAACTACAAGGTTATGTTGATCCTGCCTATCTTCACTATGTCTGCAAATTAAATCTCTTTATTTATGGTTTGAAAAAAGCCTCAAGAGCTTGGTTTGCTAGACTCACCTCTTTTTTCCACTCCTTACATTTTACTTCATCAAAAGCTGACACTTATCTTTTTATTCTACGCCAAGATGCTCATATGATTTTTCTTTTAGTCTATGTCAATGACATTATTGTAACAGGTTATAGTGCCATATTGATCCATTAAGTCATTCATTCTTTACAAAGAGAATTTCCCATCTGTAATTTAGACGGCTTACACTACTTCTTGGGCATAGAGTTGAAAAAAAATTCCACAGGGACAGTTCTCACTCAGCAGCACTACATTTTAGATATATTGTAACATCATGGCATGAAGGATTGCAAGCCATGCCCAACATCTATGACTCCATCCTTCAAATTATCTAAGTATACCCGCACACCATTAGATCATAGAGAAATATACAAGCAAATAATTGGCGCTCTTCAATATGCTACCATCGCTTGTCCTGATATAGCATATAGTGTCAATAAGTTGTGTCAATACATGCATAATCCAACTGACCTTCATTCTCAAGCACTCAAGAGACTATTCTGGTATCTTCAAGGCACCAAGTCTTACGGTTTGTTTTACCTTCAACACTCTACTCCTACCTTATAATGTTACACTAACAGTGATTGGAGAGGAGATATTAATGATAGATGCTCCACATCTAGCTATGAAATTTATCTCGGTAACTCTTTGATATCATGGTTGGCCAAGAAACAACCAACCATTGCCTGATCTTCTACAAAAAGTTAATATAAAGCTATAGCTAATGCCACATTTGAGCTCATATGGTTGAAAGGTCTTCTCCAAGAACTTGGTCAATCAGTTTCTCATGCTACTATATTATGTGATAATATTAGAGCCATCTACTTAAGCTCCAATCCTATTTTCCATGCCCGAACTAAGAATATTGAGCTTGAATATCATTTGTTAGGGAACGAGTCTCTTCTGGCTTCCTCCAGGTTCATTTTATCTGCACTGACAATCAGCTGGCTGATCTTTTTACCAAACCCTTGCCCACAACTCGATTTCAACTCTTGTGTCATCATCTTCACCTCCGTAATGGTTATAAGTTTGCAGGGGGCTGATAAGATCACACTAGCCTACAACTTAGCTATACAACTCAATCTTCGTTATTTTCCTTTAGCACATCATTTACATAGCAGTAGCCTTGCGTTGTTATTTATAATTATGTAATATCCCAAGTTTTTAAATATTTTTAAACTGCATCGGGATATGCAGTGTTAATAATTTTGTATATATTTATGATATATTTATGATTTTGATATTTATTAAAGCTTATTTTATATTTTTTAAGTACTTTACGTAAAATTTTTTCGGGAATTGTATTTTTGGAAAAATTGATATGTAAATAATTTAATACTAATTAATTTGACTAGTTTTATGAATTTGCATGAACTTATATATAATTTTTAAGTGCTAAATAAAATGTATATATGTATATTTATTTAAATAAAATTAGTATTAAATTAATTACCTTAATTTTTTTATTATTTAGTTTTAATATTAATTAATTAATTATAAGTGTATAAATTATTAAAATATTTGTGTGGTGAGTATTATTTGTGTGTGTGAATATATATATTATTATAATATAAAGTGTGGGTATATATATACATATTTATTTATCAAAATTATAAAGTTAGCATTATTTACAATTTTGCCACTCGGTCACCCTCTTCCCTCCTGACACCATTTTTCACCATTTCCGGCCGTTCCAAGCTGGTTTCTTGCCGTCGGTGTGCCTATCATCCTTCTTCCTCCACCTCCAGCCTTTTCTGACACCTGAAGCACCCATTTTCGACGTTTTTTAGCCGAATTTTCCAAGAATTGCCGAAAATCGATCAAGCTCCGATCGACGTGATTCTGGCCACAAAACTCGATGCCACCAGTCTCTATCTTCTCCTTGAGCTCCAATGAGTGTGATTCCAAGTTTTTTTTCACTTAAAATGGTCTAGATTTTCCTAGGTTTCAAATTCTTCATTTCGGCCTATTACGATTTCTGAATTTTTTTAGCTTCAATTTGATTGATTAATGAAAACTTCCTTCACAAAATTTGATCCTTGTAACTTAATATACATTTGGTAATTTTTGTATAATTTTTGGGAATTTATTTTGATTTTTGGGTATTTTTGATTATTTTATTATTATTTTCTAATTTTCGAAAATAAATTAATTAAATTATGAAATTGTGTTTTATGGTAATTATAGGTGTTAAAATTCATTTTAGAAATTTATTTTTAATTTTTGTGAATATTTATATATTTATTTGGAATTTATTAAATTTATGTAATTTTGAAAAATAGGGTTAATTGAAATTAATTGGTTAATTGAGTATATTTATTGATATTATTGAATTATATGTTGATAAAAATAATTTTAAGTAATTATATTATTTTTGGTGAATTTTTGGATTAATTTTAGTAAATTTAAATATATAAGAGTATTTTGGTAATTTGACACTAAATTAGCTAAAAATGTAATTAAATTGTTTTTACTAGTTATTTAAGGTATAAAAATGATTTCTATGAATTATTTAGTATTTTTAACTAATTAAAACTATTTTTCATAAATTATTTTCAAATTATATATATAATATACATTTTTTCTAAATAAATGAATTTTTATCGATTTTTAACATGTTTTAAGGTTAATTATGTAATTTGGATTTATAAAATGTATTTTTATTATATAAGGGTATTTTTGATATTTTGTAATTATTCTGTGAATTGTAGACCTCAGTCAGTAAATTGTAGTTTAGAGTCCGACCGAGGGATTTTGGTTGTATTCTGTGTCTATTTTCGAAGTGTGTTTCCTTGTAGGACTAGCTCTACTCTTTGAGTAGAGAGATGTCCATTTTACAGGGGAGGTTTTGTCGGATTTTTGATAAAATTCTCGTAAAACGTGATGTCCGATCGAACTCTGATTCTAATTTTGTGTCTAGTATTCTAAATCGAGTTTTTAGGATTTTCCATTAGATTTATTCTGATTTATGTTGTCGTTTGTTTGTTTAGTTGTGCCGAGATCGAGGCCTAGTGGATCAGGCCCGTCGGACCCATCTCATGGAGTGCAATATACAATGAGCTGTTATTTTATATATATATATGTTTAGGGTGCATATTTTAAAAATGTATGATTTATTTTATAAATTATGCATGAATGGTATAATTATTTCTTGGGTTTATTTTTGGTATATGTTTAGTATATTTTTAGTATATTTTAAATTATATGCATGTTTTATTAATGATTTATACTTAAAATATTTTTAAGTATATTTATGGTTTATTTATAGTTTATTTTATAGTTAAACTGAATTTTATTGACATATATATACTGAAAATATACTTGGTTTATTTTTGGTATATTTCTAGTATATATATGGTTTATGTTGCTATTTATTTCAAATTTATGCATCATATATTTTAATGAATATATGTTTTTATTTAATAATGAAGGATATCAATAAAACGTGCTACCTAGTAGGCAGCACTAGGACCAAGTACGTACCGGTACGATGATAGAATTTAGGTTATATTACTAACATATTTGTGGATATTGATCAGATTGAATTATTTGATGTGAGATGTGATTTGGGAGTGTGATTGCTGGAGCTCGGTTGACCAATTGTCTTAGGGCTAATCACACTGACAGTCAGACTGCTGGAGCTAGGTTGACTTATTGTCTCGGGACCAGTCTACTGTCCAAATGGAACAAGTGAATATATTTGGAATAAGTGAGCCTGTATGGCTAGAGTGTTGTTTAACACTGTTATGAGGTTGCGATTTTCTAGGGTTCTATTTGATCCTTCATAAATAGTGATTTTCAGTAAATATATAAAATGATTTTGCTGCATCTGTGTGTATTTGCCTGTATATATATTAGATATACTATTGACTGTGTGCATTACCATTTAGTTATGCATGTATATATATTATAGCAATTCACTCAGTGAGGTCTGACTCTCCTCCGTTGACTATTTTTCAGGAGAGTCATCGTCTTCAGACCTCAGTAGCAGACCTATACGTCGGATTTCTTCCGCCCCGGCTTTACTATGTAAACTGCTTATCTGAGTTTTATTTTATAATCTAAACACTGCAGTAGTTGTAAATAGTTGTGGAGTTTATGTATTATATTTGTGTGAGTTATGTATTTTAAAGATTTGAACTGGGTTTGTATTGAAAGTTAATTTATATATAAGATGAGTTGTTTGATTTAATTTCATCTGGTGGATATTTATTTTATTTTATTTCTGCTGCAGAATACTTTATTTATGTTATTATTATTATTATTGCATGTTTTATATCATTTTAAGGTTTGCTACGAGTTCCGGATTCGAAATAATTTCCATTCCCTAACACCGATCATGGCTTGTTTTGGGTCGTGACAAATTATCACTTGTAACCAACTTTGCTTTGGCTCTATTTTATATACTCTTGTGTACACTTACACAAATCAATATACAAAACATCATTTAACTCTTCACATTGATGCTTAGGTTACATGACCTTTCTATTTCTCAAAAAAAGAATTTTTTTTTTTTTTTTGTTAATAGGGAAGTTATATAATCTAAACTTTAATAGGCTGTACAACATGGGACAATCCTTTCTATACTTTATTATGCCTTTGAAAATGAATTGCTACTGGATTATTCTTTCATTGACAGAAAAGAGCATAATTAACTATATTGATGTATGACTAGACTTATTTTAAAAAAAAAAAAAAGTATGACTAGGCTTGTTAATCACGTAATACACTGGTCAAATCTAAGATTTTACAAATAATCAATCTTAAGGTGACTGGAATTTTATTTTCACATGCCTTGAAAAGCTTTAATTAGTAGGTGACGATAAATATTTAGTTAGGCAGACATACCTAAATGCTGCATCATTACAATAGTGTTTATTCTTTTTCTTCCCCCGTACGTATACATGTGTGTGTAAAAAATGGGATTAAATTCTAGTTGTTTTTAGCAAATCGTAGAATCGAGAATCGAAATCTTAAATTTATGAATCAAAAGTCAAATTGTAAGATTCAGTTCATATTAATAATATTAATTAAAAATATTATATTTCATATAATATATTATTTAATTTTAATAAATATTACTTGATACTACTCATTATTAAAAAATTTTAATAATACAATATATTAAATATAATAGAATTTACGGTGGTCATTATATATATATATATATATATATATATATATAAAGAAGAAAGTTAAATATAATATCAATACTATAAATATGTTGCTGGTTTTTTTACCCCATAAACTTCATATGAAACTTGAAACAAATAGCTAGTGTGGAAGAAACAAATTAATAAAAGAAATAATAAAAATCTAAATCGTTGTTGCTAGTTTTCCAAATTAAAAGAAGAATTATAAAAGAATTTATGAAGTTGATTATATTTAACAGCCTCATTAAGTTTGGGAAATACTTAAAAAGAAACAAGTTAGATCTATGTTATTATTATAGGATTTTCAACTTTTAACTGATTTTAATAGTAAAATCATGACTTTTTTCATTCTCTAATTGTATATTTTAAATAACATTCATTTTATTCAATAGACGAGAATCATTAAAAATCATAGATTCTTATCAATTCTTATGATTCACTACCGACTTGTACGATTCAACATTGATTTTTATACTTTTCCAATTCACCTATAGATTCGCATCAAATTTAAGATAAATCAACTCGAATCGTAAAATTTGAATCGTGAATCGTAAGATTTTAACAACAAAGATTGAAATTTCTCTCCAAACTTATTTCATCTTTTAGAAATAAGTTAGAGGAGTAATATTGGCTAGTGGCTACAATTTTTTTATGTAAAGGATGGTAATTCATCGACATTTAAAGAACTAATATGAAATTGTAATTGATAGACTTTGATTTAATAATAAAAACAATAATAACTAAAACTGTTATTTTTTTATTGAACAAAAAGCTCTTACTTACACTCAAAATATTTTACATCAGCCCGTTTAATTTAATATATTTTACACTAAATTAAAAAATATAAATTTAGTTATATGTGTATAAATTTATCAGTTGAGTGTAATCCACTCACAATAAAAACAAGGCATAATACATGTCTAGCTCCTAAACAAGGCATATACGTAGAAAAGCTATCTACGTATAGACGTGCAAAAATGAAAGTGGAGAAAATGATCAAGAAGACTCGTACTAAAATTATATTATATACCAGTCAAATACATGAACCTTTATGGCATGAATGTCTCATGCATGGATGTTTGAATATTCAACATCGATTTTTCTCAGAAAGCACCTTGCTTCCTTCTATCCAAAATATGTTGTATGTATCATGTTTCACTCTCTTTTTACTTTTCTTTTTTGCTGTCTTTTTCCCCATGTAAACTGTTCGACCAACATCAAGATCAAGAAAAATTAACATGCATGTTATGTCAAGATTCTTCATTGATTAAAGATTGAAAAATCTGGGAATACCCCATATTTTCCAAATTCTTTTATTCGCATGAATTGACATATTGCACTTTTATTTTGCTTCGCATTGACTTTTCGTACTTTTAATTTTTACATATTAAGTCCTTTGGTTAAAAATGGAATTATAAATATAGAGTAAAATATCTTATTTAGTTCCTATAATTTTTAAAATTTTTAATAAATTTATATATTTTAAAATTTTAACAATCAATCCTTAATTTTCTTAAATAATTTTTTTATTTTTTTACTATCAATAAATATTTTAGTTAATTATTAACATTTATATATTTAGTTAATAAATTTATAATTTAACTAATTTAAACTTCTAATTGAATGTTTTATTATTAACATAAACATTTTTAAATTATTTGTCTTTTTTATTAACTATAATCTAATATTAATCTATATTATACTCTTTCACAACAATTTACTATTAATTTAATTTTAAATAATAAATTATTAAAGGATGCACCTATTTTCACTCTAAAAATTTTAAATATGCTCAAACTTTATCTTTTTTTTTTTTAAATAATAACTTGGATAAATTTTCTTAAAAATTATATCAATACATTTTTGTTGCTTTTTAACACTGCAAGCGCATAGTTGTGGTTGCAGTAGAAAGATATCGTTTCCTCAGAGACTGCATATTGATTACTAATAATTTTTATCTATGATCTTAGCTAGTAAATTGAATAATTTAGCCAGGTTTAAAAATTTAAATAACAGAAATTTAATTAAAAATAAAATCAAATATTTATAAAGACAGAGCCTAGATTTAGTTTCACTATTCCAATCCAATTATGAACACATTCTTTAAATAAAAATCTTGAATTCAGTTCAGGGTAATTACTCTAAAATACTTAAAGTCTCTCTCAAGTTCAATTAAGCATATAAGGATTAAAATCTAACCTACTCTCGTGATTAATAATTCAATCCTAACTTATTAAGATTTTTAGCAATTATTTTGTCACTGTAATCTACTGTCGTGACTACCCAAAGAGTTTGTCTACTCTCGTGATTAAGTGATCTAAGTTTTAAGTGTCTTAAGCTAATTAATTCCCCTAACTCTCATTGGAAAATTCATTCATAAACATGCAATCAAACAGGTCTAGAATGATAATAAGATAAATATTTCAACACAAAAAATTAACTGAAATTCAAATTAAATATAAAAACTTGTGTTCAAATCATATCATGGAATAGCTACTCTTAACAAAGACTCTAAAAGAAAACTTAGCCACACATGGCTATGATGAAATCCATAATCAAAAATCAAGAAAATAAGAAGATGAAGACAAAAAAGAAAATAAAAATAAGCTCTTAGTCTTTGTTGATTTTCATCTAGCCGCCTCTTTCTCTTTATGATTTCCCTCCCAAAAAGGTGTTTATTCCTTATAGAGTGATAGGGTATGAAAAGAATCTTGTTTTATCTTTAATTCCTTATTATTTTCAAAATAGGAAAACTTTTGCCTTCGTAACACAGTTTTGGAGCACGACCGTGCTTCACTTAAATAAAATTGCAAATTTACTCAGCATATAGCATGACATCCAACACAGGCAAGTTCATTAGCCGTGCTTCATTCTGGGTCAGAATTCTTCACTTGCACGACATGTGCATACCATGACATTGCTCTATTGACATTCAAATGTATATAGCTTTTTCATGGCTTGAACATGACTTTCCTCCTTTGTTGCTTTATCACACAGCATGTGTATGTCATGCCATGTAAAAATTTATCAACTCCTAAAGCATTCTAAGGCCCACTAGACATAAATCACAAAAACTAATTAAAACTTAAATAAAATTTCCCAAATATACAATACACAATAAGAATCCTAAATAGATGCTAAGTGATGTCAAGATTCTTGATTGATTGAAGATAGAAAAATATGGGAATAACCCATATTTTCCCTATACTTTTATTTGCATGAATTGACATTTTACACTTTTATTTTGCTACGCATTAACTTCACGTACCTTTATTTTTCTACGTATTAAGTCCTTTGGTTAAAAATGGATAAAAATGGCATTACAAAGATAGAGCAAAATATCTTATTTAGTTCCTATAATTTTTAAATTTTTTAATAAATTTGTATATTTTAAAATTTTAACAACCAATCCTTAATATTCTTAAATAATTTTTTATTTTTTTAACTTTCAATAAATATTTTAGTTAATTATTAACATTTATATATTTAGTTAATAAATTTATAATTAAACTAATTAAACTTCTAATTGAATGTTTTATTATTAACATAAACATTTTTAAATTATTTGTCTTTTTTATTAACTATAATCTAATATTAATCTATATTATACTCCTTCACAACAATTTACCATTAATTTAATTTTAAACAATAAATTATTAAAGGATGCACCTATTTTCACTCTCAAAATTTTAAATACACTCAAACTTTATCTTTTTTTTTTTAAATAATAACTTGGACAAATTTTCTTAAAAACTATATCAATACATTTTTTTATTTCTTAAAGATTTATTACCAACTACTTTTTAAGGTATAATTTTTTTTTTTATTTGTTATGAATTCGCACATATACAATTTTTTTCATCATCTATTTTTACTTAAATTTTTAATAAATTTTAAAGATTAAATTACTATTATATTATTTAGATTAGATTTAATTTTCATAAAAGTGATTATCATTTAATACTATTTTATATTAAAAATAAGTATGAATAATTAAATTATATATACAATTGACAAAATTTTGCAAATTTATATTAATTAGGGATTTAATGTATATAAAAATAAAAGTGTAAGTATTTAATGTTTACAAAAATAAAAGTATAAGGATTAAAATAAAAATTTTAAAAAAGTTTATTTATTTGTAAGGTAAGTTCCACTTTCATTTAACGACAAGTGAGATTTACTTTCTCACTCACCATTATCTAAGTTCTTAATGTGTTGAGATATAAAAGTGTAGGGAAAAAAAATAAAAGTGCATGGAAAAATATGAATTATTCCAAAAATCTATTTATAGTTTTATAAAATAATATAAACTTAAAATTTTTTTAAAAAAAAAAGACTTTATAATTTATAAAATTATTTAATTAATTCATAGTTTTCATTAAAACTACTTAATTAATTCATTTTAAGTACTTTATTTTATATATATTTTAAAATGATTAGATAAAAAATATATTAATATATAACTCTTGTGTTGGACATGTTCACTATTAATTGTTTTTAGTTTTGTAAGCTTATTATGCATGTTTCAGCATCTCAATATGAAAAAAAAAAAAAAGAAAAAAAAAAGCCCATTTGGGATGATGGACTACTGTATTCTTAACAAGCCCTGTTTAGAAAGATCTGAATGTTAAATTGCATTGCGTTAGTAGCAATTATCATCGTTGAAGGTACCAGCAGCATACAACAAACCATTAGTTGCTAAACTGTCATCATGGTAAAAGAAATTTATCATAATCAAACAACAACCCAAAAAAAAAAAAAATTAACTACCATTTCAGCAATTTGCAACAAACTTAATCTCAGTTCCAAAAAAAAAAAATTATTTAATGTAGTGTTCTTTCACAGCTTTAGCATTTTTTAACAGATTCATGTAAAAGCTTTTACATCAATGCTGTTGTGAATTTGGATAGTGTAATATTATTGTTGAGAAATTAAATTATAACTATCATTATTGTAGCCCATTTATTTCCTGTTAAATTACTTTTTAAGCATCAAAATGTTTTGAATTTTGAAAAAATTAATATGTCCATTTTATAGATGTTTGTTAAAGTATTGGAGGAAACTAAATCAGAAACTGGAAACTAGATGAAAAGAGATAGACAAAAACCCGCCAAGCTAACATAATAGACACACAACAAACTAAATAAAAATAATTTGTAAATGGCTGATCAATTATAATCTACTAAGTAAAACAATGTTAATTGTTGCTGTTCATAACAGTGAATATTGTTACATACCAAAATTCAATTCAAATTATTTTAGTTTACGAATTATTAAGAAAAATACTAAAGTTGCGATGATGAACATGATGGACACAAAGATCTCATTGTAATTAATAGCTGATGAATGTGATGCTTGTGACAGAATGAATCCATGCTGTGTTGGTCCAGCATTGTAGGAGTTGCAGTTGAAGCATTGCATGCCACAATATTGACTTTGGACATAGTTATACAGTAACTGAAAATCAGCTAGAGAAATCATTGACGGTATATTTATTACTTATTACACATTTGCTATGCTAATTCCTCTACCATTCTTTATTTAAAATAGCAGCATATAATAAGTAACCATCAGTTGCTAATTAAACTATTAATCTCATAAAAAAAATTAAAAAACTCATTGCTCCAAATGAATCATTCTTCTACTCTTTCAGCGTCCTCTGCCCGGAAACTGACGCACAATATAGGCCTATTCGCTTCGCGTGCAGGAAGTTAAATTTATATGGCTGTGGTGGAGTTTGTTAGCCGTGACATGAAGTTTTTTTACCTTAGCTCAGCTGGATCTCGCAAAATTAAGTCCCACCTAAACAGTTGTAGGTAGGCTGTGGATGTGTAACATTTGTAATTGTTGAAAAAAAAAATTAAGAAATTTGCAATGCTCAATTCAAAAGAAAAAATTATAACAATACATGAATTTTGTTGTGAATTTAGATCGTGCAATCTTAGAGAAATTAAATTGCAACTACCATTTTTGTACTCTATTTCCTATTTTGAGATTTAAAAAAAAAAAATCAATTTCTTCCCTTCATAGATGTTGATTAAAGTATTGAAGGAAACTAAATAAGAACATGAAAAGAGATAATGTCTCTATTTCTTTATATCTGACATCTTACAAAGTTTCGCTTAAATTAAGAAAGAATTAATTAGTTTTAAATTAATGAAAAAAATGAATTAAAAGATCAACGTATCTTGATTTTTGAAATACTAAAAATTTTGATATTGGCATTGATAACATTTGGACCGATAAAGATAAGGGTAAAATTGATAAAAGAATATTTAAATTTTATTTATTGTATAAAAATGATAATTAAATAGAATTTTACATGTTCTCCAAAACATCAAATATAAAGGAAGGGAAGGAGTAATTGGGAGGGAGATAACACAAAAGAACTTATAAATGGTTAAAATGTCTGGTGAAGTCAATCGTTTATGTGAAATTTAAGAAAATAATAACACTTTTATTAAGTAGCAATAAGTAGTGATAGAGAAAATTGGATGAAAAGAAGAGGAAGAAAAAAAACCAATGGAAGTGATTTTCTGGGAAAGAATTGTCAAGGAAATGTTTGATGATGGATCTTATTAAGTACAGAATTGCACAACCATTGCTGAAATTTTTAAACCAAACAATTACTTATTGCACTTCAACTTGTACATGACACGTTTCAACAAAAGCCCCTCCATAACAATTAGCTGCTTATTTCTGTAAGAGATTAATATTTTACTGTTTTCATCATTGCCTTCTAATCTCACAGCAGCTCAATTGTTCCATAAAAAAAATTCAATTCAAATTATTTTAGTCCACAGATTATTGGCTGGTCAGTACTAATAGCGATAGGTAAAATCTATTTTTCCATCTAGAAAGCATGATAAATGCGGAGTTAAATATAGTCAACTGGTTGAAAACAAAATAAACAGTATGCACCTTTAAAATTTCTTGGAAATTAATAGCTAACCTGTGAACAAATTGATGAACAATAATTAATAGTAATCGTTTTAGTCCGTTCTTGATTTATTTATAATTCAACCAAGCTAATTATAATATTTAATATTCACGAACTATTTGTGATTTTAAACAAATCTAAATGAGTCTAAAAAATTTTAAAAATGTAAATTATAAATTAAAATTATTCATTAAAAAATTAAAAATAAATTATAGTTTATTTAATAAAAATTATGATTTTATTCTTATAAATATATTTATAATAAAAATTTATATATTATATAGTTAAACTTAAATTATTAAATATTAAAATTATAAGTTAGTTCATGAACTTTTATTCAAATTTATTTACAAATTGTACAGTCAAGTTTTATATAATTTAAATTTGACTTATTTATTAAACAAAATTTAATATATAAACTTAATTATTGAATTGTATATCTTGTTTAGGCTATATGTTAAAATTTTCACACAATTGATTGAGTTTAAGCTATTAGGTCAAACAATTTTTTTTTACAAGACTGAATGTTAGTTGCGTTCAATTAAAATTATTTACATCGTCAGTTCTGCTGCGTGGTCAATGGTTTGGTAAAATCAATATTTTTCCATCTACAAAAAGCTACGATGATAAATGTGAAGTTAAAACTTAAATATAGTCAACAGGAGAAAACAAAATAAATAAAATGCATTTTTCATCCCTCTTCGAAATTAATGGCTTTCTTGAACAAATTGGGAAAACAATAATTAGTAGCGCATATGTTAATATTTTTACACAATTCATACGCAATCAAAGATTTCTCAGTAGATGATTAGCATGATGCATCACTTTGGAATCGTTAGGGAAATTTAACAGTATAACATCATTTCCAACTCAAAACAGTAATTTATTACAAAATTTACAATAAATTATTGTATTTATAATATTTTATTTTCAGCCCATAACATTAATTTTCACACTAAAAAATTCTCAGTTCATTCTTTTATATTTCTTATTATTTATTACATTATTACATTTTATTCTCTTTATAAATTGCACTCATACTTTTTATTTTTTACATTTTCATCATAATAGAATGTTTTTAATAGTTATTTATAAATAATTTATAATTAAATATTATATTTATTTTAATCATAATTTAGTTTAATAATTAATTTTCTTAATTCAAATTGTGATATAAGTGCAACTAAAATTTTGTAAAGCTAATAGTAAAATAAATATTTTCTATTAATTATTATTAAAATATAAAATATAACAATTTAAAATATTTTATTATGTATTTTTTAACAATTGTGTGAGGTTTTAATATTTATGTATTATTAGATAATGTTAATAAAATTTGTTCAGTGTTATTATATATTCATGTGAATATAAGTAATAATATATGTAATTAATATAAATAATTATGTAAGTAATAAAAATATAAATAATAAGACAATAAATTAATTTTATATTTTGTTAAATAAAAAATTAACAAAATAAATATCATGTAAAAAGAAATAAATTAATTAGAATAAAATTGGTTTAAAATATTGGACTTATAAAAGTATGTAACTATTATGTAAAAAAAAATGAATACATTTTGTGTGATAAATAGTGAACAGTAAAATTGCTACACATTATTTAAAACAACAAAATTGGACAGCAATTTATTGTCACCGTTGAACAACAAATTTGCTGCAAAATAACAAATTGTTGTAACTGTTGGAATTGACTTAAATATCTCATTAATAAACTGCACAATTTAAAAATTACAATAGTATAATTTAATTCTATATTTCATGATATTTTATATAAAGGTGATCATTAAATTATTTTTTTCACTGATCTTATTATATTCTTATTGGGTTTCGTGATTAAAAAATGTAGTAGAAATTAAAATTTTTAATTATAAATCCTAATTCGGATTTAAGGAATTTGATTAATTGATTTAAAATTATGATTTTCAAATCTTACCATAAACAAAGAATAGGTAAGATTTCTAGAAGGTAGATAAGAGGTTCACTTCGGTGATATCTTATCTCGAGCTTTTGATTTTGATAGTTTTGATCAAAATGTTTTTAAAAGAATCCGTCTTTTACAAACATCCACACAAATAACCCTTGATTAAAATGAAAATTTTGTGTGCTATCACTTCTCTTGATTTCTCATAAATCAAAACACAAAAACACTTCATGTTTTAATTTTCTAAGAGAAGAAAAACGAATTTTTAGTGGCTAATAATTGAGTTAGTGAAACCTTAGAGATTATAACATATTTATAGACCTCTAATTAGAGTTTTACTTACAAAATAACTTTTTCGTAAATTTTCAATTATTATTGTTCTGATTTTATTTAAAATTAATTCAGAAATAATATTCTATTTGTTTAAGATAATTTTTACCTTAATTAAATAAACTATTTATTTATTTCCACATAGCATATTTAGGTTTCTCAAACTCATATCCGTTTTTGAGTCTGTTTTAAGTGTGTGATACTATAAGTTCACATGACGTTGACAATGAGTCTTAAATCTCTATTTAGGCCTACAAGTCATAAGTGACATTTAGAAAGACATTATGACTACTCAAATCATGTGAAGTAAATAATCACATAACCTAATTTATAATAAATATTGTAATCCTTTTGTCTTATGATATCTTGATTGAATACAAGACATAGTTTCCGTCATCTTTATATAATTCAATTATATTATTTCTTGACTCTAAGTAGATTGAAAATGATAACTCTTTATTAATTCACTTTAGTATGGTCATGTATTTTCCTCAATTTATCTTATTAAGGAACCCATAGATATCTTACTCAGATTAAATGAGAGACAAATTCATTTTCAATTACTTACATTCCTCACATAACTCATTTCATATCCAACAACAATCTATTTAATAATTCTGTTAAAGATAATATTAGATTATGTCAAAATATATAATAGTTATGTAAAAATCTATGATAATTTCAAGGTCAAAAAACTAAATCAATATTATTATGATGAGAATTACTCATGACAATCATCTATATAGTATTCTCATGATGGGTCAATTCAGTATATTATTTTTCAAATAAATACTTATGAGTTGACTTAATATCTCATATTCATTATCAATAGAACATAATCATCAATCAACATCATACTAGCCATAATATATTGTTATGATTAGGAATAATTTGAATCAAACTTATATTTAATCTAAGAATTTTACTATCTAGTCACATACTTAATAACTTTCGTAAAAATTAACTATTTAATTAATTATTATAATACAAAATGATAATAAAAAATACATATTTATTAAATAAAATAATAAAATAAAAATATAGTCATACATAATTTGACCTAGTGTATATCATTAACAATTCTGATACTTAGAAAAAGTATTATGATTTTGGACTCTTTTTTTTTTTTTGCTTCAAACAGAAGAAGAATTATAAAGTTGGACTTGGTTCAAGATTCCTTTTGCTTCCATTATTTTTTATAGTCTGGAAAATTAAAGATGGTATGACGTTTTCCAAATCATTCTGTTTTCATATAAATGATCGGAGTGGTTGGGTTGAGGGACTATATTTTGGAGTTTGAAGATATTAAATAATAAAATATTAGATGAAACCAGTGGCGGCAATTGACTGCTTCTTAATTTATATTTATTAGCTAAAATAATGCGAAGGAAACGAAAGTAAGAAGAATTATCCTAGAATCTTATTGTAGTTTTTTTGTCAGCATGCTCCTGGATAATACATCGAATTTTATATTTCAAATGAATACAGGATAAAAACCAAAAAAAAAAAAAAAAGGCTTATTTATTTTCACTTTTTAATAAATAAAAGGCTTAACACATTTATTTTTCCTGACAATTTTATCATTTTAATTTTTTTAACTTAGAATTAATAATTTAAATATCTTAGTTAGTTAATTTAGATTAGTAATAAGATATACTTCTTTATAGAATTATGATAATTTTTTTTATCTAAATCATCAGTATTCATAATCTACTAAATTTTTATTAATTCGATTCGATATGAATATGAATATAAAAACGATAAAAGTCTCTAGACTTGAGTAAATGGGACTAGGATGTGGCTTAAACATTCCATAAATGAGAGACATAATATCACACAGTAATTTTTTTTTCCAAATTATAAAAAATACACACAACTATTTGCAACCTAAAATGAAATTCCATTTATACATCTAAATTAGATAAAAATTAATTATAAATCATATATTATTAAAATAATTAATTTATAAATTAAGAAGATAAACAAAATATGCCAAATTTAAAAAGACATAAATGTATTCGAAAACGTTATAAATTTTATACCATTCCAATATACACTCTCAATATTATTGATATATGAATAGTACTACACACAATTATTTATATCATTTTTTTAAAAAAAATTACTACTTCAAATCAAATTGCATATATCCACATGCTAATAAATCAAAAGGAACAATAGCATCAAAACTTTTATTCTAAACAAATTGTGATTGAATCATTTATATGTGAAATGGTATATAAATCTAATGAGACTTTTCAAGATTTGGATTTTAACTTCACCTTTTCCATCCCTGGATTAAAAAAAAAAAGGGAAACTGAGAAACCTATATTTAGACAATATTGTTTAGACCAAGTCAACATCTAAACAATGAAGAGCAGAGTTTGGCTTATTAGACAAATTAATCTAAATGAATAATAAAGAAATTTTTATTAGATTCCAACATACCCTTTTTCCAATTAATCAATTGACAATTTGCCTGAAAATTAATGAACTTGTTTTGTCTTTCTTGAATCAGAATCTAAAGATAACTATAAACTAAAAAGAAAGCTTGCCCTTTAATTTAAAACTATCTAAGAACCCCTTCTGGTACAATGTACTTAGAATACCCTTCCAATTCTTTTAATCCATTTCCTTAAAATATGATTAATCTTATCAACACCCTTTCGTTAATCAAACCCCATAATTCTATTTAAAAAAAAAAAATTATAACACATAGCCTATACAATAAAAATATTTTCAAAGAGAAATAACTATTTAACAACTCATTCACTGACATATTTTTTTATTTTTATTGATTGAACATAAAATGTTTAAAAATTGTATATTCATAAACAAAAATTTCCCCAGATAAAACTGTTAAATGTTAATTGCTTGTGGATACGTTGTACACAAATTTGAAAAAAAAAATTAAGAAAAAAACTTAGAAGCAACCTGGAAAAAAATATTAAAAATCCAGACAAGAAACGGCTTCAGATAAGGACATATAAAAAAGAACTAAATTAAAGAACTTTTCACTGATTGGAGCATGGATGGATGCTTCCTTTCTCTCACCACCTGGGTCAAAAGAAGCTACTTTGAAAAGTCTTCCTCCTGACCTTCCTACGTGTCTATATATACACATATACGCATATGCCCAACCCATTTCACTCCATCTTCCACTCCAACAATTCCTGTAACTGATACAGATTCCGCTCAGGCAATGGCCACACAAGCTGACGTAGCTTGCGCTTTGGATCACATAAAGCAACATTTATTGGGTGATCTTCTTTCGCCTCTACCTGCTTCTGGTGCGTTAAATAATTTTGAGCTTTCTACCTCTCAATGTGAGTCGAGTAGTTCCAGCAGCTACACTGATTCTGTTATGACCAATTTTAATCTCTTCAACACTTATGGTATTGATGATGATTTCTTCCAATTCGAAACTAAACCTTACTTCCTCCATCTCATTTCTCCCAACACAAATCATGTATTCACTTCAGAACCTCAAGTTGACGAATTCGAATCGAAACCACAACTGCAAAACTTTCACTTTGCATCAAAATCTCCGCAAATTATTTCCCAATCACCCAGCAACAATTTGTTGCAGTTCGAAACAAAGCCTCAGGTTAACCGAAAACCGTCCCTCAACATCTCTCTCCCTAAAAAAACTGAATGGATACATTTCGCTCAACCCGTCGCTAACAAACAAGAAGAGAAAAAGCACTACAGAGGAGTCCGACAAAGGCCGTGGGGCAAATATGCAGCGGAGATCCGAGACCCCAACCGGAAAGGTACTCGGCTGTGGCTCGGTACCTTTGATACTGCTATTGAAGCCGCTAAAGCTTATGATAGAGCCGCCTTCAAGCTGCGGGGCTCTAAAGCTATTCTAAACTTTCCATTGGAGGTTGGGAAGTGCAACTCACGCGCTGACGAGGCAAGTGAACGACCGAAACGTTTAAGAGAGAGCGATCCGATTGAAGAGAGGCGGGAGAGTAAGGTTGTGAAACAGAAAGTTGATGAAATTGATGTAGCATTGACGCCGTCGAGTTGGACGGCGTTAAATGACATTTTTAATTTGCCGCCCTTGTCTCCGTTATCTCCTCATCCTCCGTTTGGATATCCTCAGCTTATGGTTCAGTAGTGGCGGCTTTCGTTCATTTTATTTTATTTTTCTTCAATTTAGTTTGTAGATAACAATCTTAAAAAAAAATTTGAGGCTTTTGAACTAATAATATATTTTATTTTATTTTGTATTTTCACCGGTACATTAGCATGAATCATTAATTTTTTTTACATAGATGAAATTTCGATTAATGAAGAAATAGAACACTTTTCTTTTATAAATTAATTCTTATTGCTATATATTACTTAATTTCAATCCTTAATAATAGAAAATAATTATCATCCCATAGTGTAAAAATAATAACATGATAACAAATAGATTACTAAACAAATAAGCACAAAATTCACAATCATCTATTGAATGATAAGTTAAATTTAAAAGTTTATATTATTTTAAAAGATAAATAGAGCGATTCTATACTACTTGATTTCAACTGATGTTGGTTTAAAAGTTTAGATTATTACTATACTAACTACAAATTTTATTTTAAGTCTAATTATTTAAAAAAATTTAAAATATTATGAGCATGTTCTTTTAACACTTATTAAAAAAAAATTGAATTTTTTATCTTTTAACAATTTTAATATTTTTAAAAATTTATAAAAAAAATTAGACCTATTAATAATTTTAACATATTTTTTTAAATTTATTAAAAAATTTTCTATTTCAATATTAAAGCTATATTTGTATAATCAATATTTTAGCATTTGATAAATTATGTTAATATGATATTGAAACTCTTTTTATTTAAACAAAAAGATAATTCAATAAGTTAGTCAATATTTTATCCTAAAAAATATATACTATTTTAAAGTGAAAAAAAATATATTCAACTTTATCATAAGTTTGCATTTGCTTATATAACACTAAAATATTTTTTCACTTTAAAAATGGTATTTTTCATATTAAAAAATATGTTAAAATTATTAAAAAATGTAAACTTTACTATTTTTAAGTGAAAAAAATATTCCATTATCATATAAACAATTGTAAATTTATAACAACTTGAAATACTATTTGTTTCATTTTAACATAATATATTTCACCTTTTAATAATTTTAACATATTTTTTAAATTAAAAAATACTATTTTAAAGTGAAAAAAATATTCCAGTGTCATATAAACAATTGCAAACTTAAATACTATTTGTTTCATTTTAACATAATATATTTTAAGAATTTTTTTTGTTAACTCGTTAAATTCTATCTTTTTTTTTATTAAGACAAGTTTCGTACCATTTTAACATTAAAGCACTACAACTTTTTGTGTGTGTGTGTTTGTCGAATAAAGACCAAAATAGTAAAAAATCGTACGTAATGATGATCTTTCATGGCGTGTGTGTGTGTGTATATATATATATATATATATGGCTTAATGAGCCTTGAAAAAGAAAAAAAAAATAGCTTTGATTGAAAAAGGAAAAAAAATAGCTTTGATATAACACAGATAATTAAACCTTATTACTTCAATGGGAAGAGGAAGAGAGTCAAGAGATCAAATTTTATTCTCAACTAAATATATTGACCTTATAACAGAATATTTTAATTTCGATGGATTAGGCTAATAGGAAGATTATATTATTTAAATATTGATGAATTATATAATAGGAGTATAAAAATAAATTTCACTAAAGCCATCTCTAACCCACAAAGTAAATTTGTTGTAAATTTTGCACCGTATTTCATTATAAAAAATAATCTGACAATAATGTTTTACTTGTTTTTTTAACTAGCATTATAAAAAATAATCAAAACCCTGAACTAATAAAGTGCAAATACCCTTAATTTCTTATATTGCAACTGGAGTTGACGGTAATGCCAGTTTTCTTTGAATGCCTATATTTATATCCTTTTACTGTATTGTCACCTGCTGCTGCTAATACAATTTTTTCAAATCTCTGAGTCTGACTACAAAAGTGAAAAATGTTAAACAGACTCAAAGGAAAACGTGGGTTTTGTTCTTTTTTAATCTACGCATAGAGTAAAGTTGACGACTTGATCTAGAGAAATAATGGCTTTAGCCATTGGAAAGACATGGACATAGTCTTATATATATATATATATATATATAAATTATTTCTTTGAAAATTTGTCTATTTGAGCTTGACTTTTGTTAACAAAAAAATTATCGTTTGTCTTTTGTCGCTTCTTTTTTCATTTATAGATTAAAATATATAGATAAATCAATAATGTTGATGGATTTTGCTTATTAGTACTAATCCTTTTAGAAATTTGAAAATTTCAATTCAACCCAAAGTTAGTAGATTTAAAATTTTTATTTAGCCATAAAGTATATATGAACTTGGTTGAATTTTTCATTTACCTATTGAATTGGTATAATTATGAAAAGTAATTTTTTTTTTTCTAAATTATCCGTATTTAGAATTCTATAGATTTTAACTAATCAACTAATTTAATTCGAATAAAATTACAAATATGATAAAAATATTTCAATAACTAATGCGATAGCGTACAATATGCTTCAAACTCGAAATATTATTTAAACAATAATAACTCCTACTATTTGATCTGGTGGTATATTGGTGACCTCTTTTTATTAGTATAAAATATTTGATTCACATAAAATATGAATATACTGTTTCATTTTAAATATATATATAATTTTGATATTAGTAAATATATAATTAAAATTATAAAAATAATGAATGTTAATATTTTAAATGTATTATTATTGTAATCAAATAACTAAGTATATATTTTTCTTTTATCCATTTAAATTCGACTAGAATTTGCAATTGAAATCTTAACGTTTTGAAAACAACTATAATATCAATAAGCCAAATCTCATTGGCAATGATCAAGTGCATATATTTGCAAAACCTATTTTTTCAACTTTTTGTTCTTTGAAATGAAAGTCTGGTTTCTTATGTTATAAGACAATCATCATGATTTCAGGAAGAATTATATCTCCATAAACCAATTAATTAATTAATTAAATAAAGTCCCTCCAAAAATAGTCTAAATAAACCATAAGTGTGTCTCCAAGGCATTTTAAATCTTTATTGAAATCGTTAACCATTAGCAAGCAGCTAGTTTTTATTTCTTTTTTGGTTAGCGTATACATGCATGCACCTTCGACTTCAAGCTACATTAACTTTATATTATTAGTAAATGAAGATTATTTGGTAGCACTCGAATCATCCCATTTTGTTATTTTCACACGATAGGAATTATTGCTGATCCTTATAGTTGCTAATGTTATAATTATGTCACTAATCCGTCGACGGTTATAATCCGTCGCTAAATTGATAATTTTTTTTAGTGTCCATCAAATAATTTTCATTTTATTAAAACAAATAATTTTGTATTCGTATGGATAAGAAAGGTATTTATCTATTCGGAATATATAATTAATTGAAATTTAATTATCTATAATTAAAAAAATTAATTGAAATTTATATAATTAAATATATATATATATCTACTAAACGGTTGATCAGTATTTGACTTTTTATTAATAAAAAAAAAGATTCGTTGGATTTAGTTGAATCTCTCAAGCAAAGAACACATTATTAGAATTGACATGCATAAATTATTCGATGTCTTAATAATATTCAAAGTCTTGCTATTCCAAACAAATACCATAAGAAAACAAAATGGGTCTTCCCATAGAGATGGCATGTTCTATTCTCACCCTTTCTTGATTGGAGCTAATGCACAACTTGTAAAATTGTAGAAAGGAAGAGACGTGATGCGAGCATAAAAGCCAAAAATTATTTAATGTTGTGGGGCTTATACGGTACTTAAGCTTTCTAGTGG